>CM062393.1:37485019-37968363 GCA_031304145.1 Cardiospermum halicacabum
TTAAGCAAATGTAAAATATTTAATACATTTTTAAATTTAATTTTGATAAATATATTTTTAATTGGATGATATATTTATCGTGAACTTTTTAATTGAACATATTAATGGAAATTTAAATTAAAATTATAGTTTTTTAAATCGTATCAATTATTTTATATTCATTTATTGAAAATTTTCAAATCTATCCATTTATTATATAATTTAATTATTTCTTCTATACATATTTAATTATAAAAAGAATAGTAAAATTAATATCATAATTTTTATTTTATATAAAAATAATAAAATATCGATAATAAAATCTGAGATCAACCACAATAACAATAACGAAGTGTACGAATACCATTAATCCAATTGAAACCAACTTTGCGATTCTTTTCAAAACAATAAAAACAATAAAAGGACAATAACAAGTTTTAGAAATTAAAATCTACAACATAATTTTTCTTTGAAGTAATAAGGACTAAAGAGAAACAATAATAGAAACTCTGCTTCATGTAAGAATTTTCCGGTGTGATATTAAAACAAAAGTTCCGATATAACAGTCTCATTATCAAGCAGGAAGTAAATGAAACATAACAATTTAAACTCAAAATCAACGTTGGGTCGCCGGAGAATTTGGTTTGCCGGGAGATGTAGAGACGGTTGGTCTTATGTATGGCGATTGAATATAAGGAGATAGAGGTGATCGAAGTACAGGAGAATAGTTACACGAAGAAGATAATGGACTTCTGTTGTTATTATATGCAGATATTGGACTCCATTGACGTGAACCTCTTGGTGACGACGATCTCTGTGTAGCTAACATGTTGATTTTTATTCTGTCAAATAAAAAATATTAAACAAAATAAATTAGTGTATTGGCGAAGAAATATCAAAACGATTATTTGGTTAAAATTTTTAATTTTGAAAATATTTTTAAATTATTTTCTATATGGAATTATTTATTATTTATTTATTCAATTTTGATCGAAAATATTTATTTTTATTTTAATATGTGTCTGAAATTGTTTATAATTATAAAATAATTAACTATTAGGTAATAGAAATTTAAATTTATTTTTCATTCTCTCCAAATTTATATTCATAAATCATTTTCTTGTATGTCAAATTAGAACAGAAGGATATATTTAAAATTCTCCTAATAAATATTTTATAATTACATATATCTAATGTTCCCACATAATTAGTATCATATAATATAATATAATATAATATAATATAATATAATATAATATAATATAATATAATATAATATAATATAATATAATATAAATATAATATAATATAATATAATAAATATAATATATATTAAATTATTGATCATGTTTTATATAAACTTTTATATTTTCAATTCAATTTGAAACTTTAAAATTAAAATATATTTTATAAATATAATTGTGAAAAATAAATTGTATACCGTTAAAAATAAAAATTATATATTTTTTAAATTTATATATTTAAGTCTAAGAACTTAAAAAATTTAAAATAAAATCCGGTAAAATTTAAATAAAAATGGATGGGGCAAAAATGCATTACATGCATAATGGTAATGAAAAAAATATAAACTTACTTGTTGTGCACATCCACGTATTCATCAGTCTCGTCCAATATCTCCTCCTACACATAAATCATCAAATAACACAACTATAAAACATATTCTTCATTTTGCATTTTCTCATGCCATTTAAATAAAAACCAAACCTGTAACAATTCTTCCATTACATCTTCAAGAGTTATGATACCAATTACTTCTTCATCTATATTAGAAAGTGACTCTATTTCTTCTTTCGAAACATTTCCATTTTTCTGTTTCCATTTTTTCACACATGGACTTGAATCATAACCACCATCTTCTGTTCATGGACTTTGAATTAATATATCATAAACCTAAAATATTATTAACATTTTTATTTTTTTTTACCTTTTATTTCCATTTTTGGATTAGGGTGGATACTTATCTCCAACTTGTTTAATTTGGATTTTGTAGTCTGAGAAGTCTCACCATTTTTGCACTTAACTACAGCTGCCATGTGACTGTGACCCTTTTGAAATAGGTTGAGTATATCATACAGAGGTATGTGATCATGGATTCTGTATATATCAAATGCAAGAAGAATAAAATTAACATAAAATAAAATAAAAAGTGTAAAAATAATTATTTCAAATACACAAAATGTGAATATACTTTACCTAGGAATTCTTCTAATAGTAACATCTCTGATAGGTGTCTCATCTTCTGCTCGACATTTGATCAAGTTTTTCACCTACATTTAAATAACTAAAATGAGTTTTTATTTATTAAGTTTTGATTGAGCCTGTTTAGGATTGCAGAAGAAGATAAACAGAAAACATTCTTAGAAAACAATCTAAAAGAGTTTCTGAAATGATAAAAATACTTCTACTAGTTATTCAAACACTAACTAAAATAGCTTTTATAAGTGAGTCTATCCAAACACACCCATTATTTATTTTTAAATAGTTATAATTTATAATTACCTAACTAGTCCCGGATGGATAATTTTTTCTCCCCCATCTATATATTAATGTTTATCTCACTTTAATATCTTTATTCATATTTTTATTTCGGACAACTCATGCCATACAATTTTTCTGGATATCTCTTTCGAGGGATGTGGCTGATGTATAAAACAACAAAGTGTACGCCTTACGCGTGAAATTAATACGTGTCACCTATGAGGGACACACTCAAACAAATTGTGTGGTATAAAGATTTATCTTAGATAAAAATAAAAATACCTACAGCTAAATGGTGCAATTGTTAATATAAGAATCATATGGCTATTAATATATGTTACCAAGATAAGGCCAATGATATTTGTTGGTGCTGCTGAGTAGATAGGCACACGACTATGTCCTTTGCTTATTATAAGCCCCATCATTTTCCTACACAAATTAATGCATGTATAGTGTTATCAACTTCTATTATAATATGAACAAAAATAGAAAGTGGTATGGTTTATAAATGATACATACTCGTCAAGCTTAGAGTTAATGTCAATAGAGAAGATACTAGACAATGGTGTCATAGCATCCTTAGCTGTCTTTTGTGTCAAGTCCAATGCTCCTGTTATTATTGTTGTTTCATCATGTGTTAACTCTCCTCCTTTCCCTGCCTAACAAGTCATAAGCAAATATCACTACCATAACATCACCTAACATCTTTAGTATTCGAAAATTTAAAATAAGAATAAATAATGGTTAGGTGGTTAAGTGTTTGATGAAATGATTGAAATAATTAAGGAAAATAAATATTTATAAGTTTAAATTTCCCTTTTTAATTTTTTATTTTATTTTTTTATAATAAATCACTAGTTTCAAATATTGTTAGTAAAATATTTAAATCAACTAAAATTTTTGCAGCTTTATCATCTAGTTGATATGAATATTCTATTAGCAACGTTTGAAACAATTAATAATTCAAAAATAAAAATAAATAAAAAGTTTTTTTTAATTTTTTTTTTCTATTTAATAGTACCAACCTCATTTCCATGCATATCTACTAGTGTTCTGAGTTCGGCTCGCCTCAAAAGAGCCGTATGTCTTTTTCCGAGTAGTAAATCTAATAACTATACCTCAAATAAATTAAGGTTATTACCATTTTAAATGTAATACTTTATTTCAAAATTAAAATTAAAATTAAGTAAAATTACCTTACTAATTGGATAAGACAGGGGGAAGAGAACTATAACAATCAACCTAACTAGAAAAGATAGTCTTGCACCAACACTAAGTCCATACCGTGAACACACGGCTTGAGGAATGATCTAGCATAAGCAAAGAAAATTAGAATCAAAAGTGTAATTTATAAAAATACCAATCTTTATGTTAATTACCAAATCGAAAACAAGTTATGCATAGTTATATATATATACCTCACCGAAGGCAAGTATGAGCGTAACTGATATCAAAACAGCACCCCAAGCTGGAAGAAGAGAATCAATGAAGATCGGCAAGGCCTAAAATATATCATATTGAGTAGTTATTGGGTATCTTTTAAGGTAAATGGTTGTCGAATATCGTGTCTAAATCTATAGATACAATAATTTTGATGTAGATAAATATATATTATTACCTCCATTGCCATTGCATTGCCTATTAAAAGGGTACATAGCAGTAGATGTTGATTCTTCACAATTGGTAGAATCTTGGCTGTCATATAGAAGATGAGGTTAAATAATTAGAGATATTGAAAAACAAATTTCACTTTAAAATCATTTAAAAAATATAAAAATTAATCTATTTAATCAGTTTAATATTTTTAATTTGAAATAAATTAAATAGTTATGCATAAATTATATATTATTAATAATTATAGACTAATTTGGATAGATTAAAATTTGGAAAATTATGTTTTTAATAGTATTTGAATAACTTTCATAAAAATATGTGATTTTAAAAAAATAATTTTAGATGACATAAAATGGAAAATAAATTTTACCCATATATGATCTATATTTAATAATATCTTTTTTATTTTTTATTTTTCTATCCATTTAAATTTAAGAGATGAATTAAAAATAAAAATCATTAACTCAAAGTTTAAAGTTAGAAAATATATATATATATATATATATATATATATATATATATATTCACCTGCGTTCTTGCGGTCTTCAGGTGGACCGGCTCTCATGAGGACTTCAAGATCAACGAGGCTAAGAGACATGAGTCCAAGAGTGAGACCAGACATAAGACCAGCAAAGCAGACAAGAGCAACACATGTAACTAGATAAACCCAGAACATAGGTTCGCAACAAGGAACATCATTTGCTGCCATTGTTTCTCTGTTATCAGCTTTGCTTTAATTAAACAAACAAAAAGAGAGTTGTGGATAAGGATCTCAGTCATGGTATATAAAGGTGAAAAAAGAAACCACCTTCAACGTCATTATACACACCACCACCAAACCTAATAAAGAAGATTTAATAATAAGAATTTGATTTTAATTTGTAACCACAAGTGAGAAAAGTTGGAAGTTTGTTAATAAGTTTATATTATAGTACAAGTCTCTTGAAATATTGCATGGAGTGGTTGAAGAAACCACGCACATACACACAATGTGAATAGAGTGAAAAAAAAAATATAACCTCAAAATCTAAAAAATATTACCACCTTTTAATTTTTAATTAATTATTATTTGTATAAATAGTTATTATTTAAAAAAAATACTTGAAAAATAATTCAACAATTTTTTAAATTAAATGTAATTATTTTTCAATTATATACTATTTTTAAATAAAAATATTTGTAAAAATATATTTTATTACTAAATAAAATTGAATAAAATTAAATAAAAATTTGTAATCAATTGTATAATTTTTTTAAAAAAATATTCATATTGTATTAAAGAAAAACAATAACATTTAAATTCATTTGATTCTATTAAATAATATTAATTCATACCATTTAAATTGCATTATAAATCCTATTTTTTATTTTTATTTTTAATAAAGAAATCTGTGTTTAAAATATTTTAATCAACTTGATGTATTTAATTGGTCCATAATTGGGATAATTTAGATAAATTTTTTTAAAGAAATGATATATACAAATTATATTAAAAATACGTGGATAAATCTATATTATTTAGAAAAAAGTGGAGTTAAATGAAACTTTTCCATAAAGCGATGGCTTTTGTATGAAATGTGTGGGGGCAAATTACAGTAGAAGCCAGAAGTTGGCTCTAAATGAGTTTTGACGGCCAAAAATTTCAAAAATTTTCAATGCTGATCATGCTTAAAGACAAATGATATTCAAATCAAAAGCAGATTCTCTTTAGAACCGAAACTGTGAATTGTGTAGTTAGTGTCGTGTTTTGTATGTTGTGTCATTACAGACAAGACAGAATTAGTTTCGTCATGTTGTATGATTAGTGGTTGTAAACAGATGGATTAAACGAGCAGTATATATATACATTATCTCCATGTAATGGCTTCTTAAACAATCACAATAATGGGTGAATATATTATGATTAATTAAAATCATCACGAAGCTTCTTGGAAATTGAAGAACGTTGTCGTTTTGTGTCTGCTGGAACATTCTTTTATTTTGTCTGACACTCTTCTCTATTGTGTGATTCGTCAGCACCGTTCTTCTTAAACGTCGTCGTTTTAACCAAACGGATATGGACAGGGTTACCGGGATTTGGGCTTATAGGTTCTGGGCTTATTATTTGGCCCATGAAGAACAACGCTTCTTTTTCTATTTTGATTTTTATTTTTATATTTAACTGAAAAATTAAAAGCGGACACATTTCCCTCCAAATACGAAAGCGATAGTGAGAGAGTTCGCTCTGTGGCGTCGACGACACCATGGATGATGTAGATCGGCTGTTTGAGTGCTTCAAATGCGGAATCTCTCCTCCGTGTAATCTTGTTTTTTCTATGCTTTTTAGTTTTTGAGAAATCAGAGTTTCGAGTTTCACTTTTGCATGTTGGATAGTATTTGATGGATCGATTGAATCTATGAATTCGATTAATGTGTTGATGTTGATGGAATGATTTGGATAATGAAGATAACGAGTTTGATTGCGGATATTATAGATGAATTTCATGAAGATGTTTAGTTTAGGCGTTTTTTGAGTGATTATCATGTCGAATATATGTAAAATTATTATTTGTTCATAGTCTGGTGTTGATACTGGATCTGTCTAATATTAGTTATATATAAAATTAGTGTGTTGTATTTTGTGATTGTTGTTGTAATGTTATGTTTAATGGATATTCGTATTTACAAGGAAGTTTGAGCTCTGAGAATTTGAAGACATCTTGTTTTGTGTTCAGCATCTGCAGCAAGAGATAGAAAAAGATGCAAAACCAAGCTGAGAGATTCAATTACTCCATCTCCTCTGTCAGGAGGTCATGGAAAGAAAAGTTTGGCAAGTGCAGTGTCATCCACAACCACAAGCAAAGTATGTAGTTCTTGCTTTGTCAATAATAGTCTGGTTAATGCTTTATTGTGCATGGAGCTTGCAGATGGATAGCTGTAGTGTTGTAGATGAGGTCAGAGATTGATTAATGGTGCCTAATTCAGAAAGACTTTGCTTGGTGTGCAATTGTTTCCATTCTAGCAACAATGTTTACTGTATTCTGTCTGAATTGAGAAACTTAGTTGTGACTTCTGAATGTTTATTTGTCCTCTTCTAGTTGCTTGAAGTTTCATATTTGTTCATCTGCAGATCTTTAACTGAGTTTGCTATAATTCCTTCTTCAGCTTGATTTATCTTCTGTTAAACTTAAAACTAGCAAATCGAATCCTGGCAAGCAGTTCTCTCCTGTTGTGTTTTATGGAACGCCTCAAGGAGTGCCTCCAAAACGGCCTTTGAGTCTGTTGAGATTATTGCGTGAAATACGCGTTGACCTCTCAGAACAGCATAAATTAATATCAAGGTATCTTTGCAACTTCTGTCATATTCTGCCCTAAATCAAACGGTTTACTAGACAATACTTTCATATTTCTTCCCCTCTCACCCTTTAAATTATTTTTATGTTGATGTTATATGTATAGTCAACTCTCAGTGCTTGTTTGTTCAGGGAGGAAGTGTGGGCTACTTTCCCAAGACAGGATGAAGCAATGAAGTTCGCAAAAAGGCATGCCGATGTACATATTTTTAGTTATCAAGACCATTTTAATGGACAAAGAAGATTTCTTGTTTCAACATATACTGAATTCTGGCAAAGGTGTGATACTTTCTTGCATGTTACATATGTTCAACAATCCACTACCAGACCAATCATTTTGAACTTTTTAAACTTTTTTTTTCCTAGGTACAAATCTATGGATCCAAAATTTCGGCACCATTATGAGGTGGTACAAGAGGTAATAAATCCTTGGACTTTTACTGGATTAACAGGGATATAAAGTTAGTACATGGAGAATCGTGTTCAGTATATGACCTCTAAGTATTTTAGAAGTTTATACCTGCATAAGATTTTGCTTTGCTTATGTTTTTCTTAGACATTGGAGCATCCAAGAACTTATAATTTGTCTGTATATACAGACCTCTTGGTGTTTTAACTTAGATCCTTAGAGATAAAAACTAAATAAAGCACTTGTGCATTTCAATATTTAACAGGCTTAGCATTTTGCTTATGCTGTTGCACTTAATGTTTCATCCAGGGTTTACCGTGTCACTTATACTTTGATTTGGAGTTCAATAAGAAAGACAATGCCAACAGAAATGTAGATGAAATGGTTGATCTCTTGATAACTGTCACTCTAGAAGCATTGCTTGACAAATATTGTATAGAAGGAAATGAAGATTGGGTAGTAGAGCTTGATTCCTCTACTGAAGGTATGATATGAATTCCCTCATCTACTAGGCTCCAGTATATTGAAAGGAATTGTTATAACTGACGAGACTGATATGCAGAAAAGTTCTCCCGCCATATAATCATTCGAATACCAAAGACTGCCTTCAAGGACAACACACATGCAGGTGCATTTGTTGCTGAGGTATGCATTGTATAACCCTGTGTAAAATGTCATATTCTTTACGTCTTAAATTTAGTTTCTGAATCAAATTCATAACTTCTGTTAAGACATGGTTGGTGAAACTGTTTCCCTTCCTTTTTATGTATTAGTGTTGAAATTATTAGTTTTTTCTAATTTGCAAAGGTTGGTATGGTGCTTTACAGCAGTTACAGTCTACTTCACCTGTAGTGGCTTCTACTTTTTAAAAGCCAAAGCAATCTATTTTGTTGCTACATTACTCTTTCTATTCTCTGTAGAAAGCATTGTCATTATGTTGGTGCTACATGATCAGATTTGCTCGCGTATAAGAAGTTCAAGCGAAAGAGATGCAGTTTTTGAAAAGTTATTCATTAAAAAAGATGCAAACTCTGGCGAATCCTTAAGTCATCTTTTTATTGACTCTGCTGTATATACTAGAAATCGCTGCTTTCGCTTAGCACTGTCTTCCAAGGCTGGAAAGAAGTCTTTTCTTTTACCTACTGGCCGTTTCAAATGCAAGGACTTGGTAAGTTTTACTTCATAGTAACTGAGATATTGACTTCTTGATTTGTCTAGTCAGTGGATTATGAAAGCTCTGTATGCTCCTTGTAAGCATATGCTCTGCTTTTATTTAGCACTTTCCTTCTGATAATTAAGAGATGTCGAATAATAGAGTGAAGAAGATATGTTCTTGGCATCGTTGATCTGTAATATGGATGATGACTGTGAGAAACTTTTAGTCTGCAAAATGGAGTTAGATTGTGTGAAGACTCTGCAGTTTGACACTGAGGTATCATTGAGCTACCTTGTAGGGTATATAAACTTGTTATTACTTTTGACTATCTTTTACATCAAGATATTGCATGCTCACGGGCAAAATGTTTTCTTTTGCAGCTAAACAATAATTTTGGAAGATACCGTCTTCCCTCTCCAGAATTCACGGTCAATGCTAGCACAAGTGCTATTTCAGCTTCTTACTTCATGGGAAAGTCACCATTTCCAGCTTTGGACAAATTTATAGAATGCGTTGCTTCCATCGATGATGTACCTGGTACTGCAACTTCAATCCTTCAGCAATTTTGTTTAGAAAAAAAGTTCCTAATTTCTTCTTTTCCCTTTTTCCTCTTGGGATGGAATTAAGTGGTGAGCTAGAGCTGCCCACTGTGCTTATTCTAGCTACACTTAAAACCTGTTTAGTGCTTATTCTAGCTATATTTAAAATCTGTTTAGTAAATAGGTTGTGTTTTGTCTTCGTGGTTGATGTTTTACTTAATTAATTCTAGAGTATCCTATATTATCTAGTCTTTGAGCATACGAACTAGCAATTTAATGATTTTCTTATTAATGTATTGCTTTTGAAGTGTTATCACAATGTAGCTCATGTGCTGAATCCGTTTGTTACTCGTTCATTCCTGTCTTACCGCTTAGTTTTTCCTTTCAATTTAGGGAAGATACGAAGCTGGTATTGGTTCTCAGAATACGGATTGATTGTCTATAGCATGTCAAGAAACAGATACTGTGAGCGTATTGGTAGACAGCACAAAAGCAATCATGGTAAACTATATCAGGTTTATGCCATCATTCTGCTGTATCTTTTTTCATTTTCCCTTCTAATCCCAAAAGTTTTTGTTCCATGTCAAAATCTTCATCACACAATCTAAAATATATGCAGTTAAAAGCATTACATTTGCTTAGTTTATGCCTGTTTGTCTGTATAAGATATATAATCTGATTTGCATAAACTTTACTGGTTCAGTGTTGTACGTTGTTGATCTAAGAAGGGCTGCCTATTATCAGAAGTGCCATGATCCAGATTGCAAAGGTGAGACCATTTTACTTCTGTCGAACTTTTCAATTTTCATACTTTCTACACTAGGATAATCATATTATAATCAAAGTTATTGAATGGACCAGGTTACCGGTCTCCATTACGTCCCGTCCCATTTGACAGTGTTCCAGATCTTTTATTTCCATACAATTCGGGACCGATGACACATAATGAGGGGGTAATGCACACTGACATCGAGCATCAACTAGCAGATAGTGACGAGGAACTATATCTTCTTTATGGTGATGAACATAATACAGCAAGTTGTTCTAAAGATCCTTGGTGGAATGAAGCCATAAAAGTAGCTGATGATATTGAGAATAAGCAAAAACCATGTGACATCAGTAACATGGTAAGTTCCTAACCCGTTTTCTTCACTACGAAAGAACTCGAAGTTTCAGCAGGTGTGCAATATGAGTTGACGACTATACAAGTCACATAGTTTTTGTGGAATTGAGCTATGAAATTGTTTTAAGCTGTATTCATTATTTCAAAACAAGTAGAACTTTTCTTTGACGTGTTACAAACGAGCAGGTGAATATAGGCGATGAAGAAGATGATGAATGGTGGATAGCTGTGGAAAAGACCGCATCTCAGGCTGAACACAACGAGCTTCAATTAATACAATAAGTATTAAGCTCTGGTTGATGTCAGATAAAGGAGCCAGAATGTTGTTGTGCTAGTTTTCATGCGTCAGATAACTTGGCAGTTCGATCTTCAGACCAATCTCAGGTTTGCAAAGCGTAATCTCATTGGATTTATAAATGACTAGTGATTAGGTATGTTAGATGCATGACTCCCATACTTCTCTGTGCTTTTAGTAAGGCTTTTTAACTTTTAAATCCTTAGTAACAAAACTACCGTAAGATAATCTATCATTCGTCCATGACATACTGTCTTATCATGGTTCATTTTGTTGTGTAAATATAAATTGCAATAATACTTTAAAAGTGGATTTTTCGAAAGAAATCTCTGTAAAATAAATAGAAAATGAGTTTTGGAGCATCTTTGGCGTATGTAATTTTTAAAAGTATTTTTATAGTGTTTTTGGATGAAAATTTTTTTTTTTTATATTATTTGGATAAAAATTCAAAAGTGTTTATAGACTGAATAATTGCTTTTAGTGAAAATAAATAAAATGGTGTTTCTACCAAAATGCTTATATTTCTTTTTTTTCTTCCGTCAGAGGTCGAAATCACGTACTATCGCAATCAAGGCACTTATTCTTGTAGTTTCACAGTATTTCCTGACCTAAGTTTATCACTTTAGTTCCTTATTATTATAAGAGCCCATTTCCAAACTCGCTCTGAAGTTTTTCCAAGTCTTCGTCTCCTATCACCATTCTCCAGATCAACTCCACTCTACCTCATCAACAATGGCTTCCAACCCCCAAAAAACTGAATCAAACCCTATCAACACAAGTCCATTCTTCATCTCTGCCGATTCACTCCACTCAATTCTATCTCACCAAACCCTAATCCAACACTTCCACTCCTCTCTTCCGAAACTGTCAACCACAATCCAAACACCAATCCGCCAAAACTACACCGTTTCACCATCATCATCTCTCCTCCTCATGCCTTCCTGGTCCTCAGCACCCTCTTTACCCTACATGGGCGTCAAGCTTGTTACCCACTTCCCACGCAACTCCACACTAAACTTGCCTGGTATTCATGCAAGTTATGTCCTCTTTAGCTCAACCACGGGCCAAACTTTAGCCACTATGGATGGTACTGTTTTGACTCTCTATAGAACAGCTTGTGTCTCTGGTTTAGCTTCAAAGATTTTATCTAGAAATGATAGTAAAGTTCTTGTAATGGTTGGTGCTGGTGCTCTAGCACCTCATTTGATCAAGGCTCATTTAGCAGCTAGACCTAGTTTAGAAAAAGTCATAATATGGAATAGAACTGTTGAAAAAGCTAGAGTTTTGGTTGAAAGATTAAGTGGAGAGCATAGTGGGGTGTGTTTCGAGAGTAGTGAGAAATTGGATGAAGTTATTGAAATTGGTGATATTGTTAGTTGTGCTACTAATTCTGAGGTTCCATTGGTCAAAGGTGGGAGATTGAAAGTTGGTGCTCATTTGGACTTGGTTGGATCATTTAGTCATAGCATGAAGGAATGTGATGATGAGGCTATAAAGAGAGGCAAAGTGTTTGTTGATAATGAAGCTGCTCTTATTGAAGCTGGTGAATTGGTTGGCGCATTTGAAAGAGGTGTGATTAAAAAGGATGAGATTGCTGGGAATTTGGTGCAGTTGATAAATGGTGAAAAATTTGGTCGATTAGGTGATGAAGAGATTACGGTTTTTAAATCTGTTGGTTCTGGTGTTGTTGATTTACTTGCTGCTCAATTAGTTTATGAGAAGAGTTTAGAGTGATCTTTTGAATACTATGTATGCTTAAGTTAAATCTTCCCTTTCTGGATTTGAGAATTGAACTTATATAATAATATGATTTGCAGTGTTGATTGGATAGGATTGGACTAATAAATCCCATCTCATACTTTGAATTTGTAGGATTATGTTTTGTAATTAAGCCTAGATAGGATTGGACTAATTAAGCTCTAGAGGAGATAGATGTGTGTATCGATGAATCAGACACTTCAATTACAATAGATATATGTGCGTAAAGATGAATATGACACTTCAATCACAATAGATGAACTGTTATGGTAAATTGAACAAGAAGAAATAGCAGATTGAAAAACTAAGAAAGAATGGACTTTCATTCACTAAATCAAGCATTGAGACTCATACAACATTTGAGAAAGAGTGAAGAATATCATTTCTACACTTTTTTAACCAAACAGATGTTTGGTTCGGTAGTGTACAACTTCATACTCTACATCAACATTCGTTTTGATAGGTTTGTTTATGCTTCTGTGTCTTTTGGGCCGCCCTTGGAAATAGCATATCATTAAGCTGTATCTCGGCGGCGTATTCAGAAGTAGCCTGTGTAAAGATCAGATGATTGATCAAGGAGTGCAACAGATATTATTAATGTCTGAAGACTAAATTCAGGAAGATATAGTACAAGTGAAAACACTCAAATTAGCAAGAACAGCTGAATGAATCATCATCAATGCATTTGCTAGGAAAAAGACTAGATTAAGATAGGTGCTAGTGTGAAAGGTCACTCGAGAGTTTGTGAGGAAGGATATTGGTGTCTCGAATACCTTATGAGAATTATCTATGTAAAGTCTCTTCCTAATAGATAGAGAAAAAGAAGTCTAAGCATAACAGACATACCCTTGTGTTAAATCCAAACCTCAAAGTTTGTATTTGAGTTCCTGAACAAATTCTCAAGTCAAATCCAAGGGAATCCACACCAATTATGGCAGCTTCCTGCAACACAATGCAATGAACATCAGTTGAACAATTATACATCATATAATACAGTTCAACAAGGAAAACATGAAGTGAAGTACTTCAAACATAGGTAGTACATGCATTCGCCAAGCACGATTAATAATTCGAAAATCTAGTTATATGCAGCCAATTCTAACCCTTTTTCTGTCATGAGAAAATGCCAAGTTTATTGTTCAAACACCTCTATGAGATTGAATGATTTCAGGAAGTTGTTAAGCTTTACCTCGACTTGAATACCCTTAGTTCTCCAGCAGAGAGCTCTGAGTGCCTGTGTGGTCTTTTCTCCACCGGATTTAAGACGAGATATAATTTTGGCTGCTGAGTGTGCAATAGCATCTGGTTTAGCTTTCGTAACATCATCCAATTCAACATAAGCCTGTCAAGTAGAGGAACCAAACAATTATGTTTATGAGAGTCAGAAGGATGTCTTTTGCAAGGCAGAAAATGCTATAGCCATACCTGAGATCCATGTGCCAAAATAAGTTGAATTTTGATAACCTCCAGCTTGTAAAAAGTAGTTCCATGTCTAGGGACTTCCTCTTTATTTAATTCCTTTTCCTGGATTGAACTATCATTGGACGATTCCAATTCTTGTCGATGACCATTGATTATATGAAGATCTTCTATTTTGTTCTCTTCAACTTTCTCAACATCAACATTATGGGATTGATGGCTAGACATATGTTTCTGGATGTCAGAGTGTTCTTCAATCAAGGCAGGCCTTAAAAGGCCTTGGATGACTAATCCAGCTGGAGGTTCCTCCATCCAATCGACAGGGTCATCTGAAGCAACCTACAGATTGAAATTAGAATTAAACATAAGTTTATCAAAGATGTGAATGAAGTATGATTAGGAATGACAGATTTATGTATGACTAAAATAAGATTATAGAATTAGGTCTATATGATCTACGGTAGCTAAAAGGATTTGAAACAAGTTATATGATGAATGCTATGATGCCAACTCATGAATTAAAACACAGGGCAATTACCTGGGCAAGCTTTTTAGCAAAATACATAGGATGAGAAGAGCGCATAGTCTCCAATTTTGCCCAGTCTCCAACTGATTCATCATCATCATCTTCCTCGTCTTCATCTTCATCTTCAAGTACATTAACCCATTCCTAAAAGAATATTATACAGGAAGATTCCACAACCTTGAACAGCTAAATTCATGCAAGCACTAAACTCAAAACTGAAAGGGAGTGAAGAAATAAATACATCATCATAATCCTCATTTTCTTCTCCCTCATCATCGTCGTCATCATCACTGTCTTCATCTTCAATCTCCTCTATCCCAAAATCAATTTGTGATGGACCTGGCAATTCCATCTCTTTAATCATTTCTGTTGTGTCAAAGCCTACTATCACTTGCTGCATTGAAAAATGTACTTGTAAGAGAAGCACTATAACAACTGGTGTTGTTTGAAAGCTATGCATTAATGTAACCGAATAACAAAATTTCATTGACAATAATATTTATAGCTTAGAGGGCCAGTAGCATTTATTTTCCCATGCATTAAAGCAGAAAAGTTGTTAACACCACAAGAGTACCACATAAATCGTTGTAAGACTATGCTCGACATATTATCAAGTAGATCAGAAAACAATACCATACCACAAAGTTATTTTCTGAAGTTAGGCTTTGTAAAATGTCCTCATCATGCTTCACTTGAAAATATATATCTGCGACACATCAAGGCAGATAACCTCAATATATTTGTTTAACCAAAGAAGAGACTAACCTGAAAAAAAAATAAAAAATACCAATACTTGGACTTACTTCCATGCTCATCAGTCACATAAGGAAGGTCAGGCCACAGAACATTCTCATGGACTTCATCATTGAACAGATGCGTGAGCATCATTGTCGCCTTGCAGTTTACCTGGATGCAACTCACTACAGGCCACATTAGCTATACATACTAGCTGTAGATCAAAAGGCAATGCTGAATTTCACTAGATGGTTGAGATTTCAAGGGTATAATTGACTCAACGAGAAAATATAGCTACGGGAGAGAAAACTCAGCAAGTTCCATTCAAAACATCAAAATTTCTGTGTTCAGACTATTACTATTCAGTTTAGAGAACCATGCCGAAAGAGTAGCTTAGAGAAAGGTCCTTACAGACTACTTAGCTCTTCAGTTTTCCATTGTGGGATTTCACCCATTTTATTTTACTAGATGAGCCTGATATTACTACTATGAAAAATAAAACCGATATCATCAGTATATGATACCTCGATAACAGTCCTAGCAGTTTCTGCGGCCGTAAGTCTAGCATCCTCACCACCATTCACCAAACTTGATTCCACAATGTCCTCAGATGGATGGTACCTTTGCTTACCATTCTCCTTTACAGGATCTGAAGCTGAACCCAAATGCTCAGCCGAAGCGCGAATACCATTCCTTACTACACTGCTCCTCCCAAATGAGTTACCATTTGCTTTTAACCTCCTAATCCTATCATGATGGGAATAAAATCATTCACAACTACAGTATCGATTTCTCAACATGAAAAAGCAACCTATATTTCTCAACATTTATAGATTTCTCATATTGGAAACACTGGAGTGCCTAACGAAACATGAAAACCTAGTTCTCAATAGTGTTTTTAACTTCTAACATTCAATCTCTTCTTTCACTGCACATAATTGAAACAATTTCACTTTCTCTAAATCAAATTAACAGTTGGATAGTCAATTACCAAGCTCCATTGACGCTGCCGGAGCGAGGAAGCCTCCGTGAGCTAACATAACAACCGGCAACATCCTCCACATGACACGACGAACGATAATCTGAAAATGAGAATGCAAAAAACAAATCTGAAGTTAAAACAAATGGAAATAACAAAAGAGAGAACTCAAATACACAAAAGATCAACAAATACGTGGTAAGGAAGCCGTGGAAGAGCAGAAACTAGCGCCGGCGATCATGGTGAGACGATTCTCTAACTATCAAAAGCTTTGAAATGTATCGAAATACAAACAAAATATACACAGCAGCAGCTGCAAAGCAAAGCAAACCATATAGTTATGTGTAAAACGATAACGATTACAGTAGTGCTATTAACTAATCAAAAATCGACACGTGGCTGCAGACATGGTTTTTGTTTCTTAAACAGCATCGTTTTAATAATCCAAAAGAGTAAAATATCTGTACTCAGTCTCCCTCTACTACTTGACCCTTCTTCAGATTCTGCAAATCAATGGAATCGTTAATTTGAATAGGTGTTTGATTTCGTTGAGCTCAGTATTGTTTTTGCAGAACAATGCTCTGTTTACGATATCCAGTGCCAGTCTTGACGCGAAAATTTGAAGCAATCAAAATCTCGAAGAACAGTAGAAGTGTCGTGGTGAGTTTTTCATTTTTGATTTTGTTTACTCACAAAAGTTCTCTGTTCTGATTTGTGGTTTGATTTTAGGTTTGTGCTACGAAAGGTCCGCGACCGAGGTATCCTCGAGTATGGAAGAAGACGAAGAGGAGAATAGGAACAATCTCCAAAGCTGCAAAGATGGTTGAAGCTGTAAGTTTCAATTTTTGTGTTTTTATGCAGTCTATTGGGATTGTAAAGAGTGAAATTGTATTTATTGTTGTTGATTTGGGGTTAATTTGAATGTGAGTAGATTAAGCAACTATCTAATGTGAAAGAAGAGGTTTATGGGGCACTTGATGCTTACATTGCTTGGGAATTGGAGTTTCCTTTGATTACTGTGAAGAAAGCTTTGAAGAGTCTTGAGTTTGAGAAAGATTGGAAGAGGATTATTCAGGTTTTCTTGTGTTGTGGTTTTTATTCATTGTTATTGTTCTGGTTGGTATCTACTTGTATGGTAGTTTGGTGAAAGTAGTAGGTTGATATTGCTATGTTGTTGTAGGTAACGAAATGGATGTTGAGTAAAGGTCAAGGGAAAACTATGGGGACGTATTATACGTTGTTGAATGCTTTAGCGGAAGATGGAAGACTTGAAGAAGCTGAAGAGCTTTGGTCGAAATTATTTACAGAGAATTTGGAAGGGACGCCGCGAATTTTCTTTAATAAGATGATTTCTGTTTACTTCCATAGGAGGATGTATGACCGGATGTTTGAGGTATTGCTCTAAAATCTCTTCTTCAAGAGTTGTAACAATTCTATACGAAATGTTTGCTCTAGGTTGACTATTTGTTTTGCTATGAATACTTTGCTTGTGAATGATTCTCCTGAGTTTCTATGTTGGTTTTTCATTTTGATCAGTTAGTGTATATCTATATCAGTATTATCTTCTGAACTTGTATGCAGTGATGGACTGTAATCTGCAACCATTCTATGAAGCTAATCGTTCATAATTTCACTGAAAACTTAGACAACATTATTCAAGATATAGTTTTCATGTTTTGGTATCTTATTTGAAGTTAGTTTATAGTCATGAACTTCATATGCATATTGTGTCTTACAAAGTATGTGACACTAATCCTTTACTTTCAGGTATTCGCGGACATGGAGGAGCTAGATGTCAGACCGAATGTTTCCATAGTTAACATGATGGGAAGGGCCTTCCAAGATCTAAATATGCAAGACAAGCTCGAGAAACTAATGAAGAAATACCCACAACCTAAATGGGAATTCAGATACTACAAAGGAAAGCGCGTGCGGGTTCGAATCAAGCCAAAATATGATCTTGCCGATACTGAGGAAAGCAGTAGTCAAGACCAGGAAACCAACCAGATTCAGAATGAGTCATTCAATGGAGCTGAAGCTAATATAATCGATGATTCATTCAATGAACCCGAAGCCAGTGTCTATGATTTATTCGACGAGGTGGAATCTGATCAAAATGATTCATCAGATGAAGTTGAAGCTGCAGAGGAATACGAATTGTCTAATGATGCAGAAAATGAAGCTGAAACAGACACAGAAAAAGCACAGATGTAAAACTAACGTTTCTTGTTTAGAAGATACCATGTAAATCTGTTTCCTCAATTTTGTTAAAGCTTTTCTGATCTCATTGTCCCATTTTAGAGATCCAATGACGATACAAATGTTGAATTCAATTAGTTAAGCAGTAAATCAATAGAAGTAGTGCGAAGTGAGGCATATTATTTTATACAATAGTTTTAAAAAAAATAATTTACAGACCAATAGCAAACGGACATCTGTCTATATATATTATATATAAAATATTTGTAATGCTGTGTCAACACCCCCCAACACAAAACGAAAATCCAATCCATAGCAACATTGAAAATCTCTTGAACGCTGAAACCAATCCATAACACCACTGTCTATCATCCATGGCTTCTTCAACGGAATCCAACCACCACCACAAGAACAACATAACAAATTTCCTCAACACCTCCTCCACCACTCTTCTCTCACTTCTCTCATCTCCAAACAAAACGAGTCAGCTTCAGTTTCAATCACACCTCTCCACCAATAAGCTCTCTTCGTCTCTCAAATTCGCCGACTCTTCTTCATTTTCACCTCCATCATCCGCCAATGCTCCTCTTCCTCCACCGCCGTCGCCTTCTCCGCAGGAGTCGACGCCCGCCTTCCAGTCCACGGTCAGGATTGCCGGAATCAACTCTTCAACAGGCGGTGGTCCCGCCTTCGTCGGCCAGGTTTTTAGCATGTGTGACCTCTCCGGTACCGGTCTAATGGCCGTTTCCACTCACTTCGATATCCCTTTCCTCTCCAAAAGGTTTTTTTTCTTTTATTTTTTAATTTCTTTTTCGAAAATTTTGACGATATTTGAGTGATATTTGTTGACAAATTATGGAATATGGAAATTGTTTGCGTGCACGGGTTCTATGTAGAGGTTTTTATTGACACAGTTAACGAATTTTTTTATATGAATGATAATAATAAGATTAGAATTCAGGTTCGGAAACTTCTGATATGGATTTATAGAGCACACTGTACTTGTTGAATTCTCTATTTATGAAAAATTTGAATGTGGTTAATTAGCTTTTTATCTACAGAACTCCAGAGTGGCTTAAGAAGATGTTTGCAACTATTACTAAGAGTGAGAGGAATGGTCCCGTTTTTCGGTTTTTCATGGATTTAGGTGATGCAGGTAACAAAATGGCACTGTTTTTCTCTCTTTGGTTGGCCTTTTCTGTATCCTTTGATAACGTTTGTTAATAAAATCTTTTCAGTTTCATATGTTAAGCAGCTCAATATTCCCAGTGGTGTGGTGGGTGCCTGCCGCCTTGACCTAGCATATGAACATTTTAAGGTATTGTTCACTTTTTTTTTAGCTTGACTCTTGTTGTGTGTAACTATCGTGTTGGGCTATTGGATTTGAATAGGTGCAAGTTAAAAGCATATGAAATAGGGATAAATTGACATTGTTCTCTCTTCCTTGCACTTGTTACTTTGATGTCAATTTGCTCTATCCTTGTATATGTTCTATTGTTGTGCTAGGTAAGAGATCAAGAAGATCTTTCGTAATGTTGGGTCATAAACGTAATGTAGTAGTTGATTAGTAGGAGTTTGCATTCTGTTTTTGCCTTTTATACAGTGAAACTATGTGAAGTGATAGCTTAGATACTACTAGCACTGTCTAGATTTTCTTGAATTCTATTAACCTTTGTTAGCATGAATTGCAGGAAATACAAATAGATAAAAGCACTAATTTGCCATATTTTACTATTATGGTTCAAGCTGGATTTCAGAATTACTTCTGTAGATGATAGATACTATGATTAAGTGACTAGAAAAGAGCAAAGTGAGTTGCAAATTTTGGGTAGGGATCCATCTTTTTAAGTAACTGCTCCAAACAGACACGTAAACATAGGATGTGCCGAACTACGTAATTCTTATTCTACTTTGTGAACTCGGCTTGTTTTGAATTTTTATGATATTGACTGCTTTGTTAGAATATTTCCAATACTTGTAACAATGGATATGCCATATGAAGGAAGGTTACTTTTGTTCCATACTATTTATTTATTTATTTTTATTATTCTGTGCAGGAAAAACCACACTTATTTCAGTTCGTTCCAAATGAAAAACAAGTAAGGTTACAATCATTGTTATCATTTGTGTGTAATATGTTTGCAACTCTTTAGTAAATCAATTTATTTCTTCTCAGGTAAAGGCAGCTAACAAACTAATCAAAACACTTCCACAGAATGGTGGAAAGAAAAGAGTCGATGGTGTTCCAGTTTTTGGTGCTCAAAATTTAGATATTGCAATAGCAACTTCAAATGGGATTAAATGGTACTTTTCATTTCTCGGTTTTGTATAAATGAAAGCATTAAATAGTTCTTTTGCTATTTTAAATCTATGCATAATTTGAAAGATTCAGAGTTTGATTGTCTTCTTTTCAAATTGTTGGACACTTCTATTGCTGCATTAACCCTTATAAGCTTCCTCCCTTTATTCCCCCCACTTGTTCAATAATATTTTTTTTAAAGCTTATGTCATGCTATATATGATGCATAATGTTCTCTCTTTTATCAGGTATACTCCATACTTTTTCGATAAGAACATGCTTGATAACATTCTTGAAGAATCTGTGGATCAGCACTTTCATGCATTAATTCAAACACGACACATGCAACGCCGACGTGACGTAATTGACGACAACTTGGCAGCAGAAGTGGTTGAAGAGATTGCAGAAAGTGCGTGGGAGCCTCCAGAGGTACAAAATCTTTTCATATCTGGGTATGGGAAGGCCGGTGAGGACAACTTACTATTTTGAATTTGAGGATTGAGAATTTTTAGTGCTTGCTTCCTTATTTATGTAGGGACATTTGAGCAATCTTGCAATTGAAAATTTCTTACTCTTCACTGGTTTAGGATGGATATTTAATTTGTTAAGTTTCATTAAAGATTATGAGTTTTGCATGCAAGCTTTCTGGTGTCACTTGTTTTTTTGTCACACAAATTGTCAGAATCCATTTGAAGTTCTAGTATCAAGTAACAACTGTATATGAATCTTTTTCATTAATATTTGTTTGCATTAGAAGGGATGTCATATTGACTTTGGCTTAATGATCTCTAATAGGTCCAAGAAGTGCTTGATGAGATAGGTCATCCTGGAATACCTTTGAGTGTAATTTCAAAGGCTGCTGAAATACAGCTCTTGTATGCCGTTGACAGAGTAATCCTGGGCAATAGATGGTTGCGTAAAGCTGCTGGCATCCAACCTAAATTTCCTTACCTTGTCGATTCATTTGAAAATAGGTATACTTTCTGCCGTTTTAGCTACTTCAACTATTAGATATATACACTTTTATCTTATACATGTCATCATGAAGAGCATATTTTTGTTACAAATAAGAATGCATTTTGGAGTTTTTGTGCAAAGCTACCACCATATATAATAGCAGTTTATTTGTAATCCAGCGTTACTGGGGATTACATATTACTAGCAAGATGATGATATAAAATTCTATCCATTTGCAGGACTGCAGCTTCTTTTCAAAGAGCTTCTGAGTCAACTAGCTATCTCCCCAACTCCGAAACAGATAATTGCAGTTCAAATCCTAAATCAGACGACAAGACTCTCAACCAACAGAGGCAAATTCCAGATCTCAGGTTTCCTTTCGGAGACTGGTTTAATCATCCTTGGTCAAAACAAGAAACAGAAACACACAAACAATCCAGCAAAGCAGACAAATCATCATCTACCGACTTGACACAGCAAAACATAGACAGAAGTCCATTTCTTCCAAAGATCACAATGGTTGGCATCTCAACAAGCGACGCTGGGCAGATGAGCAAAGCTAGTTTGAAAAAAACAATGGAGAATTTAACTAAAGAGTTGGAGCAAACAGATCAAGGAAATGCATCAAACAACCAAAGCAACGAATTCAAACTAGAAGATAGGGATCCGCTGTTTGTGGCGAATGTTGGTGATTACTATTCCGGCCTGGCAAAGTCCGGCACAGCTCGGTGGGTCCGTGGAGGAAGCAGCTAAAAGCACAACTTGCAAGCACAAGTATGTCATCTTTCCACCTTTCACTAGTCTCAAATTTTGTTCTGAGCTCAAAAGGTCATATACCTGTAAAAATCACTTGCCAATCTCTTTTGTTTATAAACTTCTTTATTTGTATGGATTTAGTGATCGAGAATCTTATATTAATTGGCCTCTATATATTTGATTAGAAAGCATTTTTATCAGAAAATATAAAATGAAGTAAATGTCCTGATTTCTATACTTACTGTGTTTTGTTTCTAGAATAGTGTAAACTCTAATAATACCGGATATATATATATATATATATCATATTTTATGAGATTTTATTATTTTTACAATTTTTTCTTTGATATCAATATAATTAATAAATTAATTTAACTAAAGTATGGCAAAAGATATATGTAAAGTATGGTAAAAGATATATGCAAATCTTAAAACTTAATGAAGTATGATTTAATTATTTTTTTTTTTAAGTGTGAACAAATGATAAAGCAAAAAATATTGTAACTTGTTATTTTTGTTTTGCTATGACACATTACTTGAAAAGGCATTAGGGAAACTTTATTATTATTATTATTATTATTATTATTATTATTATTATTTTTTGTTTAAATTAACTCTCCAACCTCTCAATTTTCAAATTTTAATTTAATTAAGCAAATTTCAGTATTATCATGGTTGCGAAAATGCTTAACTTAAAAGTTTCACCTCAAGGTAAATGATGTTTGGAAAATTCGTTTAACTTTGATATCACTTGTTGTAAAAATCGACGATCCATGGCCGCGGAGACGAGTAATCATAGCCACAAAGTAAAATAAATATACAGAAAATAGAAAAATAGAGATAGAAAATAAGACACAAAGTTTTATATGGAACCTAAAGCGGGAAAAAACCAGAGTCATCAGGATAACGAGAGATAGTAAAATAAATAGAGAGACTAATTCACTATATAACAATATATAAATGATTATAGAGTCATCATACCCCACCAAACCATCATTAGACAAGATTTTCTTAGTCCAATTTCGACAATCACAACTCAAAACAGAGCCATCATACCCTACTATGAATGTATACTCACTCAAGTACAATACATCCCATGATTAATAACTCAGGAAACATCAATCCAATATTTTATGTTTCTCGTCATATGTTGAAACATTTATTGAATAAATCATGGTGCAACTTCCTTCATCAGCTTTCAAAAAACTCCTTAGTGATCGACATACTTTCCACCACACCCATATCCATGCTGACCAGGTGTCCATGCAATTGTGGACACATTAGAATTATTCTAGCATTTATCATGACAACCTTGGTGGTTCAAAACATGTCATAAGAACACCTATCTCAGCGTATGGTTGGAGCCTTTACCAAACCACTCCTTCACTACTTCCTTATTCGAGTTCGCTGTCCTTCACTACTTCCTTATTCGAGTTCGCTGTTGAGATATGGAGTCTAATAATGGATTTTAGGGTATAAACCAAATACATATAATTGAAGCGCTTTATTAAGCAGTTTTTATTAGACATTTTTTTAAAAAATATTTTTTATTCTCCTAAGTTATAAATATTTGTTCCCCTAAACGTATCTCTAACAAAAAAATATATTACGGTGAAATAAAATCCTAGTCGTTGGTGGATTAGCAAAATTGACAAACCACGTAAATACGTAAATATGTGTGTCTCTTTACTTTACTCCTTTTTTACACTTTATCTTTAATTGCTTGTGCTGTTTCAAACCTAACATTCGCTAGCCAATAGATCAAACTTCTAAGCCAACAAAGATCCTAAAACAACCTAGTCAATATTTTATTTTAATTATTTGACCAAACTTGAATCTTTGACCATCTCTTTTGATCTTCACTTGCATTAATAAAAAACCACAAAAGTCTCGAAGCTACCTTACTATCATAATAAAATATGTCATAAATCACCACTGCTATTGTTTGAGAACTACCGACAAAATTTTTTCATCTCCACGACTACCGCAGATTAGATCTTAACAATATTTGTGATTTTTTTTTCAGCTTTGACTTTTCTTTTCTCACGCAACCAACTCCAAACTCGATCACATAAAACTAATCCATTTTTCTTAGAACTTATAGAGACTAAGGTAGATTTACCTATCCTTCAAAACCTTTCACTTTTGTCTTACCTAAACTCATATTTACTTTGACCAAATCAAACTATCGGATCACACCAAGACTAGCTCATGAACTAAGGACTCTGATACCAATTGTTGAAAAAACTCGGTTAACTCTGATACCATTTGTTGAAAAAATCAGCGGTACATTATAGAGGAGACAAGTATTAGTAACCACAGAGTAAAACAAACATACAAGTTGTAAGTAATCACGATCATCATAATGACAAGAGACTAATTCACTACGTAAGAAGCAGCAACTCTAAGGGACTCACTAATCTGATGTGGACAACTGAGAATTGAGCTTTTGGTAGAAAAACAAGCAAAATTGCAAGTTTTGAAATTTGAACATGTTTTACCAATTATATCTTTACACGTGTTCTAAATATATTAAACAAATATTATAAATATTAAATTTAACCCAGACAAAACATTAAATTGATATTAAACTTATTAAATATATCATTTTCCATATACTGAGGTATTTATACGTTATGAATTACCTATATATAAAAGTGGAACTCCATGACTTTTTTTAAAATTGATTTAACGTGTGTCTTTTTATCCTCTTTCTCTTTAAATGTGATTTTTTCTTTTCATATTCTCTCCGAATGTAATTAAATTTTACGATGAAAATTAATATACACTATTGAAGCGTTGCTTAATTTGCTATAAATACTTCAATACATGAATAAGCTCCACTATTCCTCGTTCTTGATCTCCTCAAAATGTCACATTACTTTCATCATATATACATTTCACTTTCTCTTCTACTTGTTATAATTATGAATGACTACTTTTCGATCCGTGCTATATTTTTTCATTCCTGCAAGTTGTCGTGACGTCACGCATGTGAATCATCATTATTCGATTTGTGCAGAAAGCAGCAACATTTACGACGAGATATAAACTACGGTCCTCAATTTGTATGAGTCACTGGAGATGTTGTAAAATGTAAAGTCAAACTAAAACTCACTTAAGATTATAAATTTTTGTATTCTCGTTCAAAGGGCGATCTAAGTCTATTCACTGCCAACCCACCAATATCACATCAAATATTAAGTATGTGATTTTCTTTTCCAATATTACAATATTTTTTTCACGTGTATTATAGATTTATATAAGGAAGGAGTAAGACTATGTTCGGCGTCAGCGGTTAGAATTAGCGGTTTGAATAGCTTTAGTGGTTAGCGGTTTGAAATAGCGGTTTGAATAATAGTCAACATAGCGGTTGTAATAAGTGTTCTAATAAGTGTTCGGTGATATTTATAGCGGTTAAAAATAGCGGATAGATATAAAATTACAAAAAAAGATTGATGTAATTATTTGACTTTATTTATTAATGGAAAATAAAAGGATATTTTGGTACTTTAAATATAGCGGTCGAGGGAGAAAGCTATATTGAACAGCGTTTGTCAGACCGCTATGTGAACCGCTAAACGCTATTTTGAAAAGCTATTACCAAACACCTGTTTTTATCAAATACTATTTAGACCGTTGTTCAAACCGCAAAACGTTATATGGGGTCCATTGATTTTAAAAAAAAAGTTAAAATATAAAAATAAAATAATAAATAATATAAAACAGATGTGGAGTAATATACCTCTCTCACATATGCTCTTTCATCTCCACATGTCAACTGCTTATTTGTGAAATTTGAGAGAGACTCGTCTCTCTGACCAGAGACTCAAGTGTAATTATTAGATTCTCTCTCCTCATTAAACTAATAAAATATTTGTTATTGTCAGATGAGAGACCGCGCTGGAGATGACCTAATAAAACAGCTAACGCCGAAGACACACTAAGTCAAATAATAAAATAAGTTTTATATTTCATTTAATTTATCCCTTGTAAAAAGTTAATATCCATTCAACCTTTTCTTTTCTTTTCTTTTTTTATTTTTTAATTTATTATTATTATTTTTTTATTTTTTAGTTAACAATAGTATATTGTTTTGGTACTATTTTTGTTAAACTTTTTTCAAGGTTGATATATTTTTATTAAGTTTTTTAAATTAACACTGATTTTGTGTTAAATGGTGTATAAATCTAATAAAATATGTTTGACTTTTTTTTTTCCTTCTCATATGACTTCTATGTCATGCATTTTTCAATTTTCTCATTTTCAAAATTAGTACTATTATAGAAAAACAAAACTTTTAAAGTATATTTTTTCATATTTCAATATAATATTTCAATATAATATATATATATATATAATATTTTATCTTAATAATAGTAAATACAAATTAAAAAATAACTTAATTTCAAATAGAAATTTTAAAATAATTAGTCCAATAAACCAATACTTTATTTAACTTATAAGAGATTTTTTTCAAATAAAATAAAATAAAATTTAAGTTGTTTAGTTGATTTTTGTATGTGCTAAATTTATAATTGTTGTTTTTTTTTGTTTTTTTTAACATTTTAATTTTGATAACTTTCAACTTTTTGTTACCAGTGCAATTCCACCCATTAATTCATACTATATTTAAATTATTTTTTAAAATAATAATAATAATAATATCTACATACTTCTCTTTATTTTTTAAATTTATAAATAAATTCTAAATACTTCTCTTTATTTTGACATTTATATTTAAAATTTTCATTGATGGTTCTTTAAAATTTAAATACTAACTTTACAAATACCTTAATTATATCAAACTTTATTATTGTGTTTTATTTATTAATAAGAAAAAGAAATGTATTAATTATTTTAAATTCGTTTATTTCTTATACATTCATAAATAAAATAAATTCATAATATAAGTAAGACAATATATTTTTTATGTACTAATATATTAAAATATTCATATTTGTTGTAAATTAAAGTAATATAAATACATTAAGCAATAATAAAGTAAAGAAAAAAAATTAAATTCAAACCATATATTTATTTTCTTATTTTTTAAAATTAGAATAAAATAAATAGTATAAATATATTATAATAATAGATAGTAAATTTAAAAAAGGCTTATATTATAATGGAGAATCCCACGCGACATAACAATTTATAAATTGAAATATATGATTTATAAATTAAATTTTAATTTTTGAAAATTTTCAATCTTTAAAAAATCTCATATAAATAATATACAAGTTGCAAATTAATATATATATATATATATAATTTCTAAAATAATATAATCATATAATAATATAAAGATTAAGATTTATTTTCAATTCTAAAAATGTATGTCACATGATATAGTAGATTAACTTTAACTTCTACTTTTAAAAATTATTGTGAGTGGAGTTTGGATAATTAATATAAAACCTAAAATTTTAAAAAAATTTCAACAGAAAATCACAAAATTTTTTTTATTTAATTGTATTAATTCTTTTTTAAATCCAACAAATTTTCTTAATTACATTGCACATCTTTTTAACCATATATATCCATTTTCCTTTATTTAGGGAATAGTATTATATTCGAACACATACTTTCATTACAAATTACCATTTTATCTTGATTTTTAAAATTTAATTTTATTAAACAAAAAAGACATAGATAGACCGGGACTATCACGTAAAATTTGTGCCCGACCAACACGTGTATGGTAAATGAGAAGAGAGATACAATCATATCACACCAATCCTGCATCTGTATATTAAATATTTGCATCTCTTTTCCTTTATCATACAAGTATCGTTGAGTGGTTGATCCAAATTTTACGTGGTGGTTCTGACTTACCTAAATTTTTCCTTCTTAAACTCACCTCTATATAATTAATCACACTATCATATAGATTGTTTGGACAACCTACAAATGTCACATAAAAAGCTTAGTAAATAAATTATTAAGTTTTTTAATTAACATGTGTATATTTTAAAAGTAAAAGCAAGATTTATACTATATGGTTGATAGAAAAGGTGACTCTAAGATGACATTGTAATATACGACGTAACAATTTCAGGTTGCTTACACTGTCATCTTAGAGCCACCTTTTCTGTCAACAATATTATATAAATCTTGTTTTTACTTTTAAAATCTATAAATATCAATTAAAAAATTTAATAATTAATTTACTAAGCTTTTTATGTGACATTTGTAGGTTGTCCAAACAATCTATATGATAGTGTGATTAATCATATGGAGGCGAGTTTAACAAAATTAAAATTTGAAAATCAAGATGAAATGGTAATTTGTTATAAAAGTGTATGTTTGAATATAATACTATTCCCTAAATAGAGGAGTATATATAGTTAAGAAGATGCGCAATGTAGTTAAGAGAATTTGTTGAACTTTAAATAAACATTAATACAAGTAAATAAAAGTAATTTTTGTGATTTTTTCTTGAAATTTTTTAAGGATGAGATTTTATAATAATTATCCAAACTTTAGTGACAAAAATTTTTAAAAGTGGAAATTAAAAAGTTAATCTACTCTAACCAACTATATCACGTGGCATACATTTTAGATTTTGAAAATAAATCTTTATTATATTATATGATTATATTATTTTAGAAATTATATTATATATATTAATTTGCAACTTGTATATCATTTATATGAGATTTTTTCAAAAATTGGAAAATTTCAAAAATTAAAATTTAATTTATTAATAGTATAATTACAAATTTTTATTTATAATTTATTAAACTATTATATGTAATTATGATGTATTTAATATTAAATTATATTTAATTAAAAATATATTATATTATAAATAATAAAAATAAAATAAAAAATAAATTTAAATGGGTTAACTCAACCCATTTAAATTTATTTTTATATAGTACCGATTCAACTCATTTAAATTTAATATAAACTTACAATTAATTGTATATTGTTGATCCATTGTCGTAATCCAAATTGTCATCCCTATTTATGCATAAATTATAAATATATGGAATTTCTAATAATACATTAAACTCATACCTTCTAATGTCGTGTTCAGCATCAGCGGTCAAAATAGCATTTAGCGATTTTAACCACGTTTTAAAGAGCTTTTTAGACTATCGACAACAACAATAAAGTTCAGTAGTTAACATAGTAGATAACGTTTTTCAAAACGCTATTTGAAATAGTATTAGGTTAAAACGCTAACATATATTTTCATTTATATCCTTTATATTTTACATTTTGTTATTCTATTTTAATGAAAAATATGTTTATTTATATCTTTACTATTTTAATGATATTCTATTTAAATAATATTAATTATTATATTTAAAATATTTGTTTTCATTGAAATATTTTTCTATTTGTTATATTTAATTTATATTATATCAATAAAAATAATAAATATATAATTTTTTAGAATAAATTATGTTAAAAAAATGAGTGCAGCAAATATAATTCTAAAATAAAATAATATATATTTTTAATCTTTTTACATTTAACCATTATTTAAAACCGCTATTACTATTATCGAACAGTCATTTAAACCGTTATCTTATACAGTTATCACTACTCTTACCGCTTTTTGAACCGTTAATTTTAACGCGAACGCTTAACACAATCTAAAATGGTATTGTAGTCGTATTATGAACGGTAGAATATCCCCACTATTTTTACACGCACAATAAACTAAGTTTGCAGTGTCACCCTTACACTCCCTTTTCTGTCATAGTATCATGAAGGTATGAGACGTTTAGATTTTTCATTTGGATTATTAAGCTTTTCCATTAAGTTGTCAAAGCACGGTTTATATGATGCTCAGATAGAGAAGATGATTGTAATATATAGTATATAAAAAAGAGATTGATAGTGGCACACTGTTATGTTGTATAGTAATAGTGGGTTATTATGTTGATTTATTTTAAAAAGTTTATTTTTAAAAATTTAAAATTATTTAATATATACATAAATTAAAATTTATTTTGAACAACTGAAATTTAATATTTGAAAAGATATTAATTTAAATTTATAATTTTTTTTTAAAATTTAAAATTAAAAAATTAATTAAATTGACCGACATATTCTAAAAATATATTTTATTTATGTTTTTAAAATATATTAATCTATTTAATTATTATTTTTAAAATATAATTTTCAAAAATCTATAAATTTAAAAAAAATATTTATTTTAAATTGAAATTAAAAAGCTTATATTTAATAACTTTTTAATTTTTTTATTATATAAATTATACTTACAACCCATAATGTATTCAAATTATAAATTTATAACACTTTTAATATTATATTACACCCGCGTCCACTCAAATGAACACGTGTATATTACCCACTATTTCCATACAACACAACAATTTCAGTTTACAATGCCACTTTTACAATCACATTTTTCTTCACTATATCATATAAATCACACTTGGACAACTTAGACAGTTAAAAAGCCTAATCAGCCAAATGAAAAATCTAAACGTCTCTCAGGATCTATATACAGTTAAAGCAATATCATCTCAATTCACACAATCCAGCATTCACTGTCTATCTCATCTGACAGTTGTCTTCCACAACTTCACTTCTCAAGTCTTTATAAACAGCTCTCTCTTACAGAATTTCTTCACAGCAAACATCAAGTTCACTTTCTCTCTGAAGATGGCTTCTGATGATCGAAGTGAAAACTGGGGTCTCCGTGATGTTATCAAAGACTATCTTCCCCAAAATTCCGACAACACAAACACAAACTCCAACTCTGATGTCCCTGACAACAACTACTACTCTTCCGAGTCCACTTTATCGATTCTGTCTACTATACAGTTCGAACCGGAAGAAGAGTCATTTCTCTTGAAAACTCCTGAAGAAGAGTTTTATGCTCGGAACGGTTCTCTCTCTGATTGCGTGAAGCAATTTTACCCGAATTCGAACAAAACTGATACTACTGTCGCTCAACAGAAGCCAGTAGCTCCAGTTTCTGTTCCAATTTCATCTCCCGTTTCAGTTTCCTGTCCGGTTTCGGTTTCATTTCCAACCGTAACTGTAACTCCTCCCGTTTCAGTTCCAATTTCTTGTCCGATCCAGGTTTCTTGTCCGGTTTCGATCTCATGTCCAACCGTAGCCGTAACTTCTCCGGTTTCAGTTCCAGTTTCTTATCCGATCCTGGTTTCCTGTCCTGTTTCGATTTCATTTCCAACCGTAACTGAAACTCCTCCAGTATCTTGTCCGATCCCGGTTTCCTATCCGGTTCCTGTTTCATTTCCAACCGTAATGGAAACTCCTCAGGTTTCAGTTCCATGTCCGATTCCGGATTCCCGTCCTGTTTCTGTTTCATTTCCGACCGTGACTGTGACTCCTCCCATTTCAGTTACAGTTCCATGTTCGGTTCCAATTTCCTGTCCTATTCCGGATTCCTATCCTGTTTCATCTCCAACCATAACTATATCTCCTCCGGTTTCAGTTCCAGTTCCATGTCCGATTTCAGTTTCCTATCCTATTCCGGTTCCAGTTTCTTGTCCTGATCCGGTTCCAACTCGCTATTCTGTTCCGGTTCAAGTTCCCAATAGAAATATAACTCCACCGCTAATATCACCCATTCCGGTCACTTATCCTGCAAGTGGCTCAAGACTTCCAAAAGTGGTGCGACGGAGGAGACGAGATCCGGCACAGGGACAATCGCAACTGACCCGGAGGGGGAGGAAAAGGTGGTATCTCGAGATGACGTGTGGATACTAATTATAATAATAATATTATTTTTGTTTGTGTGTGATGTAATTTGACGTTATGGAATTAATGACAGGAAAAATATGGAACCAACTATGATTTGTCACGTGAAGGAAGAGGATTTGAAGTCTGATGGATGGACTTGGCGTAAATATGGACAAAAACCCATCAAAGGAGCTCTCTATCCAAGGTTGATTTTTTAATTTTTTAAAATTTTTATTGACACTTTCTCGAGAAAATTTTCAATTTTCCCAAACTCGCACAAATAATTCCGGAAATTAATTTTTCAATTGTTTATCTGTATTTTAATAATTAAAATTTATGTAATTTAAATTTTATAAATTATATAAATTCCAATATATGCACAAATACATAGGTAAGGTAGCATTTCACAATTTTTTTATTTGATTAATTTTTTATTAACTTATATTGTATATATGTACTTTACTAAACAAAACACATGTTTTATACGTTACAAAGCAAAACTAAAACCGTGTTTTTGATATCAATATTGTAAAAGATAACAGAACCAACTTTTGAGATTTTATAATATCTAAGTTAATAAATATTTTTAATAAAAGAAAAAAAAAGTAGCAAAAATACATTACTTATATATTTGTGCATATGTTAGGATTTAATTTTTTTAAGTGATAGATTAGAATTTATAACTAAAATTGACTTTATTATTAATTTATTTATTATTATTTTTATTTTTTTAGAAACTACTATCGTTGTAGTGGAGTTAAGGGTTGCACAGCTCGAAAACTAGTGGATAGGACCAACGAAGATCGTCGCATGTTTGTTGTGACTTACATTGGTCAGCATTCTCATTCTGAGCACACTCGTGTCAGAAATACAAGATCCAAGAAACCAGTCGTGTCGGAAGTTCAACCAGAGCCAATAATTCAAGAGAAAACCAATATTGAAGGCAGAGACAATCTTATAATCCATTTGGCTGGGGTATTAGAGGAAGATGTACTTGCCAAATTGGTGGCAGGATTGGATGATATCGCAAGTTCGTCGTCATCCTCTTGAACTGGTGGTGGATATGGAAACTTGAAGGACTTTAGTGAAAATTTGTTTTATTTATTTATTTATTTGTTTTTAATATTATGGATATTTAATTTAAAGGTTTGTTAAAGTTTATGTTTTTATGGTGTAAGGATATTTTAAAATTTATGAATATTATATATTTTTTAATTATATTTATTGGTGTTTTCTTAAAAATTTTCAGTTACTAGTTAGGCATGAATAATGTGATTGCTATATTATAAAAGTTATGAATGTTTTAAATATTTTAATTATATTGATTGATGTTTGTTTATTTGTTTTTTAAAAAAAAAAAAAAGAGTTATGAATAATGTAACTGATAAATGTGAAAACTATAGAAAGAACAAAAATGTGGAGAGGGATTATTAGAACATTAAATTTAAAAAAAAATTGTTGTTGTTAGAAAAGTTAAAAAGCATATCTCTTTAATTGTTTCAGTTGCAAGTTATTTTTATTTTATTTATTTTTATTTTGATTAATAAGAATTATATCATTTTTATTTTTTAAAATATATATTTACATAATTAAATTACTTTTGAATAATTAAAATTATTTAAGAAATATACAATAAAGTATTTAAAAAGTGAATATATATATAAATTATTTTATAAAAAGAAAATACTGAATTTATATAATTGTTCATAGATTTTAATTTTACTAATTAATTAAAACATTAAAAAGCTAAATCAATCCACTCAAATATAAATTGGTATTGAATGTCCATTAAAAAATTATTTTCAAAATTTTGCATTATATATATATATGATAGTTCATACATTTTTTAAATGAAAAATAAATGTATAAAGACCTTTCAAATAGTTTAAATTTGGAAGAATTTCATTTTTTATTTTATAATTTTCATTTATATTATATAACATAATTTTAAATTTTTTATTAAAAGTAAATTTTCAAAATTTTATTTTTAAAAATAATTTAAATTAATCATTTTATTATTTAAAAGCTTTTAAAAGAGTTGTCGAAAGTAGGTGCAAAGAGAGTGTTCCAAAATGATGTGTTAAGTTATAAATGACTATATTTTTGAAAATTAAAATTTAAATAAATAAATATATATAATTTTGTAAGTTTGTTTTGACAGCTGTGTATATCTCTATGTATATCTTCTACATTTTTCAGTCACATTATTTGCACATAATTAGTGAAAAAAATATATTTATATTATCAAATTCAATTTGATAAAATCTCATTAATTATTAAAAATAAACAAACAAATCATTCACATTATAAATATTCTGATTTGTTTTTAAATATTCATTTTTAAAAAATATTCTTGTAATATTAAAAAATTCAAACAACAATATTTGTGTATGATTAACACTAAATAATACGTGTTGAGTCAATAATTGAAGCAGGCTTAAATTAGATGTTGAAATAGTGATTTGATAGGAGTGTTTGATGATAATAATTAGATTTTAAAGTAACTATTAGATATAAAATTACATAAACAATACAATATATTATTTTTTTAATTTACAATGTAATTTATTTGCTTTTTAGTATTAACATTTAAAACTTATTTATCAACTAATTAAAAAATAAATAAAATATAGATTAATTAAAAGAAGTTATTTAAAGATTTTTAATCATGTTTAATTAATAATAATAATATTAAAATTAATTTAATTTAGTAGGAATAGAATCTTTAATATTATTAAAGGTATTTTAAGAATATTCATAAATTCATAAGGATAAAATAGGAGTTTTTTTTTTATTAGCGATTCGTGGATAGCTATTTGAAGTAGTGTTCTGGAAGCCACTAATTAAAAGTCTAATCACTAATCACTAATAAAAAAGTTTCCCCAAACGGTTAAATTGTCAAATCGCTAATGAAAATCTAATCACTACTTAAAAATCTTCCAACCAAACACTCTTCATAAATATTTAATAAATATACAATTTTTTTTATATTAAACATTTAGAAAAAAAAACAAAAAACTACTCTTTTCATGCTTTTTATATATATATATATATATATATATATATATATATAACTTATTCTATTTTAAAAATAATCTCATTGAAAAAATCTATTTATTGCATCTAGACTTGAAAAATAAAACTATTTCTATGCCTCCATCTGTCTATCATCATATGAATTACTCTTATTGCTAATTGCTTTTGTTATCTGTAGTATCTTTAGTATTAATTAAAAGTAAAACAAATTTTATTTATTTTAAACTGGTGTAGGTCACATTTTATTGTGTGGTTAGAATGATATATGGTATAAAATAATATTGACATAATTAATACTACATTGGGTAATTTTTATAAAAAAATAATATATATATATATAATATATAGGCTGTGTTTCGTTATATTAGCGTTTTTATAGCGTTTAACGTTTTTATAGTGTTAAGAGTTTTTTTTAAAGTGTTTAGCGTTTTTTAAGTAGTTTAGTGTTTTAACTACTGTTTTTTTTAATATAAAAATTGTTTGGTAAATTAGCGTTTTAATTATTTAAAAAGTTAAAATGATGTAAAAGGATATGATATTAAAAGATGATTATTGTCAAATTTAAAAATATGACTTTAGAATAAAATAATTTATTAGTCAATAAGTAAAAATAAATAAATAATATATCTAATAAACTTTTTTATTTTTAGGATTTTGTCGAAATTTTTATTTTTTTAAAAAAAATATTAAGTTATTAATTTTCTTTTTTCAAATCTTAAATTTATATATATTTTTTTAAAATTTCAATCAATAAAATTATCAATTAAAAATTATTTAACAAATTAAAAATAAAAATTATGCTTCCCATCTAGACCGAATATAAATCAAATAAAATTTTCGGAATATAATATATTTAGATTTTTTTAATAAAATAAGTCTAATTAATTTATAATGTAAAAATGTGTAGATAATATATTTTATAATTTAAAATTACATCCAATATGATGTGAAGAAAATATATATTATTTAATTTATTTATGAAAAGAACACACTATCAAACAGTTGTTCATTCAATTAATCGTAAAATATCCAAATGATCTTATTAAAAATAAATTAATTAATTAAAAAAAAATACATGCCACAACCCAACAATAAAATTTTAATTGATTTTGTTTACTGTTTATTTAATTTTTAAAAGTGAATAATTAGAAGATTAAAATGGTCATATTTTATTTATAAACAATAAAATATATATGTATGGGAAATGAAAAATCAATTATATATTTTTTATTCTAAATATTATTTTAAAATTTTAATTTAATATAAAAATTAAAGATATAAAATATCAATCACATCTTCATAATTTCTCATAAATTTACACTTAAAATTAATTTTTTAAAAAATACATAAAAAAATAAAATTGAAAATTTATTTTTTATATAAATATGATTTCATAATCATAATTAAATAAACTCTCATCATAACTTCTTAACTAGAAAAAAAAAATTACATTTTCAATTTTTAAAATAAAAAATTACAAATATATGAACAAATTTCATTTTAATATATTTTTAGGAGCTATTAAAGACAAAACTAGGAGAATCAAATGAGATGACAATAAGTTGGGAGACAAAACTCTAACAACTATATAGAGAAGAGATTGGAAGTAAAGGAGTAGATGAAGAAGAAGGTATGAGATACAGTGTATGATATGAAGATATTTAGAACTTGTAATAGTTTAATATGTCTCACTTTCATCGTAATCACTGTCATATTCTCATCTCTTCTTCTTCCTCCACTCCTTCAGGTCTCACTCTCCAGTATATAATTTTTAATTTTATATTTTGTCTCAGCAACGTTCTCATTTTTATTTTTAGCAATTTAAAATATTTTTATTTAATATATATAATATAAATAATTTTTTTTAAAGTTCATAGTTTTTTATTAATACTATTTAAATACAAGTTTATTTTATTTTATAATCCGAATAAAATAATTTAAAAAGTTCATTTTTTACATAAGTTCAAAAATAATTCAAATTTTGTGAAGATGTAAAAAAAAATGTGAAAAATAGTTTTAAAATTAAAATTTTAAATTGAAGGCAAAAATGTCAACACAATTTCTGAAATGCAAATAAATTTTTAAAGTGATTAATTGTGAAAGAAGTTGAAAATGAATCTATTTCTAAAATTAAAATTTTGATGACCAATTTTATATAACTATTTAAGAATATTTTTCATTTAATATGTTGATTAATCCGGTATAAATAAAGTTAAACGATTATATCAACATCCTAGTTTTAATTAAAGTTTAATTCATTCATATTAGTTGGTTTAAAATATAAAAAGTATTACAATATTGAATTTTCATCCTAGAAAGTAGTTTCATAGAAAAAGCAAACTATTGAGAAGCAATATTTTTAAAACATCAAAATAACTATAAAAGAATTAACAAATATTTAAGAAAAAAACACAAGAAAATAACAGTTACTCAATTAGGCTTTCGGAGATTATTTTTGTTGAATCCGGTATCTTCCCGAGTTCTTTCGATGTGATTTAATTCAGTACAGTAAATCCTTCTTAATTATCTAATTTATATGAAGAGATGGATTTAAGTGTTATTAAAATATACAATAGAAGGTAAATATTATCGCGAAAATTATAAAAATTAACCATTCAAATTGTATTTAAGTTAATGAACTTTTTAAATGTGTAGATTTTTAAAAGTTGAAATTTAAAAAATAATCAAAATACTCATTACTTTATAGTTTTACGGATGTTTTAAAGATCTTTACGAAAACTTGTAAAATACAAAGGATATGAGGTGTTTTTTAAAATTTCAACTTTTAACAACTTATAACTTAAAATAAAATTCAGATGGCCTATTAATTTAATTTAAAATTTCAAATGGTTAAAAATAAAAACATTTCATGAAAATACAAATTAATTCCATATACCTAAAAATGAAATTTAATTAAAATTTATACCTTCATTTCCATTTTGAATTTATCTTAAATGAGATAGAGTTCAACATTTGGAGATTTTCTTAATCCATTTCGTATCTGAAAAATCCGCCGAAAAGGTAAGATGTTATATTTTAAAACATTATTAAAGAAGGACCCGAATATAAGTATACGAAAATATAGCTTAGACAAAAATAAGAAAAAGAAAATATAGCTTAGACAAAAATAAGAAAAGAAAACCTTTAACGAAATGATAAGTGGTTTGTTGATGAAGTCTAGAAGTTTCTGTCTTTCTACCACCTACCACCTCACCCATTAAATTCTGATGCCATCAAATTTCGCACCATTAGAAGTTCTTACATCAATGCATCAAATTTCGCACCATTAGAACTTCTGACATCAATGAATCTCCTTTAGATCTAACACAATCGGATTACCCAGTCTAATCTCATAAGAAGTTTCATTGCTACTAAACCTTGACTTTAACAACATTATACGTGCCAATAAGATCTAACCCCGTCAGATGTGCTGACACCGACCCTAAAATTTGACGCCATCGGATGTGCTGCTACAGACCTAAGATCTGACACCCCAATAACAACCCTAAAATTTGAAATATTAAGATCGACCTTAAAATCTGACACTCCAAAATCTAAGATTTGACACGATCGGATGTGCCAATGTGAACCCTAAGATCTAACACCATCAAATTTGTCGATGTTGACCTTAAAACCTGATACCGCAATACCTAATATCTGACATGATTGGATGTGCCAATGCGGACCTTAAGATTTAACACCGTCGAATTTGTCGATGTTGAACCCTAAATCTGATATCGCAATACTTAATATCTGATATAATCGAATGTGTCGATGCCGATCCTAAAATCTGATACCATCAGACCTGTCAATACCGACCTAAAAACTTGACATTTCCCCAATACCTAACACAATCGGATGTGCTAATACGGACCATAAGACCTGATACTATTGGATCTGCCAATGGAGACCATAAGATCTAACACCATCGGATTTATCGATGGCGACCATAAGATATTACACCATCAGATCTAACAAAATCAGATCTACCAATACAAATCCTAAGAATTAACACCATCGAATCTACCGATGCTAACCCTAAAATGTGACACCCCAATATCGACCCTAAGATCTGACAGAATTAGATGTGTCGATGGCCTCAGATCTGACACTAGATCTCACACCATTAGAAGTTTTTATGCTAGTTCTTCTACTCTGACACCATTAAATATGCGGATGCTCACCTTAAATCTGATGCCATCAATGTACCAACAACAGCCCTAAGATCTTTTGGGATAATTAAGTCGGAAAACCCAAAATTCTAGCATAGAAAAACCATATATGCTATTCTCTCACACTGAAACCCTAATAAAACTATTAAAAAAGTAATTGAGGGGAAAAAAAAAGAAGAAAGAGATAGATGGTCGACCAGAGGTGAAGGTAAATAAAAATATATTGATTTGTTTAGATCATGCTTTCTTTTTATATAGAGATGCGGATTTCTTTATTTTGGAATATGCTTTGTTCTTATTCCATAGATGCCTTTCTGCTCCCTCCGTGCTATCGAAACTATTCACTTATTTATTTTCATAATAATTAAGAGATGGATTATTTGTTATAAATGTGAGGTAGATTGTCTATTATTCCTTAATAGACAAATATTGAAATCTCTTTTTTATATATATATATATATATTAGTTACATGAATAATATTCTCTTAAAAAAAATAATGAATTCTGTGAAAAATTAAAATGTGACATTTTCATTGAAGACGGTGAGAGTAAATATTCCACTTATTGAGGTGGTAAAATGGAAGCAAAAAATCTAGATAAAATAAATAAAATGATCCAGTGAATTTTCATATAAGAATTATTAAATAAAATAAATAAATACAAGAATTCAAAATATTATCATTTTACAAAAAACTTAAAAGTAATTGGTGAATTTTATCATTTTACAAAAAAACTTAAAATATTATCATTTTACAAAAAGCTTAAAATAAATAAATAAAACTTAAAACTCTATTAAATTAATCGTATTCATTTAAAAATCTATTAAATTAATTACTCGAACTAGTTAATAAAAAATCTCATATATCAAATCAAAGATAATGAACTAATAAAATTTCATTTAACTTTTGTACTTAACTATATATAAAATAGGCATAGTGTTCGTAAATTTTCGTTTGGTTATTTATAATATTATTGGTGTTGATATGAGTTAAAATAAAGGGATAATGTTTATTTAGACACTTGAAATTGACATAACTTTTTACGTGAACACTTAACCTTTTCGAAGTTTCAATTGGACCCTCTAACTTGTCAAAAGTGTTTCAACATACTTTTAAACTTTTTGAAGTTTCAACTGGACCCTCAAATTTGTTAAAATTTTTATAAAATTTGATTCTCATAAAACTTTATTAAGGGTTTAACTGAAACAATTTTGACAAGTTGGAGGATCCGGTTGAAACTTCGAAAAGTTTAAGAGTCTAATTGAAACACTTTTGACAAGTTAGAGGGTCCAGTTGAAACTTCGAAAAGTTTAAGTGTTCACATAAAAAATTATACCAAGTTCAGGGGTCCAAATATACATTATCCCTAAAATAAATGTATAGATATTTTCATTCAAAAGTGAATTCACAATGATCCATCATTTAAAATTATACAATTAACTAAAATTATGTACAAAAACTATTTTTATATATGTTAAGCTTGTGGGGGATTTGGGCACTACAGTACGATCCGGCCCGCCGGAATCAGATTTAGTAGGATGATAGTGGACCGATCCAAAAGTTAAGAGATCCTGCAAAAGTGAACATGGAACGTCTGAGAGAACCTTGGGACACCAGTGTGGTGTTTGCCACAGGCACTCCAATGCTCAAGTCAGATTTGAGCTATAAGAGTAAAATTAAAGAAAAAGATTAAGAAAGTAATGACTTCCTGTTTGAGATTGTTCCTGATGGAAGGGAGTGACAACTAGGTCTTGAAACACCTAGAGCACTTAGCTCTAACGACCAGGATCAACGTGACGATCGGGATTCTTGGAATCTGAGTGTAATCAGAGATGCGAGTGTCGTGAGAAGTAATTTCGGCAATGTTTTAATAAGTGAAAAAGTGATCCCAATCGAGGAGGCTTAGGTTCCTGTTTATAGGAGTCTGGGAAGCTGTTAACAGATCTTGGAAGCCTAGGTTCCTATTTATAAAATTCCAGCCAATAGATCTCATTTCTTTCTTCACATACTCCAATCACCGTCCTTGAAGTGCAGTTCTGCAACACACATAACTTTTTACATAGTGTAATAATGCAAGTTAGATCTCTAATCCATTGCGAAAAGGAAAACAGGCATATGCCAATTGCAGAACATATAAAACATGTTTAATTTTCACATTGAAACTTGGCACAATAGTATTTTCTTGTACAACATTTGCATGTGTTCCATCAGGCAATACAAAGGAGATGGAAACATATCACAAATATGCTTAAGTAGCTCACAACTTTATTTCATATGAATTGATGCAATAGTATCCCGAATCCAATTGGAAGAGGATGTATCAGAAAATTTTTCATTTGAATTAGAAGTAAAAGTTTTGAACATATTGACAACTGTAGAACTTTATTCATCTGATAGGGCCGACACAAAGTTAGTGCCTTGTGGAGTAAGAATGGTAGTTTTAGAAGTCTAATTCAGTGTGGATTAAGCAATATTGGTCATCTACACTTGCTTCTCCGGGCATAAACCGCGTCGCTTTTACTAGTGCTACTAGCAAATGTTGACGCTCTAGAAACCCTTATTCCACCAATCTAAAAATTCAATAATTTTAAAACAAAATTTCACACCATGACCAACACAACCACAATTAGAACAAAAAGGTTGGTCGGTGCGTTTTGAAGAATTCTCATGGACAACACAATAACCTCATTACAAAATTTACGATCCTTCGTCATTATTTTGTGACGTTTTTCTCGAACCACCCAAGAATACACACAATTTAATATAATAGGGAAGATGATCTTGAGCGATTATATTAGACTGAATGGTATCGTATAAATCGTCATTTAAACCCACAAAAACCCACAAAAAACTCATGTATATTTTCTTCCTCACGTTCTTGATGTAGATTAGTGCACTTTCCAAAGTGCATCTTTGTGCCTTCACATAAGTTTAAGTTTGAAGTTCATTCCATATTTTATTCAACGTTCCATAATTCCATAATACGCTGCATTGACCGTTTTAAGTAGCTAGATCCTATCGTAATTGTTGAACACGAGGACCATTACCAATAGAAAATCATTAATCCAAATCCTTCCATAGATCCTTAGCAGTTTCATGATAGGTAATTGTCAAACGAAGAGTTGATTCAATTGATTGAAGAATCCAAGAAATAAGCATGGAATTAATACTCCACCCATTTTCAATTTCAGTCGCATCATCATCGAGTTTAGGAATCTTGTCATCCAAGAAACCAAGCTTGCGCTTAGTGAAAAAGAGTTTCGGAAGCTCTTTTTCCATTGAAAGTTATCCCCTTTTAAAATCATAGGAGACATATTCATGCCAGGATGATTAGATCGACGTAGACAATAGAGAGATGTGAGATCGGGAGTAGCTCTCTTACATCACGCTTTTCACCTACCATGGTGATAAATAATAAACAATACTAGTAGAAGAAAAGGAAAAAAAAAACAGGTTTATCAATATTACTCTGATACCAAGAGAAAAATAGCAAAGAAAATTAAGAAAACTTTCTGATGATTTTATTTTAGTTTCAAGTAGGTTCTATATATACATGGTGTGCGACCTAATTTCTTAACGAAGAAATTTTAAAAAAAAAATCTGACTAATAATTGTATCAAAATATTTACAATTATATAACTATAATAGAAAATAAATCACAAACAAGCCAAATATATAAAAGATTTATATCGTTATAACTTTACTTCTTTTTTCTAACATTCAATTAAATATTTTAAATTAACTAGCATAAAATTTTAAGCTGAAACAAACAGTTAGCCAGCTACTTGATCATTAACTTTTAACAGATTGAAGCAATCACAATATATTTCAAACAACTTGTTCCAGGACAAACTGCAGGTGAAAAACCGATGAAAAAGAGGATGTCAATATACATATAAATGTGATACCATATCACCCATATTGTTATTAACTTTAATATATTTTTGTTAGATCTAGGCTTTCACGTTGGATAAGAAATCCATCCAAAATGACATTTTTGGATATGTAAGTTGGAAACAGTTACCTGGTGGGGTTTAAATTGCTCCCTCCATCAAGACGTGAAATAAGTTTTTGGATATGTAGTTTTTAGAACTAAAATTAAAAAAAAAAAAAAAAAAAAAACACAAATCTCTCTAAATTATGATTATTCATACGAGAGAAAACACAAGAAGACAAGGAGTTTACTTTTATATTAATATCTAAAACAGTATATTCTTTCGACTAGTGGAACAATATATAATTTTGTTCATTTTCTTCTCTTTTATGCCAGTTTAATATTTATATATTTGTCAAATACTTGTATAAATGCATATTTGAGATCCTATTGATACATGTACATGGTTATGTAGAAGTACGGTTTGTTATGATTCATGAAAATCAGTTTTGTGTTTCATTAATGATTTTTGTCACTTTGAATAATTTTCTAAAATTATGTATTTAGTATTTCTTTTTCAAATTGCATATTCCTGAATTTGTCTTTAGAAATGAATCCAACAATATAAAATATGAATTTTTTTATGAAAAACCAAAAAAAAAAAATTATCTTTAGAATTTTTCAATTTGCTGTTTTTTCAATTAATCATAGATTAATATACAAGACGCGATATTCTTCCGACTAGTTGAATAGTTTATTTTCTTCCGACTAGTTGAATAGTTTATTTTCTTCCGACTAGTTGAATAGTTTATTTTCTTCCGACTAGTTGAATAGTACATGATTTCGTTATGTATGATGGAAAACCAAAAATTTATAATTATAAATTTTCATACTTTTAAATTTTAAACATTTATAGTACAACTTATATTTAAATATTTAATTAAATATTTATAATTAATATTTTTTAAATAAATAAATAAAATTACTATTATAAAATTTTAATCTATGTAAAATTCTAGAATTGATTGTGAAAAAGTATATAAAATATGATTTCATTAAAAATATTGATATTTTATCCTCTATCATTTTCAAATTATAGGCTAACGTATTAAATTACTTTTCAAATTGAGTTGTTTTGGTCCAACTGCACACTAAAAAGGCTGTCAACCAAATAAACACTTTTATATATCACATTTGTAATAATAACGATGGCGCGTGAAGTGAGTTGATAAAATTGGTTGACTAGATTATATACAAATAAATCTATGTTTATTAATTTTTTTTTAAACAATTGAAATAAAATTTTAAAATCAAATATGTTCACAAGTTTAAAAAATAAAAAAATTATTAATTATACATATTTATATTATTAGAAAAATTTATAAATTTAAAAATAATTTTTAAAAACAAAAATATTAAGAATGTGTGAAATTATTTCTACATTTAACTTTGATTAATAAAAAAATTAAAAAAAATAAAAAACTATTTTAAAAAATTAATCCATTTAACTTCTTCTAAAAATAAATATTTAAAAAAACAAATCTCAGAATTATTCAAATACCACTTAAAATGATTTTTTTTAAAATTTTAAATTAAAAATTAATTTATACAATAACACGAGTACAATGCCAACTTATAACAAAAAAAAAAAAAATAACTCATCAATTACACTATAATATTCACATTTTCTTTTCATAACTTCTCTCTACATCTCACATCTCATTTCCTAACACGTTACATATTTTAAATTAAAAATATTTAAAAAAATTTAAAAAATAATCAATCTCAAAATTTTATTTAAACACCTTTTAAAATATTTAAAAGTATCTCCATTATCAATTCACTTCATCGTCACTAGCTCTTCTCTCATCTTTATATATGGTTCTTTTACGTAACTTCTCTCATCTCATCTCTCTCTCTCCTCATCTTTATATATATATATGGTTCTTGTACATAATTTCTCTCTTCTCATCCCTCTTCCCATCTTTATGTATGGTTCTCCTACATAACTTCTCTCTTCTCATCTCTCTTCTTCTTATTTTTATATATGGTTCTCTTTCATAACTTCTCTCTTCTCATCTTTACATATATCTTTTTCTTTCACAACTTCTAACTACATTTAAGAAATGACCCCTGATAATAACTGGGATCTCAATGCTATTGTCCGACCATATATTTCCAACCCCACACCAAACACCAACAACTTGTCTTCCGAGTCTACTTTATCAATCCTCTCTTCTATCGAATTCGAACCCGAAGAAGACTCATTTCTCTTAAAATCTCCCAAAAAAGTTTTTAATACCAATAGCATGAACCAATTTCAGTCTCATCCGAACTCAACTGGCTTGACTCATAAAAAACCACTAACTCCAAATCCAGTTCCAGTTTCGGTTCCAGCTCCGGTTCCAACGATAACTATGGCTCCTCGAGCAGGATCATCTGTTCCTGTCACTTATCGTATAAACGACTCAAAACTTCAAAATTCGACACAAAAGCCACTGCAGAAGTCTCCTCAGCGGCCTCGGACAGGGGAGAAGAGGTAGTATTAGAGATAGATTCATGATTTATGTGTATTAGCTGTTATTGTTTTTTTATGTGTGTGTTTGTGATTAAAGTTTTTACGTTACGAAATTAATTTTGCAGAAAAAAAATGGAATCAAATATGGTTCGTCACGTGAAGGAGGAGGATTTGAATTCTGATTTATGGAGGTGGCGAAAATATGGACAAAAATCCATCAACGGACTTATTTATCCCAGGTTAATTTTGATTTATTATCACTTTTTTAAAAGATATAGTTTTTTAATTTATACAAATAATTATACACAATGATTTTTCAATATAGATATACATTTGTGTTTTTATTATTAAAAAAAAATTTATTATATTGAAAATATTTTTAAAAAAAATAAAATTATAATTAATTATTTATTATTATAAAAAGTGACGCGTCTAATTATATATTATAATTTAGAATTCAAAGCTTGTTAATATAAATATTATTAAAATATATATAAAATAAATTTTGGATATTATGATATTATAATTTCAAACTAAAAAAAGTATGCGTTATTTTTATAATTTTATAATTATTAATTAATTATTATTAATTTTTAAAATATTGTAGGAGCTACTATCGCTGCAGTTCTGTTGAGGGTTGCCCAGCTCGAAAACTAGTAGACAGAAGCAACGAAGACCAAAACATGTACATGGTCACTTATCATGGTGACCATTCTCATCCATTGTCACTTCATCAAAACACTCTTGTCCGAAACTCTAGAGTCCGAAAACCTATTGTGTCTTCAATTCCTGAGCCTAAAGCAAAAGAGAACTCAGATTATGATATTGTCCAGCTGGCTGGTACATTGGAGGAAGATGCACTCGCGGAATTGGTTGCCGGCTTAGATGATATACCTCCCGGAAGCGGTGGCTGCTCCTCCGTAGGTGGTGGTGAAGATAGAAACTTTAAGGGTTTTAATGGAAGTTTTTAGCTTCCCGTTATGTATGAATTTTGAGTATTTGTATTGGTTGTTTTAGGGATGGACATGTGGATGTAAGAAGATATTGTTAAGTGTTTTTTTATCTAATGCTTAATTTGATTGGGAAATTTATATTTTATTAATACATAATTAATATTAAATAAAAAGGAAAAATTTTAAAAATTAAAAATATATAAGTAATTACTTAAATTTTGAAATTGGAAGAGCGAAATTTTTTGAAAAATGATATTTAATATTTTATTTATGTATAATTTAAGTAATTTAAAAAATATAAATAAATAAAACATTAAATATTAAAGGTTAATTTTAAAAATTTCTTTTTTAGTTTTTAATTGGAGTAATTCCATATTATTTTTTGTTTGAAATTAAAAGGTAAACTAGTTTTGAATATTTAAAAATAATATGATATATAATAAAGTAAATAAAAAATAGAATATGTAATCTATCAATTATTTTTATTTTTGTAAGAAAAATATTGTCTCGATGTAATAGTCTGTAAATTTTGATTTGTGAAAATATACGAGATTAGATTTTATCAACTTTTTTATTTTAGTTTTAGACCAATCCTAATTTTTTTCGCTTTTAAACTTTTTTTATAAAAATATTATAAAACTAAACTTTTAGGAAAAAAATGTAAAGAAATAATGAGTTTTACGGTATTATCACCGGAAATATCGAGAAACAGGTAAAATTCTGCGTGTTTCCTAATGTGTAGTATTGGGATGCGAAAATTCGCTTTCCGATACTACACACCGGAAAACTAAGTGTCAATTTGTCTATTTGTTGGTATGTAATACCATAAAATTACTAGATATATATTTTTTAAATATAGAAGGGTAATATGGTCATTTTGGTCTTTTTTAATTTTTTTTAAAAATTTTAATTTTGTAAAAATTTTAATGGTCTAAAAATATAATTTTTTTAATAAAAAAAGCTCAAAAATACAAACCAATTTTGCTAATAATAAAATATAAAAATTTTTTTATTCTATATCCATTAAAACTCTTTATTTTTATTATATATATATATTTTAAAAAAATCCAGTTGGTCATACACATGGAAGTTTATACATATTTTAAATAAAAAAATTAATGCATGTATATCTCTTAAATTATACACTTTTTTACATTGAATATTTTATAAAGAAAAAATAGATATATTTATTGGAGGTAGAGTTTGAAAAAGAAAAAATAAAAATAAGATTATTTTCAACAGAAACTTTTTAAAATAATATTAACACAATTAAATTATAAAACAATCTTATATTTAAATATTTAGTTGTTACATGTAAAAAAATTATAAATATTTTATCATAATTTTTATTATATATATATATATATATATATTCCTAAAACAAAACATCCATTGAATTAATTAAAAACTTCCATTGAATCCTTAAAATCCCTATCTACATTTTACTCTAGGGTAATTCGGATTTGGTTAATGGAATAATTGAATTAAATTAATAAATTTTGACTGCCGATTGGGTAAATTTAATCTCATGAAATTATATAATTAAAAATTAAATTAATTAACTTGATTTTTTTAATAATTTCTTTTATTTGGTTTCAGTATATGAGATCTTACCATTAACTTAATAAAATATTTTATTATAATGTAGTTGAAATATGCCGTGGTTCGGACACTACAGTAAATTGGATATGACGGAACTAGAGTCCATATATATTTCGAAATCGATTTAAACATAAAAAATTCGGTTTAAATAAATAAAATTCGGTATGGTATCTGTTATACACATTTCGACATGGGCTCTAAACTTTAACAAGAAAATGAAATGAAAGAAAAAAAATGAAATGACTTAATGTACATGATCTTCTTATTAGAAGATAATGCTAGTCGGGTTAAACAATACTAGAAACATTAGGCTCTTGCAATCGAGGTCAACACAGTGATTAAGATCAAACATTAGGCTCTAGTAATCGAGGTCAACACAGTGATTAAGATCGGAAAAATAACGCCATTGTTAAACAATAGCAGAAGCACTCAATTCTGACCTCCATCGAGGTCAACACAGCTATTGAGATAAAAAAAAAAAATAGCACCGGAGTGTAATATGATATATGAACACGATGAGTAGCAATTCACAACGTTTTAAAAGAAAATACTTTGAGAAGGTTTAGGTTCAATATCGGGACAGATCATTGTAAAAGAATCTGGGAAGCTAAATAGACTTAGTGGACCGTGCGATAATTTGAATATGAGAATTGACTAAAAACCTTTTTTTTTTTTTACTCGAACTTATTTATGGAGTCGGACTTGGAATTTTAGTCTACTATAATATATTTAAAATTTTCGTGAATGTTAATCTTACTATATCTACAAATATTATGGAATTTATAAATAATTACAATAGTAAAATTTTAATGTTATTAAATTGTTTTTATTTATCATTATATAAAATATTTTAATTTTAATATATTTAACTCAAATAATAATAAAAATAAATATAATTTTATTAATATTATTTAAATATAAATTTATTCTATATTATAAATATTTTAATGTTTTGTTTTTCCTGAATCAATCAAGTAATGTTACAGGTTTTAATAAATAATTTTCTTTTCTCTTTTAAAGTAGAGGATTTGGGCTTGTGGCTAACTATTAATGATTAAACAAGAAATTTGTATTATTTTTCTCAACATTATTTTTTATGTTATAAAATTTTAAACAAAAAATGTTATACTTATCTTTGATAAAATATATGTGTGAATTAAATTAAATATCATTAAAATAAAATTTAAATAAATATAAAAGCTATTAAGATTTAAAAAATAAATAAAATAAGGATCTTTAGGGAGAAAAATTATATTTTATATTATTGCTATGCTAGAAATAGCTCTTACAATATAACAAGTTAGTTTTTGAGTAAATAAATAAATTTTGATTTTTTTTGAATAAATAACAAAAATGAAAATAACTCTTTTTTTATAGGCCATAAAAAGTTTACTATACAATTATAGGCCACTTTTGAAAAGTTTGCAAAACTAAAGTTTGATTTTCACTCCATAGACCATTCACAGCTGTGATCGTAATTCACAGACTGTGAGCATAAATCACAGCATCTGTGAATTGTAAAGTTTTAGGGGTATTTTGGAAACTTGGCCTATGGAGTGAAAACTAAACTTTTAAAAACTTGTTTTTGTATGTTTTTCAAAACAGACCTATAATTGTATTTTGAACTTTAAAAAACCCATTTGAAAGAATTTTCACTTTTTTTTTTTTTTTTACAATGTTAGTTTTCAAGGTTTGAAAAGAAAAATACTAAATATATTATGGTAAATAAAAAAGAAGGGAAAATTATATAAAATAAACCAAATAAAGTTTAAAAATTCAAAACTAAACCAATAGAAATTTATTTTTATTTTTGAGCCACTCAAACTTTGATTTTCAAAAATAGACCATCACATCTATGAAGGTACTCTTCACAGACCACCTTCACACTTTCACAGATCAGTGTAAAAGATATTCACAGAAGGATAAAATGGTCAATTTGGTTCATTTTTGAAAAGTGAAAGTTTGAAATATTATTTTTGTAGAATTTTTAAAGTTGAGCTATATGATGTAAATAAAAGTTATAAAATAACAAAAATAAAAATAATCAAAGATTTAAGTGAAATTATTTATTAATTATTTTATTTACAAATATCTCGATAGTGATTTGTAAATTGTTGTTTTACTAATTAATTAAATTTAAAAAAAAAAGTATTCCTATTTTGTATATATTAAAAATGTATTTTCCTTTGACATCCACTAAAAAGGTTATTTTAAAATATTTTTTAAAAAAAAGTTTACATGATTTTTCATCCATATGGAAGCTTATATATATTTTCAAATAAAAAATAAATGCATGTATATCTTCTAAATTATACAGCTGTTTATATTGAAAATTGTAAAAAATTAAAACAGAAACTGCCTTTTCATGCATTTTCTATAACTGAAACTATTTTTTAAATTTCAATAAAACAGATACATTTATTGCATTCAGATTTTAAAAAGGAAATAATAAAGAAAAAACTATTTTTTAATTTTTGAAAGAATATGAACGCCATTAAAACATAAAACAAATTTGTATTTAAATATTTGATTCTTACAAATGAATAAAATATAAACCCCAACCAAATTAGTCCATACCAAACATAAGTTAAAATACTTTACAATATTTTTCTACTATCTCCATGTCCAGCCATAAAACGAAACATTAATAAATACTAATTTTTATTATTGATATATTAAAATTGAAAAATAAATAAATATTTAATTTTTTATTTAACAAATCCAAATAAAATTACACATTCAAAATTTTCTAATTGATTTATTCTTCACTATACATTGTTTTTCTAGTATATTGTAGATGGTAAAATTTTAAACTTTTTTACATTGTTCCAAATATTATGAATTAATACTATTTTTATAATATTATATTACTAAAATAGTATTTAAGTATATATAATAATAATAATAATAATAATAAAATTTGATGTGATTTAGATTATTTTAATTTATTTATTATTGAAATCCAATTGAATTTATATTTCCAAAATTTCATTTCATTTGTTTTTTACCTCTAGTCTTTATCTTCATTACAAATATTTTATAAAATTATTAGTTGTGTATAGAGTTTAAAATTTTATTTTATTTTTCAATAATAATAATAATAATACACCTATAATGATTTTATATGTGTATTTATCTGTATTGATGAAAGTATTAATAAATAGAAAATTATATTATTACTCTATCTGATTTTAGAAATATGGAATACATGTTTAAACTCTTAAAATTGATATAACTTTTTAAATAAACTTTCAAATTTTTTAAAATTCGATTGGACCTTCAACTTGCTAAAAGAGTTCAATTAAATTCTTTCATTTTTCTAAATTTCAACTAAACTCTCAAAAATTTTAATTTTTTTTAGTTAGATTATTGCTAAACTTTAATAAGAGTTTAATCTTAAATATTTTTAGAAATCGGAAAATGTAGTTGAGACTTTGAAAATTTTAAGGGTTCATACGAAAAATTATTTAAACTTAAAGGACTTAAATGTACATTATTCCAAAAAATATTATTATTATTTTTAATTTCATAAACGTTTAAAATACCAATAGTAACCCTAATAAGTAATTACAACCAACATTTTAAATAATTTTATAAAACCATACTAGAGTAAATGTAAAAAGAGGATACTGAAATTTAATTATTTTAATAATAATTCCAATCAAATGATTAATTTCTATAATTATTATTATTTTAAAAATAAATATTAAATAATTACACTTTAATTTTCTTATATCTTATACATATCAAAATGTATATATTGTGGATGTCGATGACAATATGAATAAATATATTTGAAATATATTATGTAATGAATCTCTCCATTTTTACAACAAATATATATATATATATATATTATTCATATTATTTTCATTTAATACATGATTATATATGTTAAAATTTCAATTTATTTAAGTGGTCTAGAATTAGGGGATATTATCTTTTATAAATAAAGCTCCACAATTAGATATAAAAATAATATTCTTAATTAAACTTTAATCTATTCAACTTGGTTGATTTAAAATATTTTTTAAAAAAGTAATTTAAAAATTACAAAAATGATACTCAAGTAACAACTATTAAAAAGGTAAGAAACGAACATATATAGATCGATTAAATCTTTATAGAAACTTGAACACACACTAAAACAATGACCCGAAAATTTGATCATATAATGTATTACTTGCTTAAGGTTTCAAAATCGATTAATGTGACAAACTGTGATACATTTTTTTTAATAACCAAAGTTTTTATTAGAAATAGAAAGTTACATCCAAACAGTGAAAATATTGATTCTATCAACGTCTTGCTTTACTAAATTGTCGGCAAGGAAGTTATAAGATCTTGATACACGAACAAATTCAACACTATTAAGAGATGCCAATATGTTCTCTATCTTGTTGAACAGGTGTGAAAATTTCCAAGGACTTGTTGATAAGTTTGTTGATAGCCATGTAACACAATTCTTGGAATCAAGTTCAAAAATAATAGCTTTCCTCTGTGATTTGATGAAGGCATAAGATATATCCATTGCTAACCAAACAGCTTGTAACTCTGCTTCATTTGATTCCATAACATGAAGAGGGGATGAGAACAAACAAATCACATTACCTTTATCGTTGCGAAGGACATCCCTGCACCAGACGGTTCTGGCTTGCCTCTTGAGGAACCATCTGTGTTCCATTTTAATGCCAAATGAAGAGGAGGAGACCAACTGATGTGAGTAATGTCTGCATATGGCTTACATGGAGTTTTCACATGTTTTGAATCGAATGTAGTAATATTCCTTGGCAGACACTGGAAATCCTTCAAACAACTAATCCAAAATCGTGCTCTAGTGAAGACTAAACTTAATAAAGATGATTGTGAATCAGAGTGAGAATTAAAGACTTAATTGTTCCTGGATAGCCACAAAGTCCAAGCAACAGACATAAACAAAACCTTAATCTGTAATTTTGCTTTGACCAAACCTTTCCATTGCCAATAAAGATCAACAATTGAGTTAGGAAGGCAAAAGCTGCAACCCCGCCAATTTGCAAAAGGTCATCCACAGAAAATGAGCTCTATCACACTGTACAAGAATATGATTTGTATCTTCAAGAATAAAATTGCAGAAAGGACAGTGTGTATCAGTGGATGGGATGATATTTCTTTTGACAAGAAAATCCTTAGATGCAATTCTATTTTGTGCAGCAAGCCAAACCATTAATGTAACCTTTGGAGGCACAAAGGTGATCTTCAAAATATCTCCGAGAATTAGAGATTGTAGGGAAGAATTTTGATCTTCATTCACATTGCACCATCTGACAGAATTAACCATATAAGAGCCACAGACCGATTTTGTCCAAATGCATTTGTTTGTGTATACATTAAGGTAATGAAAAATTCATATGTAACGGTATGCTTATATGTTGATGATACATTAATATTTAGAACTAGTAAAGATGTAATTAACTCAACTAAAAAGACGTGGAGACTAAAATTTGACATCAAAGATTTTGGAATAACTGATGTCATATTAGGAATTCAAATTAAAATGAGTGAAATGGATACATCCTTACCCAATCCTACTACATAAATAAAATATTAAAAATGTTTAATCAATCTGATTATAAAACTGTAATTACACCGTTTGTTGTTAACTATAATCTGAAGAAACTTAGTGGAGTTGTAGACCAGACCTAACTTATTCAGTAATTAGGTTTAGTAGATATACTCATAGTCCAAGAAATGATCATTGAGTAGCTCTCATAAGAGTTTTGGGATATTTAAAGAATGCAATGAACTATGAATTAGTATATAGAACATATCCACTAGTGATTAAGGTATTTATTGATGCAAATGAGATATCTGATAATATCGAGAAGTCCAGTAATTGTTATGTATTTACATTAGGTGGTGGTGTAATTTCTTAGAAATCCTCAAACAAATTTGTATAGTAAGATCCACGATGGAATCAGAGTTTATTGCACTTGACAAAGCTGCAGAAGAAACATATTGGATAAAAATGAGAGGATATTCCAATCTAGCCTAAACTAGTAAGTGCAATATGCATATAATATAATAATGTGGTTGTTCAAGTAAGAGTTAAGAATAAATTGTATAATGGAAAGTATAGACATCTTAGGCGCAGACATGATACAATTAGATGTTCTCTAATGGAATAATTATAAGGGTTATTTCCAAAAACACCCCATTTTTTCAAACTTTTCACTTTGAGCACCCGATTTTGAAAGTTTTAGAAAACCACCCCAAAATCAAAACCACTAGTAGTTTTTGGTAATTTTGTGAGTGGTTTTGGTGTTGTATGAGTGGTTTTGAAATTCTATAAGTTTAATTTAGAGATTCGGAAATTTTCTAAGATCAAAATTACTCATACAACACCAAAACCACTCACAAAATTACCAAAAACCACTAGTAGTTTTGATTTTGGGGGTGGTTTCCAAAACTTTCAAAACCGGGTGCTCAAAGTGGAACGTTTGAAAAAATGGGGTGTTTTTGAAAATAACCCATAATTATAATAGATTATGTGAAATCTAAGGAAACTTTAGCGGATCAATTAACAGAAGGACTTTCTGGAGAGCAGTTTAAAGTATTTTCGAGAGAAATGAGATTAAAGCCCGTTGAATAAGATGAACTCGACGGAAACCTAGCCCAGTTGAATGGTGATTCCAAAGATTAGGTTCAAATAGCCAAACTGGCAGTGAAACTCACAAGTTGTAAAACCACAAATCAACTTATTCTATTCATATGAAAAAGATAGTGTTGGCATAAAGAAGTAAAGGATATGCAATGCATTTAATGATATAAAAAATGAGTTTTGTTTAATGATATCAAAAATGAGCTTTAATACCACCTATATGATAGTAGATATACGGTCACATTTATGACCATAAAAATTGGCTAAATCCTCTAAAACTGTTATGAAAGTCAGGACATGTTCAAGATCCAAATGAACAACATCGTATAAAGAACAGAGTTAGAGAAAATGTATCAAACGTGAATCTGATTGATATAAAGTGAACAATTCAATATAAACTTACTGTATCACTGAGTTGACTCGATAAAATTTCATAAATGGTAAATTTAAAGTTAAAAAATTACGTACCAATACGTGAGACAATTTAAAAAGAGGACAATTCATGGGTTTCGTATTTATATTCAAATGGGGGTATTGTTGTTAAAGTTTGTTTGAATAGAATTCCACATTTGATCAGGGAAAAAAAATAAAAATGTATATAGTTAAAGACGTGTAAAGTGGTTAAGGAATTTTGGTGGACTTTATTTCTTAAACCAATTACACAATTAACCGTTATGACTTATAGTAATTTGTTATCGGTTGTATTTTATTAAAATATAACCGTCCTTTTAAAAAAAGAAAAAAAAATAATTACGAGATTACTTTTAATTCAAGTTTCTTTCTTCTTCTATGTAATAGCTCTTATATTTATTCTCTTACTTACTTCATTTATAAAATCTTATCGAGTCAACTTAGTAAAAAAGATACAAGTGATTTAGTAGTTTTATTTTGGGCAGTCTTCATCAATTATTTTAAGCAACACTGAAAGCGAAAAACTAATGTTTAAAGACATTGCATCTGCAAGTCTTTGCCATACTATTATAATTTCACCGCCCTTTATTAGTATTTTACTGTAGTTTATTCTGTAATTTGACCTTTGTTTTCTATATATCAAATAAAATCAACTTTAAATGGAATATATATATATATATTTAAGAATAAAAATTTCATTTTTTTCCTGAAAAATTTAACTACTTAAATAAGGTTTTACTCTAAGCTTTAGGGGGTATGATCGTACATTATTAACAAAAGTTTACCTGGATTTGATTTAGGTTCTTTTAGGGTTGTAAATGTAATTTGGTCTTATAAGATTATTTATTCTTTGTTTTTTCAATGAGGCCACAGCCCATGGGCCTGCTAATGGTTAATAATTTACGAATCCAGAACCCAGCCCAAAAGGCCCAATAACAATCCTTTTGTCTTCTATACGGAGCTAAAAATGAAAAATAAAAAATTTCACGGTAACTAAACAAGTGAAGAGTTTGTGAGCTCATACAGTGGTCGAAATCGAGCCGATCGGTCCACAGAACAAGCGGAGAAGATGTTTCTACGGGCGATAGCGCGGCCGATGATGGCGAAAGTGAAGCAGACGACTGGGATCGTAGGGTTGGATGTGGTCCCAAACGCGAGAGAGGTCCTGATCAATCTCTATAACAAAACCCTAAAGGAGATCAAAGCCGTCCCTGAAGACGAAGGCTATCGCAAGGCTGTCGAAAGCTTTACGAGTCACCGCCTCAAGGTTTGCCAGGAGGAGGAAGACTGGGAGATGATCGAGAAGCGACTCCAATGTGGTCAAGTCGAGGAGCTCATTGAAGAGGCTCAGGATGAGCTCAAGCTCATCGCTAAAATGATCGGTCCGTGTACATTTTATATAATTGTCGTTGTTAATATTTTGTTTTATCGTAGGAGCCTTGCTATAATGATTTTTGTCTTTTGGAAATGAATTAAGGGTAAATCTGGTTAGTGAGATTCATGATTTAGGTTATGAGTTCCAATGTAATGAAGAGAACTTAAGAGATTTTTTAGGACATTTGTGTGATGTTTCTGTATGAATGTAGGCTACTGTTGGATTGAAATTTTGGTGTTTTATAGATGTAAAGGAGTATGCTAATTTTTGAAGGTTAGATTATAAAGAAGAGTTCATGTCAAGTAGGTTTGTGATTTGCTATTTGCTTGTTAGTGTTTTTGGGTTTCTGATGTGAAACTTGAGTAATATCTGGGGCTATAGGTCTGTACTGTTAGCTAGTAAATGTGGTGGTTATTGCTATGATCTTTGTTCAGATTGCTCCAAGCTGTGGCAGGGCTTTTATGTTCTTATCGATGATGGTTGATTGTAGTTGCTTGTTGGTAAGATTTGGATTTGTGTTGCTGCAGCTTGGAAGATAGATTTTTAATGCAGAACCTCTGAAACTTCTTATGCTGTTTATAATTTGTTTGATGATAAATAGGTGTTTGTGATTATTAGTTTGATCGATTATTTCAGTTGAAAGAAACTTCAAATCTTCTTTTTCATTTTTCCTCTCTTTTTTAGAGCAAATCAACAGGCATTAGTATTACTCCCTGCAAGAGGAAGTCTCAATTCTGTTATTGATTGGAAACTTTGGCTGTATATTGTTTTAGTTTTTGGAAGTTCAAGGTTTTATCATTAGATATATTGTGTTGAGTCGTAGGTTCTGTTGTGTGAGTGTGTATGACCTCTCAATGAAAGCAATCACGGAAACATGAACAGTTTGCTGAATTCAAATTGCTTACCAAACTATTATTAACTTTCTCTATATGTGTGAAATAGGTAAGAACTGCTTCTAATTGTGTTTATGATATATGTTGGATTTCAGAGTGGGATCCTTGGGGCGTTCCTGATGATTACGAATGTGAAGTTATTGAGAATGATGCACCTATTCCAAAGCATGTGCCTCAACACCGACCTGGTCCTCTTCCTGAGGAATTCTACAACACACTGGAGGCTCTTTCTAAAAAGGAGGCTCCGGCAGTTACCTCTGGTGAGGCGACATCAAAAGAGTAGTATCTGCTAAACCCGAGGAGGAATAACATCAAGTTATCAAAATGAATCTGCCTTCTGCACTTTTCATTCATATTCACTGTTCAGTTTGTTATCTTGTATCTTGCCCGTTTGTTAGATTGAATAGAAGAGCTTGGCTTATGAGACAACACTTGAACTTTTTGGTTAATAATCTATAAGTGAACAGGCATTTCAAGAATCTTGGTTATTTTTGGTATTCCTGCTTAAACCTTCTTTTAGAAGTAACATAAATACATTGACTGTTATTGCTTTGCTATTCTCAATCATCATTTGACATAATGTAATGCAGCTGCAAAAATTCTCACCTTTTTTTGTTCTCTATTTGATCAGTGTTTATTTCAGTTATAAGGCAGATATAGTTTCTACTTGACCTTCATTCTCGTTATCTCCAACAAACAGATAAGTATTATTCTTGTATTCCATTTTGCTGTCTCTAGGATTAATCATCAACCCTCTTTCCCTCATTGCTTGGTAAGTCTTCTGAGCTAATTCTGATCGACCAGCATTAGTATACAAATGAGCTAACAGTATATAGAATCCTGCATCAGATGGGTGGAGTTCGAGACCACGCCTTGCCATATCTTCTCCAAGAGGTACATTCTTGTGAGTTTTGCAGGCACCCAATAGTGTTTTATATATCAAAGCATTTGGTTTAAAAGGCATAGTTTCTATTACCCTCATTGCCTCCTCTAATCGGCCAGCTCTTCCAAGAAGATCAACTAAATGCACATAGTGGTCAATTTCAGGTTCTATGTCATGCAATTTGGTCATAGATTGGAAATACTCAAGACCTAGATCAACCATTCCTCCATTACGGCAAGCAAAAAGTACTAATGAAAATGTAATAGAATCAGGTTTGATTCCTTGTAACCTCATATCATCAAACGCAGAGAGAGCAGAAGAGATACACCCGTTCAACACCAACCCGGATATCAAACCGTTCCATGACACTGCATCGGGTTTAGTTATATCCTGGAAAGCTCTCTGTGCATCATCTAAACATCTACATTTCCCGTACATGTCAACTAGGCCATTTGAAACTGAAATCCACCTACAGAAACCTGATTTTACAGAATGACAATGAAGTTGCTTGCCCATTTCCGCTCTAGCCAATGCAGCTGATGCAGATAGGAAGCTGGCTAAGGTAAACTCATCCATTTTGACATTGTCATTGTGCATGTGAAATATGACGTTTAATGCCGTTTCATGGTTACCCGTCTGGTTCAATCTTGTTGCTAAGCTTGTATATGTGACCACATCTCTATGGCTCATCTTGCCAATGACAAGCCATGATTCGTCTATCAATCCTAATCCAGCATAAGCATCTACTAGTGCATTACCAACTGCTATATCACTATCTGCTTTAGTTTTAATCACCTGTCCATGGAGCTTGAACACTTGATTTACAGATTTTGTTCTACTGCAGGCTTTGAGCATGGTGGAGAGAGTAAATGAATTCGGTTGCACTCCAGCAGCCTGCATTTCATTAAATATACCAAAGGCTTCTTCATCAAAACCATGTTCAATAACACCAGCTATCAGGGATGTCCAAGAGATGACATTCGGCCGGTGCAGCCCTTGAAAAACTTTCAGGCCATTTTCCACAGAGTCTGAACACTTCATGTACATGCCAACAAGGGCATTTCCAACAGAAGCATCATCTTCCAAGCCTGTCAATATCACCCGCGAATGAATCTGCTCACCTAGAGCCAGTGACAACATCGATGAGCAAGCATTCAAAACACTAGCATAGGTGAAACTATTAGGCGCAACCCCAGATGCCTCCATTCGTCGAAAGGAATCAAAAGCCTCTCTGAACATCAACTTCTGAACAAACCCAGACACAATCGCTGTCCATAACGATACATCATACTCTGCTGTCAAATTCGAAACCTTGATAGCATCTTCCATCCTCTGGCATTTCGAGTACATATCAACCAAAGCAGTCTTCAACACCAGATTCATCTCAACTCCAGAAACCACAATTTGCCCATGAATCAATTTCCCACAACTCAAACCAAGAAAACAACAAGCAGCTAATAGTTTCACAAAAGTGAACTCATTTGGATACACACCAGCCTTGATCATACCAACGTACATCTCCATAGCCTGACTCCATTTTCTTGCTTGAACAAGCGAAGATATCATTGAAGTCCAAGAAACAACATCAGCATTCTCCATACAAGCAAACAACTTATATCCCTCCTCACAAAAACCCCATTTGGAGTACAAATCAATCAAAGCACTAGACACAACCGGATTCGACCCAAACCCAAGTTTCACCACAAACGACTGAACCCCAGCCCCGTATTCAAACTCTCCTATAGCAGAACATGATCTCAGAACACTAGAAAATGTGAACCCATTCGGACACAAACCAGAACCCATCATTGAATTGAAAAACTCAAGTGCATCCTCATGTTTCCCACTCTTGGAATAAGCAGACAACACACTAGTCCATGAAACAACGTCTCTTTCAGGCATTTCGTCGAACAATTGGCGTACATATCTCAATCCATAGCGTTTCGAGTAGACTGAGAGCAGATTGTTGTGTATTGATAGATGGTCGTGTAAACCAAGCTTTATCACTGGGCTGTGAATGGAAATACCCTCTTTCAAAGACTTGAAGTTGCATATTGATATGATCCTTGAGCATATCTCTTCAAGTCTTTGTGTTTCAGTTCTGGTTATGATCTTGGAAACTGATTGAGATATCATGCTTGTTTATCCATTAACCATGTTTGTTGTGTGGGGTGGCAATTTGTACTTTTCATGTCAACTAAAGCTCATAATTTTAGAACAAAAGGAATTTATTGATGACAGAATCTCTCTATAAACAATAGAGATAATGAGCTGTCAAACCTAGTTGAACAAGTTGTCTTGTTTCATACTAACATGTTATTAATGTCAAATGTAGAAACTGTTTGAGAAAATTATATTGTTGTTGACTTTGAAAACTCTAATTAAAATCCAAGAACTTTCAATTGTAGAGAAAATGAATTCCATGAAAGCTTTCTTTGAGGATTCATGGAAATTCTTGTGAAGCTTCAACTACGGTGATCCTTTACTTGACTACTGAAAATGAAAGTGTGATTACTATATGGTGTATTCTTAACTTATTGAGATGGATGACATATGAGAATATAACATAACCATGCTTTTGTTTGGACGAAGAAGAATTGATTTGTTTATTATTTAAGGTATAGTATATACTTGCAGGTCAGCCCAAGAAAGGAATTACATGGGTCTACATGATTAAGCTAAAGTTGGAGGAGCATTTAGTAATTGCGTCTGGCCATGAGTGTGGTATATACATTTTTGAATAACTACTTAGATAAAATTTAAATATAAATTTAATTAGAAAATTTATAAAGTAAAATATTAATTAATTTAGAGGAATAATAAATATATTAAATTAAAATATTCATAAATTAAAATACAATTAATTAAAAATAAAAATATATAATATTTAAATTTAATTAATATTTATTAATATTAAATATAAAAATATTTTAATAATTTTAAAATAACAATCTAGAATATACAAAATATTTAAACCGCCAATATTTTTTATTTATATTTTTACCAAACTGCTATTTTTAATTTTTATTTTTGGACATTATTTTCGAAATTTTAATCTATTCATTATTAGAACCGCTAAACAATACTTCAATATTCGAATATAATTTTATATAAATTAATTATATTTATGATAGATACTTTACTAATTAGTACCAAAATACCGTATAAAATACCTAAAGTATAGGGTGCGTATAATGTGTTTTGCAGTTGTATATAGATAGACTCCATTGGCTAATCGAAGTCAATATTAATTCTTCGACTCTCTCGCTTCCTCTATCTCTCTCGTCTCAATTTCTTATCCCTCCAAGTTATCATCTTCTAGAGACTTCTTTTTTCATATTCTAGTCACCAAACACGCACGAAACTGCACACAATGGCCGCCGATCTCAAACAACGAGCAATTGACGCATTCGTCGACGATCACTTGGAGTTAGCCGTCGATCTCTACTCTCAAGCCATCGCTATCAGCCCTAACAACGCTGAACTCTACGCTGACCGCGCTCAAGCCAATTTCAAACTCAACAATTTCACCGGTATGCTCTTCTCTTTGTGTTTCTTTTTATTAGTGAGTATTGGACTTTAATTGTTGTTATTGTTATTGTGTGAGCAGAAGCTGTAGCGGATGCGAAAAGAGCGATTGAGTTGGAGCCTTCAATGTCCAAAGCCTATCTTCGTAAAGCGTGAGTTAAATATCTGAGAGTTTGATTGTGGTGTTGTGATTGGTGTATTTGTTATGGTTCTTGTTAGTTGTTGATGGATTTGATAGTTTTGTGTTAGGATTTTGGCTGATCATTTTCTTGATTTTGGAGGATAGGATTGTTCTGGTTAGTTGACTAGGGTATTTAGTGATAGATTTTTTTGTATGTGTGTATTTGTAAATGTAGGAAAGCGTGTATGAAACTTGAGGAATATGAGACTGCAAAAGTAGCATTGGAACAAGGTGCTGCTCTTGTCCCAGGGGATGCTAGATTTACTGATTTGATTAAGGAATGTAATCAGCGGATTGCAGGTATATACTGAAGCTTAGTTATCTGCAGTGCAGTTATGTTGATTTTAGAAATATATGTTGCGGTTTGAGTATTGTTTTGAGTATTGTAGCTTGTTGTCTTGATAGTTTTGTTTATTTGTTTTTTGTGCTTGTAGAGGAAGCTGGTGATATTCAACGGGAGGTGGAGGTGTCTCAGAAGACAGTGATTGAAGATGTTCAGCCTGCTAAAAGCGTTGCTGGTGAAGGGTCTGTGGTGGCTCCAGCCAAACCAAAATACAGGTATGTGGTTGATTTGGTTGGTTCCGGATTCAATATCCTGCAGAAGAGGAAGTGGGAGATAACTTTCTTTTTATGTAGATTGCATGTACATATTTGAATTCGGATGACTTGTTTACTCTATGGTGATGTTAGAGGTTTCGATTTGTAATGGTTGACTTGTTATATTTGTTACTCTATGATGACGTCGATCTGCAATTGGTGACTTGTTATGTTATCGATTTGTTATTGTTGACTTGTTATGTATTCGATCTGTAATGGTTGATGTTATGTTTTTTACGTTACAGCTTTCGAAATGTAATTATCTGAACCGGTTGTTACTTAAAATGTGCGCAAATCATAATTAACTCGACTGTTGACTTCAAAATTAGCATATACTGACTTTGGCTTCTACTGACAAAAAAATTTAAATCTTACTTTGCCAAAGTTGGAAGGCTTCATTAATCTAATGAAAAACGCATGTGCAGGCATGAATTTTACCAGAAGCCTGATGAAGTGGTGGTGACCATATTTGCGAAGGGCATACCAGCTAACAATGTTGTTGTCGACTTTGGTGAACAAATTGTATGAAATATCCGTTACTATTTTTTTATTATTTTTTTTAAATTCTGGTTTGTGTTTTTTGATGTCTTGTTGCACTGTAAATAGACTAAAAATGGCTGCTTTTGTTTGTGGTTTATAGCTCAGTGTAACCATTCATGTTGCTGGAGAAGAGCCCTATTTATTCCAACCTCGACTGTTTGGAAAGGTACACCACTAAATTTTTCTTGCATTCAAATGTTACAGATACTTAAATTATATGCCGAATGAGGTATTGAATTCGATAAAGATTGCAAGACTTATTATTGCTTTCTTCCAGTGGTGAAGAAAGCCTTAACTTGTGTTTACTTCAACTCATAACAAGGGGTTGTTGTGTTCAGAACCTTGTGCTGGTAATCTGTGCATCATATTTGCTTATTTACTTATATCAAGTTTTGGTGTTTGGTTTTACACAAACAGATATTACCTGACAAGTGCAGATACGCAGTCCTTTCTACCAAAGTAGAAATTCGCCTTGCTAAAGCTGAATCGATACAATGGACATCTCTTGAATTCAGCCGACAGAGTGGAGTTCCACAAAGGGTCAATGTGTCCTCTGGTAAGTTGATTGCCGTTAATTTTAATTTTCTTATTTGTCACTTCTGTGTATTTTGAAATAATCATTAATTGACTTTAGTGACTTCCGTAGTTCTATGCTACAATTTGCTTATACATGCTTCATTTTCTGATTGTTAGTCTTGCCATGGAAGGTAGACTCATGTTTATTGACGTGAAACTTCAATTATTATCTTGGAGTACAGTTTTGGTTCCGGATATACTTTAACTCTTATTTAGATCTTCAATATTTGCAAACATGGTCTTTTTTAGTAATTTTCTTTGAGTTCTTTTTCTACTGTTGTATGCTTCCCTTTATGTCTTTTATTTATTTATTTATTTTACTGAATGTGGTTGGTGGGGTGGATCTGAACTCAATACTTGCTTCTTGACTTTGTTTAGTTCCTGATAGCTGTGTCGTGGTGCAGTTATGGTTTAATGTCTATGATCCTATAGGCTTATGGCACATTCATGATATGTACATGCTTATGTAGTGCTTGCCTTGTTGATTTATGAGTTGGGAGGAGTTTTAGGATTATGTTAGATGCCCAATCTTTAGCTGATCTGGCTTAGACATTTATTTGTTGTTAACAGACTAGCTCAAGCTGGCATACGATATATCTCTTTTGATAAACTTTAAGCTCAGTGTTTAATATCCGTTGCAGTTGCTGGAACTCAAAGACCTACTTACCCATCATCTAAACCTACCAGAGTAGATTGGGATAAGCTTGAAGCGCAAGTGAAGAAAGAGGTAGATGCCTGAAATTCTCCTTTCTTAAGGGTTTCTATATTTACAAGATCAGTTCCCTAAAGTGACTGATAGAAGATTGCTCGAGTCTCTAACCTTGGGTTGTTGTCCTCAATTCTTTTAGGAAAAGGATGAAAAACTAGATGGTGATGCAGCTTTAAACAAGTTTTTCCAGGAGATTTACGCCGATGCTGATGAGGACACCCGAAGAGCCATGAAAAAATCCTTCGTAAGTTTCAGGATATCTTCCGTCAAATATTTCACCATAGTTATAGTTTGAACTGCTCAATATGATATTTATTCTGGTTTTCAGGTTGAGTCGAATGGAACAGTGCTTTCGACAAACTGGAAAGAAGTGGGTTCTAAGAAGGTTGAAGGAAGCCCACCGGACGGTATGGAAATGAAGAAATGGGAGATCTGAGCTTGTTAATCAGAGACTGGAAATACAATGTAAACTAGAGTTTCAGTTTTTGCTGTGAAATTTTAATTCACCGTATCTCTTTTATCAGGCTGTGTTCAAACTTCTTTTTTGCATGTTAAGGGTTACATTAAATGTAGTTAATGTGTGATCTAAACTTGCTTTTAGAAAAACTTAACAGCAGTGTTTGTGCTGTTTTCTATTCTCTATTAGATGGCATGGTCTGTTTTGAATTGAACTGTTTGCATGGATGGTTTTGTCTTATCACCCTACAGTGACTTCAAATATTGTGAATCACTCATTTTACCAATCTAACATCAATGATTGTGGACCTATGTAATAAATATGATAGGTGAGATTTTTAGTAATAGAACTTCATCATCCCTTCTATATTCCTTTCAAATCAAGCAAGACCATCACAAATAAGTCCATAATTGGAAGAACATGGAGGAGACTCAACAGAGTAGTAGAAGAAGAAAGCTTAACATAGCTCTGTTTCCATGGCTGGCGTACGGTCACTTAATGCCATATTTCCACGTATCCAAATTCTTAGCAGAGAAAGGTCACAACATAACATATATCTCCGCCACCAAAAACATCAACCGTCTTCCCGAAATACCCTCCCATTTATCCCAAAACTACAACTTTCTCCAAGTCTCCATGCCTCACGTGGATGGTCTACCGTCGCACGTGGAGTCAACCTCCGATTTACCACTCGATCAGATTCCATTTCTTAAAAAAGCTTATGACCTGTTCCAACCTGAACTCACTCGCTTCTTACAAAACTCAAACACCGATTGGATCATCGTCGACTTCTGTTCTCACTGGTTACCTTCTTTGGCTTCTGAACTCGGTGTCAAATCGGTTTACTTTAGTATATTCAGCGCTACCACTTCTTGTTTCAGTGGCCCGCCGTCGGAGTACCTAAATCCTCGCCGGAAGAAACTGGAGGACTACACGGTGGTTCCGGACTGGATTGATTATCCTTGTAATGTTGCTTTTAAGCTTCACGAGATTCGTAGTCTTGGTCAGAGCATGGACGACTCTGTTTCTGATTTTGAACGCGCAGGTATGACTATTAGAGATTGTCACGCTGTGATTGTCAGAGCCTGCCGCGAGTTTGAACTCACTGAGTTGAGTCTACTATCTCGGTTTTATCAAAAACCGGTTCTTCCAATCGGGTTGCTACCACCGGAAGTGAATGATTATTCACTTTCCGATGACGGAAATTGGAAAATGTTTGAATCCTGGCTTGACGATAAGGAGGAGAATTCAGTAGTGTACGTCGCGCTCGGAACCGAGTCGACTCTGAGTCGTGAATTGATGCATGAATTGGCTTATGGTTTGGAAAAATCTAATTCGCCTTTTATTTGGGTGGTCAGGAGTCGAAATGGTTCGGGTGTGGATTCAATACCGGATGGGTTTGAAAACCGGGTTTCGGGTCGGGGCATGGTTTGGACGGATTGGGCTCCACAGCTGAAGATATTGTCTCATAAGTCAGTCGGTGGTTTCTTGACTCACTGTGGATGGAGCTCGGTTATTGAAGGACTCGGGTTCGGTCGGGTTCTGATATTGCTTTCTGGAGCGAGTTCGGATACGGGTCTGGTTGCTAGATTGATGCATGGGAGACGTGTTGGTATGGAAATAGAACGTAATGAAGAAGATGGATTGTTTACGAGTGATTCGGTAGCTGAGGCTATTCATTGTGTTATGGTCGGTCCAGAGGGACATGAGATCAGAAAAAATGCTCGATCCATGAAGAAAATCTTCAGTGATGTGGATTTGAATAGGAAATATTTGGATGAATTTGCCAGTTTCCTTGAGAATTATTGAGGGTAATTAGTTTGTAGCACTCTTATTCATCTGATGTTTTTGTTTGTGTTAGGTGTCATGTAAATTGTGGTGTCAAATAGTGTCTACTCTATCATTTGATTATACGGGTAGGTGCCCATGTGTGTTTGAGCCCAATCAATGATTGGCAATCATATGTATGGAATTGTATCGGAAATATTAGAAATTTAAGGATAGTATTTTGCTTCGAATTCGTTAGAAATGGTTAATGTAATGGTTTAAATATCGAGTCATAGAGTCGAATTTGAAGTCCATGATTTTGGAACTCCCTATCAATATCGAGTCTTAGATAAAGTTCTGGTTTCTCCGGAAGGAGATTGAATTTAATAAAGAAAAATCTTGATCAAACTTTCCTTTAAAGTCAATGGCATATTTTAGATGAACAAGTTTCGACCAAAATGCTCCTGGTCGATAAGCGACCGTATATCCCGAACACGAACAGAGAAAACTTTGGATCTTTCGACGAAAACTTTAAATTTTCGATGAGAACTTTGGATCTTTTAGACTTGTTTCGAGCACGGATCGTATAAAGCTCATTAAGATTCTTTTTGGGGGAGCGGTGTTCAGAATTTCTAATTTAATAGGGTACAGTTGTTACATGGTAATTTAGTAATTAATAATATATATATATTGATAATATTCGGTTATTTCTTATTTATTCAAGATTTCAATATATTAAAATTAGAAAGATAATTAAATAAGAAAAATATGGAGTTGTATTCGTATTAGAGCATCTCCAGTGGGATGTGAATTTATTGGTTTGCACATCCACGTGGACATTCTGAATTTTTTATTTAAAAAATCCACTCTAATGGCAATGTTAATTTACAATGTGCTGGTGATGTGGCAGAAAAAATAATAGAGGGTGTGGAGTAGGGCTTCTATTTTCCACGTTCTAGTTGACGGTGTCAATCAGCAATTTTAATATTTTAAAATTGTAATTACCATATTTCTATTTAAATTATAAATTAAAAAGGAAATAGAAACTTAATTTTAATGGATTATAAATTAAGGAAATCTGAATAACCAATAACCACTGTGGATGATTTTTAATTTCTTTTTTCCAGAAATATTATTTTTGACACGTTATTATCTACGCCCTCTATTTATCATGCCACATCTGCCTGAATTCACTCAACCATTGGAGATGCTCTTAGGATTTCAATTTCCATAAAATATTTATTACCACAACCTCTTTAAATAGAATTTACATAGAAAAGAAAAGAATCCAAAATTTACTTACCGAGGCTTCTCTCACTACAAACCTTACATCATATTTACCTTTATAATATAGAGTTTTATATATATATATATATATATATATATATATATATATATATAGCTACGGTTATATCTTATCCTAAGAATTTAACACGTCTATATAGGACAAATAAAACTCTATATTATAAAGGTATATATGATGTAAGGTTTGTAGTGAGAGAAGCCTAGTAAGTAAATTTTGGATATATATATATATATATATATATATATATATATTTCCTTCTACTACAAAAAATAGCAATCTCTTTCGGAACAATTAAAAAAGATGCCATAAAAATCAGTTCGTAACTGTTGTCTATTAGACAACAGTTATAATCTGTTGTTTAGGTTGTAGTTGTGTAATCTTTACACAACAGGCTACAGTGTTTTATTTTATAATTTCATCAAAGAAAACAATTGCTTGTTGTGTATTGCTTGTCATGAGATTTTTTTTTAAATTATTTTAGACAACATGTCTTTAACTGTTTTGATATCATTTTAATATAATATACCCTCATATTAAATGGTTGTGTAATTGACAAATAACCAGAATTATTATTATTTATTTGAAGCTGTGATTTTCAAATATACATAAATAATAATAATAATAATTCACACAATCAACGTTATCATTAGATTCAAATGTATTCAAACATATGCTCCAACTAAATAAAATCATAATTCTAATCAATAATTTCTAATATGAAAATTTTACACTAAAATAGAAAAAAAAAATCCACAAAATCAACAGCACCATCATATAAAAATATATTTAAAAACTTATGAAATAAAATAAGCTTATAATCTCATTGAAGTATTCAATAATTTCTAGTTAATAAACAAAAAGCAAAATGACCCAACGTAGTCAATAAAGTATAAGTAGTTGTCAAAAGTATTGCTCTAGATCCTATAAAAAGAGTTTGATATGTAATTTTTCTGTCAAGTGCAGTAGAAGTTACTTTCAGTAAGATCTTGGCTGTTGATAATAACTGCTTGAGCCCATTCACACCTCACCTCTAAAAGATCTTCATGGTTATAAAATAGTTTCTTAACTAGCTGCAAAATAAATAATCAAAATATAATCACAATCTGAGCAATACATTCTTAAAAATGCAGAGTAAATTTAGGCAAGTGCGAATATTACTGAAGACTCAATATAAGTCATGTTTGATTTCAGTATATCCCACATGAACCACATCACATACAAGGCGCATTCAGTATAGGATCTAACCAATCAAGTAGATGCCTATATGGTGAGAGTACAGCAGGCTTAATTGTTTTTGCAGTTGTTCTTCACCAATACTTTTTATACTCTAATGGTTGAAATATTTTCCAAATTGCTTTATTCCTTCATTTCTATTAAACAAGTGATCTTTTTTTTCTTTGGGTTGTGCTCTGACAGAACTGGATGATAAAAATAATTATGAAAAAATTATACTCTGACAGAACTGGAGATTGACAATGTTAAAAAAATAATAATAAAAAACTTCAGTTCATAGAATCAAATGGTTAAAATACTATACATCTACTAAAAGATTAATAACATATAACAAAATTTAAAGAAAAAAATCAACAAAACAATCTAAAATCAATAAAAATAAATCAATAAATAGAAAAATCAGTGTAGCAAGGGTTATACTCCCACAGAACATCAATAAAAAATTATGAAAAAATTATACTCTGACAGAACTGGAGCTTTAGAAAATAAATATATTCACAATGTTTTTTTAAAAAATAAAAATAAAAAAACTTCAGTTCACCTAATCGAATCAAATGGTTAAAATACTCTACACCTAGTAAAAGATTAATAACATGTAACATAATTTAAAGAAAAAAATAAACAAAACAATCTAAAATCAATAAAAATAAATCAATAATAGAAAAATCAGTGTACGCAAAGTTGAGAGAAATACATACCTAGACAAAATTAATTAACCTTCACTTTTCTCTGTAATAAAAAAAAAAAAAAAAAAAAAAAAACCATATGTTAGGATTCGTTTAATAAAAAAAAAAGCAGCAAAATCATCTAAATTAATATAGACAACATTTAGAGAAGTATATACTTGAATAAAATTGATGAACTTTTACTTCTTCTTTGCTATAATAGAAACATCAATTTAAGTTCAGATCTTAGGATTCTTGTGCAATTCAGATGAGGAGAAACACAAGAAAAGAATACTAAGTGAAAATGAAAGAAAAATGAGAGGAGTTAGAAAGAATAAGAACTGCATACTAGGTGGAAAGAAGAAGGTGGAAAGAAGAAGAGTTGCGTTTTTTTTTTTCCATTGAGAAGTGTGAGGAATGCGTGTGTTTTCTATCATCAGAATAGGAAAAGCCAACAATCAATTGTTTTTTTTTTATAAAAATTTATAAATAAAGTTATAATTAACAATTAAATAGAAAATCTGTAATGATATTTGGACCTGTTGTTTATCCATGTTTTCTATTTTTTAGAGTTAAAATATATCCAAACTCATTTATGGAATAACATGTTATTTCGATACTATTTCAGTCAGATATGTTTTTCAGTATGCAAAGTCATTAGTCACATTGTTTCATGAAACGATATGATGCTTCAATAAACAATATGATGAAAGATCACATTATTTCATAATAATCTATTCCTTTCCAAATTATCTCTAACAATCTCCCACTGTTTCAAATGAATCTATTAAACAATATATATCATCTATGAACTTGAAGGAATCACGAATACATGCATAATGGTGTCTTGCGATATTGCACGGACAGTGACATTGACACGTGCACACGGACACGGAATATGATAATTTTTAAAAGATTAGGACATGACACAATTTCGACACGACTACTAAAATATTATACAATAATATTTTTATGGGTTATTTTCAAAAACACCCCATTTTTTCAAACGTTTCACTTTGAACACCCGGTTTTGAAAGTTTTGGAAAACCACCCCCAAAATCAAAACCACTAGTGGTTTTTGGTAATTTTGTGAGTGGTTTTGGTGTTGTATGAGTAATTTTGATCTTAGAAAATTTCCGAATCTCTAAATTAAACATATAGAATTTCAAAATCACTCACACAACACCAAAACCACTCACAAAATTACCAAAAACCACTAGTGGTTTTTATTTTGGGGGTTGTTTTCCAAAACTTTAAAAATCGGGTGCTCAAAGTGAAACGTTTGAAAAAATGGGGTGTTTTTAGAAATAACCCATATTTTTATATTAAAAAATATAGACAAATGTTTAAATACCTAGGTAAATAATTGGTTATATTATACATGCACTTATATTTTTACCTTAAAGTATACAATTGAAAATATAAATTCATAAATAATTTTAAATCGTCGACATACAACATTTAGTATATTGAATTATTAGAGTTTTAATTTGATTTTGAGTATTTTGAACAAATTAATTGACAAGTAAGAAATAAAGATTTTTTTCGGAGAAAAATATAAGATAAGATCATAAGATTATTAATTAATAATAATTAAAACTGCCGAATATATGCCGCATACACATGAAGTAGCGTGTCGGACACGTGTGTCCAAATATTTTATTCATTATTTAATTAATGGACACGATTTCGGGTAAGTGCCAGACAATTAAAGTGTCCGACACGCCATACCCACATCTCCAAAAGTGTCCATGCAACATAGCTTGCGATTGAACCTTTATTTAGTGAAAGGGTTATTTCCAAAAACACCCCATTTTTTCAAACGTTTCACTTTGAGCACCCAGTTTTGAAAGTTTTGGAAAACCACCCCCAAAATCAAAACCACTAGTGGTTTTTGGTAATTTTGTGAGTGGTTTTGGTATTGTAAGAGTGGTTTTGAAATTCTATATGTTTAATTTAGAGATTCGAAAATTTTCTAAGATCAAAATTACTCATACAACACCAAAACCACTCACAAAATTACCAAAAACCACTAGTGGTTTTGATTTTGGGGGTGGTTTTCCAAAACTTTCAAAACTAGGTGCTCAAAGTGAAACATTTGAAAAAATGGGGTGTTTTTGGAAATAACCCTTTAGTAAAATATAATTTCTATTAATCTAATTGCAAAGTTTGTACAAAAATTTAACCTTTCAACTTTTATGACTAATAAAATATATCTCACATATGGTTTCCATTACTTTTTTTTTTATTCAATTAACACTTTTATTCGTTAGTGGTGCATTTAAACTTATAATTTCTTGAAGCGGAACCACTTCGGGTTCTACACATATAGATATTTTTGTACTCCTATAATAGTAGGACTACCATCAAAATCTATTAAGAACTAAAAAAAAAAATCAACCTACTCAAATATGTTGCAAGTAAAGTATTAACTTTCGGGATGGTTAGATGTTTTATGTTTTCAATCATTAAAAATGTTTTCTTTCATTGAACTTGAGACTGGACATTTGTATCAAGCGTCATGTTGAAACTTCACCATTAGAGATCATTCATTATAAGCTTTAGTCACATCCCTCTTGAAATTCATAATATCATGTCTCAAGCTAATCCTTTTTTGTTAAAGGATCGATTAAATTTTTTAAAAAGCATATATACACCATCTATAGTGACTTGATTAGCATTACTATATCTTCGACTAGTATGCCTTGACTTATCATTTTACATATGATCATATGCTCTACTATTTTAGGCTTGTTATCACAATGTATAGAAATCAAACGTATAGGTATCTCGTAAAGGAAATATCTCAACCATTGTACTTCTTAAAAATAAATAATACTGTAACAAATTCTACAATCACATTTAAATATGTTGTGCCTGCTTGCTTTTTAGATTCCAAAAAACCATATCCGCACCAAGAAGGTGTGACTATCCACTAGTTGAACTAACCTACTCTAAAAATTTCGTAATTTTAAAGTATTATCAGTAGGACTGCTAGGGTACCTTCTCATATTGGCAACAACAAATGCTCTATAAGGTATTCTACTCATAATGACATACATCAAGCATTCAATAAATTTGACATATTCAAATGGATCAACAAACATCCCTTTATTCTCTTCTAGTTTGAAATCAAAGTCGAATGAAGTTGAAATAGACTTAAAATCATAATGATTAAACTTCTTAGCACATTTTCCAAGTAGTGGTATTTTGTTAAGATTGTTTCCTCTTTAGCCTCTATTAGATAAAACTCACAGTATGTGAAAAAATAATCAATAATTTTGATGGCATACCTGCTTCTTCCTATAGTAGAAATGTTGTGAAATTCTCTTGAACCATATATGAACGCGTCTTTTGCTACTTACCTATTCTTCAGTTCATCCTACAATTTTCATTCTCTCTTTCTTCAACTGTTTTTCTTTATGGGCGGGTTTTTTTGACCTTGTAATAAATAGAACATACACGAACTTCAACTAAGTGAGAAAAAAGTTCATATTCTTTTGTCATCTTCTAAAATCCAATCCTTCAATTTCTCCAAGTTCTTTAATTTGATGGTCAAATTCTTGATTGAAATCAAAATAAAACTCATAGATTGTTAGTGGAAATTTTGAAAATTTGACGATGATATTATGCTTTGAATTCATTATAAATTGTGAACTTTGAAACACTTTTCAAAGAGTTTTATTTTTCTTATAGAGTAATTTTAAACTCCCGGAATAATATATATATATATATATATATATATATATAGGGTTATTTCCAAAAAAAACACCCCATTTTTTCAAATGTTTCACTTTGAGCACCCGATTTTGAAAAGTTTTGGAAAACCACCCCCAAAATCAAAACCACTAGTGTGTGTGTGTGTATATATATATATATATATATATATATATATATAAGGTTATTTCCAAAAACAACCAATTTTTTCAAACATTTCACTTTGAGCACCCGGTTTTGAAAAGTTTTGGAAAACCACCCCCAAAATCAAAACCACTAGTGGTTTTGGTATTTTTGTGAGTGGTTTTGGTGTTATATGAGTGGTTTTGAAATTCTATATATTTTAATTTGGAGATTTGGAAATTTCCTAAAATCAAAACCATTCATATAACACCAAAACCACTCACAGAAATACCAAAACCACTAGTGGTTTTGATTTTGGAGGTGGTTTTTCAAAACTTTTCAAAACTGGGTGCTCAAAGTGAAATATTTGAAAAAATGGGGTGTTTTTGAAAATAACCATATATATATATATATATATGAAAAGTAATCCCTTCTTATATAAAAAATAAATGTTGCAATAATTTATTCTTATAAGCACTATCAAAAAATAGTTAAACAATTTTAGTAGAGAGAAATTTGAATTCCATATCCATTAAGGATATATGAAAAATCATGTTTATCTCATAATTATTGATTCTTTTAAAATTATCTATATCTGGTGTTCTAATAACTCCTTGACACTATAATCAACTAGGATGAAATTACAGTGAGACGGATAGAAAAAGTAACGGTAGAAACTAGATAAACTGTAAAGTGATATCCGAGAGATGGTGTTCAGACTATCATGCCTGGACGTGAAGCTATATACGAATATTTTTAATAATCATATTTTTTCAATTGAGAAAATTCGAATTCCTTAACCCATATGTCCCGTTTCAAATGTCGCATTCTTCAATACTTTTAATTTATGGGTTATTTCCAAAAACACCCCATTTTTTCAAACGTTTCACTTTAGCACCCGGTTTTGAAAGTTTTGGAAAACCACCCTCAAAATCAAAACCACTAGTGGTTTTTGGTATTTTTGTGAGTGGTTTTGGTGTTGCATGAGTTGTTTTGAAATTCTATATGTTTAATTTAGAGATTCGAAAATTTCCTAAAATCAAAATTACTCATACAACACCAAAACCACTCAAAAAATTACCAAAAACCACTAGTGGTTTTGATTTTGGGGGTGGTTTTCCAAAACTTTCAAAACCGGATGTTCAAAGTGAAATGTTTGAAAAAATAGAGTGTTTTTGGAAATAACCCTTTAATTTATTGTATTGATTTTTCCATGACTCAAAGTTATCTTCACATTAACAACTTAAAAATATTGATTCATCGAATTTATTAAACATAAATAAATGATATTATTAATGGCAATCAAAATAAAATACATGAGTGTACGATTATCCTTTTTTTAGCTGGCTTACAATTATTGATGCAACTAATCCTAATTAAAAATTAAAAAACCTCACTTATTGATGCTTTTCTATGCATTTTTATAGGTAACAAATATTTTTTCCAAATGAACAAGATAATATTTGATATAATTAACTAATAAAATAGAATTAAAGACGTGATTAATCTGTGAATAGATGATATTGTCACTATATTCCATTCAAATTGTTAGTTTATAAACTTAATTTTAGTTCTAGAATATTCTAGTTAAGACTAGATTTATCATTCTAGAGTATTCAAGTGTTATTAAATATAGTTAGTTGGAAGTTAGTAGTTAGACATTAAATGAGAATCTAGAATTCTCATATGAGTAGTATAAATAGGTGATGGTTGTACTCATCTGAGACAAGTGAATAGAAATACAAACAAGTGTTTAGTAAGATATCTCCTCTCCTCTTCCTCTTTTCCAACAAAGTGGTATCAGAGCCATAAGAAGGAGCATCAAGTTAAGCACGTAGAAGAAAGAAGTGAGAAGAAAAATATGGCAAGTGGCGGAGTGAATCTCTTCCAAGTCCTATTGCTCAACAAAGAAAATTACGATAATTGGAGTATTGAAATGAAGGCTCTACTATGTGCACAAGATGTGTGGGATATAGTCGTAAATGGGTATACTGAATCCGAGAAAGAGGAGTCCTTATCATCTGAAGAGAAAGACAAGTTGAAGAACTCGAGAATGAGGGACAAGAAGGCTCTCTATCTAATCTATCAAGCTCTAGATGAGGATGGATTTGAAAAAATTTCAAGTGCCAAGAATACTAAGGAGGCCTGAGAGAAATTGCAAATTTCTCATCAAGGAGCTGAGCAAGTGCGAAGAGTTCGACTTCAAAGATTAAGGGGAGAATTTGAAGCTCTACACATGAAGAAAGGTGAGTCCATATCCGACTATTTTTCTCGAGTATTCGCTATTGCAAACCAACTTAAAAGAAATGGTGAAAAGTTGGATGATCTTAGAATAATGGAGAAAATACTACGATCTTTGGATTTAAAATTTATCCATATTGTAGTAACATACGACGAAGAAACAAAAAATTTGGAGGAAATGACTGTTGAACAACTTTTGGACTCACTTCAAGCTTATGAAGAAAAATATAAAAAGCAAGTTGAAGTTCAAGAACAACTTTTTAAGATGCAAATCAATTTAAAGGAAAAGGGAGAAAGTTCAAGCACGGGAAGAGGTCAACACGAAAGAGGACGTGGACAAGGACGAGGTCGCGGACGTGGAAGAGGAAGGCCAAACTTTAACGGTGAAGATAGAAGAGGAAACTCAAATAGCAATCGATATAAACATAATCCAAAAACAAGGTATGACGAATCACAAATTCAATGCTATAACTGTCAGAAATTTGGGCATTATGCTTCGGAATGCAGAGCACCAAGATCTAAGGTTGAAGAGAAGGCTAATTTCGTGGAAGAAACCAACTTTGGAGAAATTACTCTTTTGTTGGCGTACAAAGACAAAACGGATGAATCGGCAAACACTTGGTATCTTGATACAGGTGCTAGCAATTACATGTGCGGTAGAAGGAACATGTTCGTGGAACTTGATGAATCAGTGAATGGAGAAGTATCTTTTGGAGATGCATCCAAGGTGGCAGTAAAGGGAAGAGGTAATATCCTAATTCGCTTGAAGAATGGCCAACAACAATTTATTTCAAATGTTTATTATGTGCCTAGCATGAAGAGTAATATTTTGAGCTTGGGTCAACTCTTGGAAAAAGGGTATAATATATGCATGAAAGAATGTTCTCTTTCGGTTAGAGATAATTGAGACAGATTAATCGCCAAAGTACCGATGTCAAGAGATAGAATGTTCAAATTGAACATTCAAAATGATGTAGCCAAGTGTTTAAATGCATGCTTTAAGGATCAGTCGTGACTATGGCATTGAGGTTCGGGCATTTAAACTTTGGAGGGTTAAAATTGCTGGCAAATAAAGAAATGGTCAAAGGGTTGCCATTCATCAATCAGCTTGATCAACTCTGCAAAGGATGCTTGCTAGGAAAACATTTTCGAAGTAGTTTTTCAAATGAATCAAATTCAAGAGCAAAAGAACTACTCGAGCTTGTGCATACAGATGTGTGCGGACCAATTAAACCAAACTCCCTAGGTAAGAGTAATTACTTTTTCTTATTCGATGATTTCTCAAGAAAAATGTGGGTTTATTTCTTAAAAGAGAAATTAGAAGTGTTTGATAATTTCAAAAAGTTCAAAGCTCCCGTGGAGAAGGAAAGTGGACATCATATTAAAGCGTTAAGATCCGATAGAGGAGGAGAATTCACTTCAAAAGAATTTCAGGAGTTCTGTAAAATCAATGGTATCCGTCGACAATTGACTGTTTCAAGGTCACCGCAATAAAATGGAGCAGTCGGACAATTTTATCTTATTGTATTGATTCTTTAACGTCTCTCCAGATATAATTTCCATTGGTAACATAAATTCTCTTGAAAAAAATATTGATTCATCAAATCTTGGTGGATGAGAGTAAGGACATGTTGGTTCTCCTCCTCCCTTGTTTTGGTTGATAAGAGGATGATCAAAAATAATATTTTCATGGGAAAATAAATCAGGATAGTTCTTGTATTTTCAAATTAATTAAAATAATAATAATTAGATTTTCATAATTTACTTGTAAATCAACAATAATATCTTTAGCTTGGACAAAGACAAAAGACCTAATATGAATGTTATTTTAAATAAACAATACAAAACGTGAAATAAATTAATCTAATCTGCTAGCTAGTGGGTTCAACCACCTTTCCTTAATCAATATTAGCTACTAAATTGTTTATATTCATCTCAAATCAAATCAAAATCAAAATCTCATCACCGTCACCGTCACCGTCACCGTAACATGGAGGAGAGTAGAAGAAGCAAAAAGCTCTTTTGCGACCATTAACTTATATTAGCATTATTAAAGGGAGAATAGATATTTTTTTTTTATGTGACAAAAATTGCAAAATAAGTTCTTCAAGCGTCTGTGGTCTGAATTTTGATCTAGTTTTTGCGCTTTTTAACTTATATTAGAATTATTAAAGGGGGAATGGTTCATTATTTTATTTTTAAACATTTCAAAAATGTAAAACCATTATGTGTACTGCCCCCTTAAAGCACCGGTAAAAACCCCATTAAAGCACCGGTAAAAATTGAAAGTAAGCTCTTCAAGCGTCTGTGGACCAAATCTTTATCGGATTTTTGTGCCATTTAAATTATATTAGCATTATTAAAGGGGGAATAATTCATTATTTTATTTTAACATAATTCAAAAATGTGAAACCATTACGTGTACCACTCCTTAAGATCTTGCAGAAATTGAAAGTAAACTCTTCAAGTGTCTGTGGACCGAATTTTGATTCACTTTTCACGCCATTTAACTTATATTAGCATTATTAAAGGGGGAATATATCATTTTTTTATTCCAAAATAATTCAAAAATATGAAACTATTACGAGTACTACCCCCTATAGATCTGGCAGAAATTGAAAGTAAGATCTTCAAGTGTCTATTGTCCGAATTTTGATCCAACTTTTGCGCCATTTAACTTATATTAGCATAATTAAAAGGGTAATAGATCATTTTTATTTATTTTTAAATAATTCAAAAATGTGAAACCATTACGTGCACTACATCCTTAGAGATTTGGCAGAAATTGAATGTAAGCTCTTCAAGTGTTTGTGGCCCGAATTTTGATCTGATTTTTGCGCCATTTAACTAATATTAGCATTATTAAAGAGGGACTAGATCATTTTTTTTATTTTAAAATAATTCAAAAATGTGAAACCATTACGTGTACTACCCCGTTAGAGATCTGGCAGAAATTGAAAGTCAACTCTTCAAGCGTCTGTGGTCCAAATTTTGATCTGGTTTTTGCACTACTTAACTTATATTAGCATTATTAAAGTGTTAATAGATCAGTAATTTTATTTTAAAATAATTCAAAAATCTGAAACCATTACCTGTACTACCCCCTTAGAAATCTGACAGAAATTGAAAGTAAGATCTTCAAGTGTCTATTGTCCGAATTTTGATCCAACTTTTGCGCCATTTAACTTATATTAGCATAATTAAAAGGGTAATAGATCATTTTTATTTATTTTTAAATAATTCAAAAATGTGAAACCATTACGTGCACTACATCCTTAGAGATTTGGCAGAAATTGAATGTAAGCTCTACAAGCGTCTGTGGCCCGAATTTCGATCCGGTTTTTGCGCCATTTAAATTATATTATCATTATTAATTGGGAAATAGATTATTTTTTTAATTTAAAATAATACAAAAATGTGAAACCATTACGTGTACAACTCCTTAGAGATCTGGCAGAAATTGAAACAAAACTCTTCAAGCGTTTGTGGTCCGAGTTTCGGTTTTTGCACCATTTAACTTATATTGACATTATTAGAGGGGGAATAGATCATCTTTTTATATTTTAAAATAATTCAAAAATGTGAAACCATTACGTGTACTTCCTCCTTAAAGATCTAGTAGAAATTGAAAGTAAGCTCTTAAAGCTTCTGTGGCCCGAATTTCGATTTGGTTATTGCGTCATTTAACTTATATTAACATTATTAAAGGGGGAATAGATCATTTTTATAATTGAAAAATAATTTTAAAATGTGAAGCTTAGCTCTAGAAGTATTTGTTCTTATAATTTTAATCATTTTATTTGTATATAGTCGATTCTAATGGTATTTCAAATGAGATTATGAATGATTTTAGTTGTTTTAAAATATCACAAAAATTGACCAAAAATCGTGTACTAACCTTTACCGATTTTAATCAAATTGAAAAATTAGATCTAAAAGCATTTTTTATTGTAATTTTATTCATTTAATTTGTATCTAAATGATTTTATTGGTATTTCAAATTCAGTTATAAATGATTTTAGGTGTTTTAAGATATCACAAAAAGATACAAAAAATCGAATACTAACCTCTACTGATTTTACTCAAAGCAAAAAAATTAGCTATAAAAGTATTTTTTTTCTTTTAATTTTAATCGTTTTGTTTGTATCTTGTCAATTGGGTTGGTATTTAAAATGAGATTCTGAATGAATTTAGGTATTTTAAAATATCAAAAAATTAACCAAAAATCGTGTACTAATCTCTATTGATTTTAATCAAAACAAAAAATTAGCTTTAAAAGCATTTGTTCTTGTAATTTTAATAATTTCATTTGTATCTATTCAATTCAATTAGTATTATAAATGAGATTGTGAATGATTTTAGGTGATTTGAAAAATCACAAAAAATGACAATAAATTGTGTAGTGGTTCCAAATGCAAAATTAGCTCTAAAAGCATTTGTTCTTATAATTTTAATCATTTTATTTGTATTTAGTCGATTCAATTGGTATTTCAAATGAGATTATGAATTATTATAGGTGTTTTAAAAAATCACAAAAAAATGACAAAAAAATCATATACTAACACCTCTACTGATTTTAATCAAAATAAAAAATTAACTCTAAAAGCACTTATTCTTGTAATTTTACTCATTTTATTTTTATTTAGTCAATTCAATTGGTATTACAAATGAAATAATGAATTATTTTAGGTGTTTTAAAATATCACAAAAATTAACCAAAAACCTCTACTGATTTTAATCCAAACGAAAAATTAGTTCTAAAAGTATTTGTTCTAGTAATTTTATTCATTTAATTTGTATCTAGTCGATTCTATTGGTATTTCAAATGCAGTTATAAATGATTTAAGGTGTTTTAAAATATCACAAAAAAGGAAAAAAAAAATCGTGGACTACCTTTACTAATTTTACTCAAAACAAAAAATTAGCTCTAAAAGCATTTGTTCTTGCAATTTTAATCATTTTATTTGTATTTAGTTGATTTTAGGACTGTAAAGGAATCGAGCTTTTATCGAATAGTTCGATATTCGAATTGGATTATGGGATTCGAATTCAAATTTTATCGAACTCGAATACGAATTCGAGCCCGAGTAGAGGTTTGAATTTTTATCGAACTCAAATTCGAATATTCAATATTCGGGTTCGAAACTCGATAAATTATTCGAATGCTATAACATATCACTGTGACGATTAGTTTCAAACTCTTATCGAACTTAATAGTTAGACTATTTTATCACGATATTTGCTTTTAGAGCGAATTTTTCGTAGTGAGTAAAATATATATAGGTTAGTACACGATATTTGGTCACTTTTTTTTTATATTTTAAAATCCCAAAAATCATTCATAAACTCATTTGAAATACCATTTGAATTGACTAGATATAAATAAAATGATTAAAATTACAGGACTAAATGCTTTTTAAAGTTAATTTTTCGTTCCGAGTAAAATCAATATAGGTTAGTACACGATTTCTAGTCAATATTAGAGATATTTTAAAACACCTAAAATCATAAGTAATCTCATTTGAAATACTATATTATGTACTAGATAGAAATAAAATGATTTTAATTATAAGAACAACTGCTTTTAGAGCTAATTCATCGTTGTAAGTAAAATAAGTAGACGTACACGATTTTTGGTCAATTTTTGAGATATTTTAAAAACCATAAAATAATTCATAATCCCATGTGAAATACCAATTGAATTGACTAGATACAAATAAAATGATTAAATATAGAAGAACAGATGCTCTAATTTTTCGTTTTGAGTAAAATTAGTTGAGGTTGGTACAGATTTTTGGTTATTTTTTTTTATATTTTAAAACACCTGAAATCATTCATAATTTCATCTGAAATATCAATTGAATCGACTAGATACAAATAAAATGATTGACAATATAGGACTAAATGCTTTTAGAGCTAATTTTTCATTTTGAGTAAAATCAGCAGAGGTTAGTACACGATTTTTGGTCAATTTTTGTGATATTTTAAAACACCTAAAATCATTCATAATCTCATTTGAAATACCAATATTATGGACTAGATACAAATAAAATGATTAAAATTACAAGACCAACTGCTTTTAGAGATAATTCTTCGTTTTGAGTAAAATCAGTTGAGGTTACTACACGATTTTTGGTCAATATTTAAGATATTAAATATCACCTAAAATCATACATAATCTCATTTTAAATACCAATATAATCGACTAGATACCAATAAAATGATTAAAATTTCAAGAACAAATTCTTTTAGAACTAATTCTTCGTTGTGAGTAAAATCAGTAGAACGTACACGAAATTCGGTCAATTTTTGTGATATTTTAAAATACCTAAAATAATTCATAATCTCATTTTAAATACCAATAGAATCGACTAGATACAAATAAAATGTTTAAAATTACAGGACTAAATGCTTTTAGAGCTATTTTTTCATTGTGAGTAAAATATGTATAACGTACACGATATTTGGTCACCTTTTTGATATTTTAAAACACCAAAAATCATTCATAAACTCATTTGAAATACCATTTGAATCGACTAGATACAAATAAAATGATTAAAATTACAGGACTAAATGATTTTAGAGCTAATTTTTCGTTTCGAGTAAAATTAGTAGAGGTTAGTATACGATTTATTGTCAATATTTGAGATATTTTAAAATACCTTAAATCATACATAATATCATTTGAAATATTTATATTATGGACAAGATACAAATAAAATGATTAAAATTACAAGAACAATTCGTTTTTAGAGCTAATTCTTCGTTGTGAGTAAAATAAGTAGAGATTAGTACACGATTTTTTTTGTCAATTTTGTGATATTTTAAAACACCTAAAATCATTCGTAATCTCATTTTAAATACCAATACTATGGACTAGATACAAATAAAATGATTACAAGTATAAGAACAACTGCTTTTAGAGCTAGATCTTCGTTGTGAATAAAATAAGCAGAACGTTCACGATTTTTGGTCAATTTTTGTGATATTTTAAAACACCTAAAATTATTCATAATCTCATTTTCAATACCAATTGAATCGACTAGATACAAATAAAATCATAAAAATTAGAAGAACAAGTGCTTTTAGAGCTAATTTTTCGTTTTGGTAAAATTAGTATAGACGTACACGATTTTTGGTCATTTTTTTGTGATATTTTAGAACACCAAAAAATATTTATAATCACATTTGAAATACTAATAAGGTTACTAGTTACTAATAAACTGATTAAAATTACATGATTAAATACTTTGAGAGCTTTTTTTATTATTATTAAAATCTTTGGAGGTTAACACACGATTTTCTGTTATTTTTTGTGATATCTTAGAACACCTAAAATACTTTATAATATTATTTAAATACTAATAGATGCGACTAGCTACAAATAAACCGATTAAAATTACAATAACAAATGCTTTTAGAGCTAATTTTTTGTTTTGATTAAAATCTGAGAAGTTAGTACACGATTTTTAGTCATTATTTTGGTGATATTTTAGAACACCATAAATAATTTGTAATCGCATTTTAAATATAAATAGACGTGACTAGATATAAATAAACTGAATAAAATTACAAGAACAAATGCTTTTAGAACTAATTTTTTGTTTTGATTAAATTAGTACAGATTATTACGCGATTTTTGGTCATTTTTTGTCATATTTTTGAACACCCAAAGTAATTTATAATCTCATTTGAAATACTAATAGAAGTGGCTTAGATACAAATAAACTGATTAAAATTACAAGTTTAGATACTTTTAGAACTAATTTTTTGTTTTGATGAAAATCTGTAAAGTACACGATATTTGGTAATTTTTTGTGATATTTTAGAACACCCAAAATAATTTGTGATTGCGTTTAAAATACAAATAGTAGTGATTAGATATAAATTAACCAAGTAAAATTACAAAAACAAATGCTTGTTGAGCTAATTTTTTGTTTTGATAAAAATCTAAAGAGGTTAGTGTTGGACCCATTTTTGGTGCATGGCCCAAGAATACCTCTACAAGCCCAATTCGCCTGAGACGGTCGAAACAAGTCTAAAAAGTCCATTCGCACACGAACTTGCGCGCCAAGTAAGTCAAATATACTTTCCATATCCGACTAGCTATGGTTTTTCTAATTGTACCAAATACAATCAGATCCCCATGGATCCTTTTCCATATCGGAATCCGCCATAACACTACAAATAAAGGAGTCTCCCGTGAGGTAATTCAAATTGACTATTTCCATAGTTTGGGAATTGAATAAGGTTTTATATGGTATTGTATTTATATGGAGATAATTGTATTACAAATTGACTATTTATTAAATATATAAATTTAAATTTTAATAATTTATTATTAAATTTATATAAATATTGGGTTAACACTAATTTATTTTACAAGCTCTAGTAACCCAACTAGTGCAAATGGAAATTGTGTAATAGTGCAGTCTTCAAGATACTTACAAAATTTTATCAAAATTTTGATTGGAATGTGTGTTTTATCAAAATGGAAATTTACATATACTTTAATATCAATTTTATCAAAATTTCTACTTGCACTGTACATGTGATAAAGTTGATTGGAATGTGTGTTTAGTTGTATTACTTTTATGCCAGACCATTCAATTCGAATTCTAATTGAAAAGTCACCATCTTCATTACCACAATGATGTCAATAAAAAATAATAATAATAAAATAATAAATAAATAAAATGGGTGATCAAATCCAAAAAAATACCATTAATTAATTTAGTATTTATATATATAAATATATAATATCATGATATGATATTTTTTTAAAAATATATATATTTCAATTTATTATATTGTACTCTATGAAATATTATTATATATTAAATTTATATTATAATTTTTTTAAAAACGTCAATTTATATTATTTTTTAATTTTTAAAAAAAATTTAAAAAGTTTACATAATAAATTTTTTTTATTAATTTAGAAAATATTATTAAAATTTAAATGGCACTGTATATATAAACTATTATGGCGGTAAAAATCAACTGTCTCAAATTAAATATAAATATAAAATAAAATTTTAATACTAGACCATAAAATTCAATATAGATATTATGGAATCCAATTAATTAAAAATCCAATTTATACATTACTTAGTTTAAAAAATACAAATGTTAACCAAAAAGTAATAAAATGAACTGGACATTTGCATTTATTAAGTTAAATTTCCTATAGAATGGGTTGATAAAAAGCGAAAACGCGTAGATTTTACCGTTGGTCAACACGTTATTCGCCGTTAGTCAACAAACGACAAATGCAAAATTCCGTTGACTGCGTTGACTTTCACTCGTTAACGCGTGAAAATTTACCTTGACCAACATGAGACTTTGACGGAAACGCGTGGACTGCCGGAAAAAAAAAATCAATTACGTGTTGACTAACAGATATACAAAATGGGTCAACCGGACCTAAACCGGTCCGGTCTATGAAGCCGGGTTTCCATTTTTTTTTTCAAAATTGACTTCTCCGTCGATCACAACTTCTTCTTCTACCTCCGGTTCCCGATTCTCATAACCAACAAAGAAAAGAAAGTCTGGATTCCGGTAACTAAGGTGAGCCTCTCTGTGGAAAGAAGAAGACTACACGGATCGGTGATGGATTCCGGTAACTCCACCGACGAAATCAATTTTGACCAGACCGAGTTACCGACTCAGTTGAGTTACGGATCGGTGGTGGGTTTCGAAGTGAACGAGTTGGATCCTGAGAACTCGTTGGCTGGATTTTTAGACCATTCAGTAATTCCAATGAGTTTAAGAAGATAGGCTTGTTACCCGATGCTACTCGGTCGACTCAGACGCAATTTCAAACACATCATGCTCGTCGACGTCAAAAAATCACTCCTACTCGGCGACCCACTCGGCCGAGTCAGGACTCAGACTCCCGAGTCAGTTTTCGTGACTCTATCAACCAAACACGGAGGAAAATAGAATTCCGACAAAACCCAATCACATCACCACGCCAACTCCGCCATTTTAATGGGCCGAGCTCGCGGCGTAAGGAGACTATCGTCCGTCATGTTGAACGAAATCGTTAGAGCGTCTATTCAGCGGAAAAAGAAAAACTCATTAACTGAGTCAGGAAGACTGAGTCAACTCGTCAATAACGACTACTGAAGAACATCAATCTCATCACATCGACTGAATCCCTACCAGAAGTGAGTTCGTTGACCGGTACCGAGTCGAGACCGTCGAGTCCGAGTGTTGCGATGATGCCACGTGGCAATAGTAATCATGAGGTAGATTATTATTATGAGACAAATTTGTTCATGTGAAGGTGTAGATTAGCATACATAAGAAAAAAAAATTAGAATAAGAAAATGTTAAATGTAAAAGTTCTGTTCTGTTTATTTTTAGTAAATTCTTTTACACCTAGTTTTGTTGTTAAATAATGTTGTATACATTTGTTAACCTATTTTATTTTGTATACAATATGGTGTATATGCTTTTAAGGCATGGAATGGTGGTAACTGGAGATTTATAGAACCAAAACTTGCTTTTACTTTTTTGTTAATTGAAGAGCAGAGAGGTCACATGAATGTGTGTGAATGGTGTTTTAATGCCAATTCAATAGCTGACAATTTCATGACACCTTCACTGTTGACATTCTTTATTGTCATTTTCATCCAACACTATAGAGTAGAGTAAGACTACACCACACAGCATTCTTTTATTTGGCTGTGTTTTGTGCAAATGATTCATGTTCATCTTTTAATTTCTTTTTGGAAATATTCTTGTGTATGATTATCATGAAGACAATGCTTGTACTACATATAAAAGTTTATTTAGTTCGTTTCATTAGGATTTTGGGTAATTTTAGTTGTTCATGAATTTATATTTTGTAACCATACTTTTTGTTTCTTTTTTTTATTTATAGGTAAAATACTTACATATATTAGGTAATTTATAAAACCAGTTAATAACAAAATTAAAAAAAAAAAAAAAAAAGTCATATTAGTAAAAATATCTTTTTATTTATTATTTTATTATTTTTCTTTTTGATAATATATTTTTATTTTTATAAAATGGTAGTTGTTCACTATTTTTATTATTATTTTTAAATAAATTAGGATAAAGAAAATTGAAGCATGGGCCTATCGCCTAGTGTTAATTATTGAAACACGTAATTAAATTTAAATAATAGAGTGGTATATAAATATAGTTATCAATGGCAATCAAAATAAAAGATATGAGTGTATGATTATCCCTTTTTTAACCGGCTTACAATTATTGATGCAACTAATCCTAATTAAAAATTAAAAAACCTCAATTATTGATGCTTTTCTATGCATTTTTATATGTAACAAATATTTTTTCCAAATGAACAAGATAATATTTGATATAATTAACTAATAAAATAGAATTAAAGACAGTGATTAATCTGTAAATAGATGATATTGTCACCATATTCCATTCAAATTGTTAGTTTATAAACTTAATTTTGGTTCTAGAATATTCTAGTTAAGACTAGATTTATCATTCTAGAGTATTCAAGTATTATTAAATATAGTTAGTTGGAAATTAGTAGTTAGTAGTTAGACATTAAATGAGAATTTAGAATTCTCATATGAGTAATATAAATAGGTGATGGTTGTACTCATTTGAGACAAGTGAATACAAATACAAACAAGTGTTTAGTAAGATATCTCCTCTCCTCTTCCTTTTTTCCAACAAAATGGTATCAGATCCATAAGAAGGAGCACCAAGTTAAGCGCGTAGAAGAAAGAAGTGAGAAGAAAAATATGGCAAGTGGCGGAGTGAATCTCTTCCAAGTCCCATTGCTCAACAAAGACAATTACTAAATTGGAGTGTTAAAATGAAGGCTCTACTAGGTGCACAAGATGTGTGGGATATAGTCGTAAATGGGTATACTGAATCCGAGAAAGAGGAGTCCTTATCATCTGAAGAGAAGGACAAGTTGAAGAACTCGAGAATGAGGGACAAGAAGGCTCTCTATCTAATCTATCAAGCTCTAGATGAAGATGAATTTGAAAAAATTTCAAGTGCCAAGAATGCTAAGGAGGCTTGAGAGAAATTACAAATTTCTCATCAAGGAGCTGAGCAAGTGCGAAGAGTTCGACTTCAAAGATTAAGGGGAGAATTTGAAGCTCTACACATGAAGAAAGGCGAGTCCATATCCGACTATTTTTCTCGAGTATTGGCTGTTGCAAACCAACTTAAAAGAAATGGTGAAAAGTTGGATGATCTTATAATAATGGAGAAAATACTACGATCTTTGGATTCAAAATTTATCCATATCGTAGTAACATACGACGAAGAAACAAAAAATTTGGAGGAAATGACTGTTGAACAACTTTTGGGCTCACTTCAAGCTTATGAAGAAAAATATAAAAAGCAAGATGAAGTTCAAGAACAACTTTTTAAGATGCAAATCAATTTAAAGGAAAAGGAAGAAAGTTCAAGCATGGGAAGAGGTCAACACGAAAGAGGACGTGGACAAGGACGAGGTCGCGGACTTGGAAGAGGAATGCCAAACTTTAACGGTGAAGATAGAAGAGGAAACTCAAATAGCAATCGATATAAAGATAATCCAAAAACAAAGTATGACGAATCACAAATTCAATGCTATAACTGTCAGAAATTTGGGCATTATACTTCGGAATGCAGAGCACCAAGATCTAAGGTTGAAGAGAAGGCTAATTTCGTGGAAGAAACCAACTTTGGAGAAATTACTCTTTTGTTGGCGTACAAAGACAAAACGGATGAATCGGCAAACACTTGGTATCTTGATACAGGTGCTAGCAATTACATGTGTGGTAGAAGGAACATATTCGTAGAACTTGATGAATCAGTGAATGGAGAAGTATCTTTTAGAGATGCATCCAAGGTGGCAGTAAAGAGAAGAGGTAATATCCTAATTCGCTTGAAGAATGGCCAGGAACAATTTATTTCAAATGTTTATTATGTGCCTAGCATGAAGAGTAATATTTTGAGTTTGGGTCAACTATTGGAAAAAGGGTATAATATATGCATGAAAGACTGTTCTCTTTCGGTTAGAGATAATCGAGACAGGTTAATCGCCAAAGTACCGATGTCAAGAAATAGAATGTTCAAATTGAAAATTCAAAATGATGTAGTCAAGTGTTTAAATGCATGCTTTAAGGATCAGTCGTGACTATGGCATTGAGGTTCGGGCACTTAAACTTTGGAGGGTTAAAATTGCTGGCAAATAAAGGAATGGTCAAAGGGTTGCCATTCATCAATCAGCTTGATCAACTCTGCGAAGGATGCTTGCTAGGAAAATATTTTCGAAGTAGTTTTTCAAATGAGTCAAATTCAAGAGCAAAAGAACTACTCGAGCTTGTGCATACAGATGTGTGCGGACCAATTAAACAAAACTCCCTAGGTAAGAGTAATTACTTTTTCTTATTCATCGATGATTTTTCAAGAAAGACGTGGGTTTATTTCTTAAAAGAGAAATCAGAAGTGTTTGATAATTTCAAAAAGTTCAAAGCTCCCGCATAGAAGGAAAGTGGACATCATATCAAAGCGTTAAGATCCGATAGAAGAGGAGAATTCACTTCAAAAGAATTTCAGGAGTTCGGTAAAATCAATGATATCCGTCGACAATTGACTGTTCCAAAGTCACCGCAACAAAATGGAGCAGTCGAACATTTTTATCTTCTTGTATTGATTCTTTAACGTCTCTCTAGATATAATTTCCATTGGTAACATAAATTCTATTGAAAAAAATATTGATTCATCAAATTTTGGAGAATGAGAGTAAGGACATAATGGTTCTCCTCCTCCCTTGTTTTGGTTGATAAGAAGATGATCAAAAATAATATTTTCATGGGAAAATAAATCATGATAGTTCTTGTATTTTCAAATTAATTAAAATAATAATAATTAAATTTTCATAATTTACTTGCAAATAAACAATAATATCTTTAGCTTGGTCAAAGATAAAAGAGCTAATATGAATATTATTTGAAGTAAACAATACAAAACGTGAAATAAATTAATCTAATCTGGTAGCTAGTGGGTGCATATTTAAATAATGATTGATTAAATAGCTCAACCACCTTTCCTTAATCAATATTAGCTACTAAATTGTTTATATTCATCTCAAATCAAATCAAAATCTCATCACCATCACCATCATCGTAACATGGAGGAGAGTAGAAGAAGCAAAAAGCTCAACATAGCTCTGTTTCCATGGCTGGCGTACGGTCACATAATGCCTTATTTCCACGTGTCCAAATTCTTAGCAGAGAAAGGTCACAACATAACATACATCTCCACCACCAAAAACATCAAGCGTCTTCCCAAAATACCCTCCCATTTATCCCAAAATTACAACTTTCTCCAACTCTCCATGCCTCACGTGGATGGGCTACCGTCGCACGTGGAGTCAACCTCCGATTTACCACTCGATCAGATTCCATTTCTTAAAAAAGCTTATGACATGTTCCGACCGGAACTCACTCGCTTCTTACAAAACTCAAACATCGATTGGATCATCCTTGACTTCTGTTCTCACTGGCTACCTTCTTTGGCTTCTCAACTCGGTGTCAGATCGGTTTACTTCAGTATATTCAGCGCTACCACTTATTGTTTCGGTGGCCCGCCGTCGGAGTACCTAAATCCGAGTCGAAAAACTCTCGAGGACTACACGGTGGTTCCGGACTGGATTGATTATCCTTGTAATGTTGCCTTTAAGCTTCACGAGATACGTAGTCTTGGTCAGAGCATGGACGACTCTGTTTCTGATTTTGAACGCGGAGGTGTGACTCTTAGAGATTGTAACGCTGTCGTTTTGAGGACATCTCGCGAGTTTGAACTCGCTGAGTTGAGTCTACTAACTCGGCTTTATCAAAAACCGGTTCTTCCAATCGGGTTGATTCCACCGGAAGTGAATGATTATTCACTTTCCGATGACGAAAATTGGAAAATGTTTGAATCCTGGCTTGACGATAAGGAAGAGAATTCGGTAGTGTATGTCGCGCTCGGAACCGAGTCGACTCTGAGTCGTGAATTGATGCATGAGTTGGCTTATGGTTTGGAGAAATCGAAATCGCCTTTTATATGGGTGGTCAGGAGTCGAAACGGGTCGGGTGAAATGATCTCGGATTTAATTCCGGATGGGTTTGAAGATCGGGTTTCGGGTCGGGGAATTGTGTGGATGAATTGGGCTCCACAGTTGAGGATATTGGCTCATAAGTCAGTTGGTGGTTTCTTGACTCACTGTGGATGGAGTTCTGTCATTGAAGGACTCGGGTTCGGTCGGGTTCTGATATTGCTTTCTGGAGCGAGTTCGGATACGGGTTTGGTTGCTAGGTTGATGCATGGGAGACGTGTTGGTATGGAAATAAAACGTAATGAAGAAGATGGATCATTTACGAGTAATTCGGTAGCTGAGGTCATACATCATGTTATGGTCCATCCAGAAGGAGATCCAATCAGAAAAAATGCTCGATCCATGAAGGAAATTTTCGGCGATGTGAATTTGAATAGAAAATATTTGAATGAATTTAGTAGTTTCATCGAAAATTATGCTCTCTAATTACTTTTGTTTACATCAGCCAAATAAGAGGAAATACTATTTCATGCGACTCTTTACAAGTTTGTGTAACCGCTAACAAAACATACTCTATATGCATTCTATATACTACTATATGCATTCGAGATCCAGACCAAAAAAAAACCTTTAGGACCTCAATTTTAAGACTATACAGTACTACTTGCATTCTAATCTAGTTCGCCTTCGAGACAATGTTGAGAAGTCAATTAAGATGATATTTATCCAGACCGGAGAAGATTTTTCAACCTGGAAGTAATCACAGATAAAGAGAATAAATTAAGAACAGCTCCAATTAGAGAAATAAATAAGTGAAGTTCATGGAAGCTCTGCTTACAGGTATGTTAGAGATTCCAACTCCATTGTGAATTGAAGATGCATTTCAGGACGAGTTCCAAAAAGATTTGGACTATTTCTATCAGCTGCGAGCTGAACAGTGATCTGAGTTCCACGGCTACCTGTCAGAAAATTTTGATACAATTCTTGAGCAAATATAAATTTACAAACAGCCAAAAGCAGACACAAAAAATTAACTCACCAAAAGGAGATGGTGCGGTTCCAAATAAAGGAGATGATGTGGTTCCAAATTGGCTGCTACCAAAAGCAGCACTAGGTTGGTGAAGAGCTGGAGTGGCCGCAAAACTAAAACTTGAGGTGCTAGATGACCCAAAAGCAGATGCTCTTGAAGAGCCAAACGCCGGAGCACTTGAAGCCCCATGGGGTATTCCAAAGGGATGCGCACTTGAAGCCCCAAAGGCAGGTGATGATCCAAACAAGGGTGAACTTGAAGTCCCAGTCGCTGGAGTACTTGAAGCCCCATGGGGTATTCCAAAGGGATGCGCACTTGAAGCCCCATGGGGTTCTCCAAAGGGATGCGCACTTGAAGCCCCATGGGGTATTCCAAAGGGATGCGCACTTGAAGCCCCAAAGGCAGGTGATGATCCAAACAAGGGTGAACTTGAAGTCCCAGTCGCTTGAGTACTTGAAGCCCCATGGGGTATTCCAAAGGGATGCGCACTTGAAGCCCCATGGGGTTCTCCAAAGGGATGCGCACTTGAAGCTCCAAAGGCAGGTGATGATCCAAACAAGGGTGAACTTGAAGTCCCAGTCGAAGTGAGGTGGGCTTGAAGTCCCAAAGGCTGGTGGTGATCCAGAGGTTGGTGAAGGAGCAAATAGACTTGATGAAGCAGTTGGTGCACTAAACCCTACAGCAGGAGCAGACTGACTAGCCTGAAGTGGTCCACCTGTAATTTGACATGAGGTGGCAAATCATTGAGTCAACGAAAGACACTATATACATACAACAGAACTGGTATTTCAAATGTTGACAACTTACCTTTATCTCCGAATTGATAATCTTCCCATCTCAGCTCCTCATTGCTTTTTTCCTTGTATACCGGCATGGCAGATATAGACTCCAACTTTTCATGGCCATTATTCGCCTCTGCTGTAGGAGTGTACGGAGTAACTCGACTTCCCCCTCGATGTTTAACTCCAAAATTTGTTGTGGTTCCAAATGGGCGGCCGCTACCAAAGGCAGAAGTGGGCGCAAAACTAAAACTTGAGGTGGTAGATGATCCAGTAGCAGGTGCACTTGAAGCTCCAAAGGCAGGTCTGCTAGAGGCTCCAAACATAGGTGTACTTGAAGTACAAAATGGAGTATGTGTAGCCCCAAAATCAGATGTGCTCATTGATCCAAAGAGAGGTGTGCTTGAAGCCCCAAAGACTCCTCTAGACTCCAATGCAGGGGCACTTGATGTGCCAAATAAGGTCCCTGTGCTGCTAAAATCTCGTGTATTGGTAGCGCCAAAGTCTGGGTTACAGGTTGCACCAAAAGCAGGAGTGCTAGTTACACCAAATGCTGACTGATTTAATGCTTTAAAAGGCAAGGAAGAACCAAATAAACTGCTTCCAAAGGTAGGCTGCGATTGCTGATCTGATCTTCCAAAAGGATGCGATTGAGTAGGAGTGGACCCAATCTGGCCAAACATTGATGAACCTAAGTGTATCGTGTGACAGATGAGAAACACGAACATCAGTATGTTTAAGAGAAAAGAAGGCGGAACAGATCAATTTAAACCATAAATGTAAAAAAAGAAAAAAAGTCTCCATCACGATGGTCCTCAAACATTCAAATAAAGCAATGTGATTGTACGAAAGTATCACAGTGTAACAAACCAATTACACATAATATAAAAAACCAATATCTAGAATAATATTAATATTCACACTTAACAGATTGGAAAAATGAAGAATAAAAAACAATGGATGCAGGTCCGCAACAATGCTTCATAAATAACTACCTAAAGCAAGAACAAATACTTCCACTGCTATGATTATAACATTGTATAAAAAAAGACATGCATATTTTAAGACCAAAATCAAATTAATAAATCATAATCACACTAGTTTTAGAAGAAACGTTCAAAAACAACCCATGCAAATATGTACCACAAAAAGCTGGCATACTTTGAGAAGGAGGAGGAGCTGTTGCCATGCCAAATAATGAAGTTGATGGTTGCGGCTTATCACCAAAAGCTGGCATACTTTGAGAAAAAGGAGGAGCTGATGCCATGCCAAATAATGAAGTTGATGGTTGCGGCTTATCAAACAGACCCATTGAGGTGCCTCTCCAAATGCAGAACTCGCGCAATGGAAGTTTGCTTCAGAAAGAATCGATAAAACTCAGCTACAAAATCTGAACCTACAAATAAGAACAAAGAATGGATAACAATTGAAATAAAGACCCTTTATAAAGGAATAAGTAATCCTACAATGATGTATAAAATAAATAAAAATCTAAATACAAATAGGAAACTAAACCTACTAACTATTAGTAAAGTGAATTCCTAATTATGGTAAGATTTGTCCTACATCATCAACCTGGGTTTGTTCTAGAGTACCATCAAGAGACAAAATTTGATCATGACCCAGAATACTAAATGACTCCCAGAAAGCTGTTCTAGAAATCTTGCACATTATTTTGATTGTAAAACCAACCGATACATCCAAGAAAACCAAGAAGTGGATGCAAATACAAGAAAACCACCAGGGAATACAAATCAAATATCCACGGCGATCATCCATACTATAACAACTTGCGAAATCCACAGCACACGAAAACACAGAACCAGACAACACTTCATAGCACTAGAAACAAAGGATTACTTCTTATTTCACATCTACTTATAGTTAATCACAAAACCATTACTATAACCAACGAAGAGAAAGAAGAAACACTCACGACTAGTCTCAATTCTTCAGTATCTAAGCCTTGATTTCATAACAAAATGTGAATCATGTAATCGACTAATAGGTTGCAATTCAAGTGATAAATTAGGGTCACGGAGTCACTTACAGTTCGAAGCCTGGTCTGATGTGAATCTCGTGGTGATTTCTTCTTTCGATGAGTTTGTGCAATCAGTGATTCTTCTTTCCTTTTACGATTAAGATCTTTTTTCTTATACGATTCTTCTTTCAGTTTTCGACTAGAATTCTGTTTCCTCATTGTATGGATTTTGTTCACACTCTCTGCAACTCTATTGTTTGTTTAGTTTCCTCTTCTATTTCTGATGTTCTATTTTGTCTTTATTAAGTTGGTGGCCCGTCCATGGGCCTTAAAACTGTATGATGATATTCTGTTAGAACCCATGGGCCTTACAAAGAAGATTCAAAAGACACGACGTCGTTTGAACGCTTTACCGTCTCCTTACGTATCTCTCTCGCTCGCATCAACGATCACTTCTCCAGTCTGCAGGTACACTTCTAACTAAAATTCTCTGTTTGTTTCTCGAGAAAATTTATAAGATAAGAACACTCTTCTATCGGTAGACTGTGTAAAAGCTAGAATTAGTGTCTGTATATGTAAATTCCACTTGCTCAGATTAGATCCTCGAGAAGTGTTGTTCGATATTCAAAATTATGAATCGGAATCTCACTGGATTTTAATTTGTGAAATCAGGCTGTGAAATTTGTACGTTTCGTTGGGTTGAATAAACAAGAAGGAAAAAGAAATGCAGTTCTTTGGAGGATCGGAGATCAGTCCGTCACCACCGACGCCGTCGGCTTCCGGTAACAACGCGAACATGCTGTACATATTCAATCGGAACGGCGTGTGTTTGCTTTACAGAGAATGGAATCGGCCGCTTCATACTCTTAACGCGCAGCAGGATCACAAGCTTATGTTTGGTCTCCTTTTCTCGCTTAAGTCCTTGACTGCCAAAATGGATCCAACTAGGTATTTCCTTATATTCACTCGCGTGTTGTTTTTGTTCGCGTATGGGTTGATTTGTTCGCATATGGGTTGATTTTCAGAGAGATTGGGTTCGTTATGTTATGGGGATAACTTAAATTTGATATTCAAATAGATGGTTTAGGTTTAGATTTCGATTTGGTATGTTTTTCTGTAATTTGATAATAACTTGGTGTACAGTGCAGAGAAAGGAAACTTGGGGGTGCCTCAGTTACCTGGCCAAGGCTGTTCGTTCCACAGTTTTCGAACTAACACATACAAGCTCAGTTTCATGGAAAGTCCGTCTGGTATAAAGGTTAGTTGAGATAAATGATAGCTGCTATAGAATCATAAACATGTGCTTAACTGCGTGATCTTCATTACAAAATGAAACTTTGTCTGCGCAGTCTTTAGTTTTTCTGAAATGTTATAGTTTGAAGTAGGGTTTAGAATTGCAGTTTGTAAAAGAAGTTTCCATATGGTCACTGCTGTTTGTATACCCTGCAAGAACTGATTACAAGGATACAGATCACCTCATGGAAACTCTATGGATTATAATGAGTTGGTTAGGATTTCATAATCTTGTTCTGATTACCAAAGTAAAACATAAACAAGTTTGTGAGTGACTAGAACTAGAATTGATCATTGATTTGTGTGACATATAGGCATAAATATAGGTAGGGGTTCTTATATGTATACCTTTTTTATGCAGCTTATCTTGGTTACTCATCCTAAGACAGGTGATCTACGTGAATCTCTAAAGTACATCTACAACCTATACGTGGAATATGTTATGAAAAATCCACTGTATACACCTGGAACTCCTATCAGGTAATTAGTTGACTGCATAATTTAGTTCTAAATAGAATGAAAAATCTTTGAATTTGAAATTGATTTGTCTTATCATTGACAAATTCTTGTGATGATTTGCCTACCTATGAATATTATCTTCAGAGTTTTCCGATAGGATCTTTTCATGAAAAAATTTTCCAATTATAGAACCAATTATGTCAATTTGAGCAACTAGCCCCAGATTTAAAATGTTTAACAAACTAGTTTGATCAAGATAAAGACTCCATATAACATTAGCGGATGGTTGAATAAACAAAGATAGGAATTCTCGTAAGCTAATATTATTTTTCCTCTCACAAACACTTGCCCTTGGTTTACTGTTGTTAGAGCACTGCAAATTTTTCAGAGTCGGACTTGCCTTATTAGGGACTTGCACTGTTTATTTATTTTTATCTATTTCTCCTTTTTCATGTAAGTTCTAATGGCTTCACTATTTGATATAACCATATGCAATTTCTGTGAAGGTCTGAGCTGTTCAACTCTGGTTTAGATCAATATGTCAGAAGCATCGCATAGTGTTTTCAAGGTATTTCCCTGCCCTTATATCCGTTTGACATGCTCCAATGCTGCCTGTTTACTGTCAAATTTTATTCTTAGTTAAATACATCAAGTTGGTTACTTCTTCAGATGTGATGTAAGCTTCTTGAATTTATGATAAAAGGGTAGCTATATTTATGATAAAAAGCAGCTATTCCCTACTATAAGTGCTTTGCGTGGAGGTATTCAATTTTCCTAAGGTTGAATTTATATTGTGAGCATGTAAAATGATTTGAACCAATATCATACTTCTTCTCAACTTAGTCAGTACTCACTCCTCCATTTGCTTCTAAGACTTTTTTACTTAAAAATGGATCGGACGAGTTAGATGTTATTAGTTGGATAATGTATTTGGTCATTAGTTATAAGTTAGACACTTCACTCAAGCTCTTCGCAATAGAGTTTGATTACTCATATTAGTATCCTTTACTTGGTGGTTAATCGCAGGAAAAAGCTAAAATGTTGATAACAAATAGTTTTAAGAATAGCTTCTTTAAATTTAAAATGCTATTTTAATTTGCATCCTTCCTCTGATTTCCATCTGGAATCATTGAATATTTATATAAATTCACACAAATTAATCTTCATGGTTCCACGACTTCAACAATTGGACCAGTGCAAGATGAGACGAGCCACCCTCCACTAACGCAGCTTTTGCTTCATTTCTCAATTCCATCGTCCGCTTCCTCACCGCTTCTCCTTCCTTAGACTGCATTAAATCCCTGACTGGCTTCTCCACCTCTCTCCAACTCACCCACCCGTCCTCTGACTCACCAATCCCTAAACCAATCCCAATATCAACCATCAGAATCTTATTAAGCCTCTGCTCTGCATACAGTGGCCATGCCACCATTGGCACGCCACAGTACACTGCTTCAAGCACCGAGTTCCACCCACAATGAGTCATGAATCCACCTACTGAGTCATGACTCAGTACCTCCATCTGTGGTGCCCAGTTCTTCACCACCAAACCCTTCTCCTTTGTCCGTTCATAGAACCCATTAGGTAGTATAGATTCTAGGTCCATGTCGACCTGACCCAATTTTTCCTTTTTCGGTTCCCTAACCACCCATAAGAATCTCTACTCACTACGCTCCAATCCTACTGCCATTTCTCTCAATTGATCTAGAGAGAATAACCCTTCACTGCCGAAACAGAGAAAGATAACGGTTTGGCTCGGCTGTGAGTCAAGCCAAGTCAAACAGTCAGATTTGTCGCTGTCTTTGGCGGCAATCAAGGGTCCGATTGAGTAGATAGGAGGTGTGGAGGAATTTGGCACACAGACACCGTCTTTGATTGCTTTGATCGGTTTCGGTTCAAGACAATCGAATGTGTTGATTATGATACCAGCAGATTTGGGAAAAGTTTTGGCACTCTCTAGCATATAGTGATAGACTTCATCATCTCGTGAGAGTAGTGGTTTAGGCATGTCTTTAGGATATGTACATGGTCTTCCAGGAATATTAAGTGGTTCCTGTTGATCCATGTCTTTAAAGCTTTGTGTACTGTTTTCATGAAGAGTTGGAAAATAAAGAGAGGCAGTGAGAGCACCAGCTCCTGAAGTGAAGAAGAAGTAAATAGGGATGTTGAGAGAAGAAGTAACTGAGATAACAGAGTAGCAGAAGAAATCTGCTAGGAGGGATGTGATAGTGTGATTTTTAGATATTGAAACAAGGGCGTTGTGGATGTTAGGATTGCTGAGATTACTCAATCTGAAAGTGAGGGTTTCGTAGTGGTTTACGGGGGTGGAGGGAAGCGAGAGTGAGGGAAGATGATGAAAGGTTATGGAGGAGATGGTGTTTGAGACTTTGGAAATGTATTGAGTCGCAGTAGGGGTTGTCGCGGTGATGAGAATATGAATAGAGAGAAAGGGTTTTTGGGTGAGAATTAGCTTGCCGAGCTCAACCATGGAGATTAGATGCCCAATTGGTGGTGATGGATAGAGAACTATAGCCTCCATTGAAGATTTTCTTGAGCATACTCTTGCACCACTAGCTTTAATATATTAAGCGATAGTGGTAGGTGACTTGAGAGAACGACAGAGAACTCTTTCTTCTTTTTTTTTTTTCAAACTCAAATCTTTTTTTTTTAAAACTCAAAACCAGATGCATAAGTGCTTTTCAGAGGTTGAATAGATGCTCTCAGTTGAAAACAAAAGGATGCATTCAGCTGGAGAGGAATAAATGTTTCTGCGGTGCTTCTCTTTTTCAACTCTCAAAAGTCAAGATAGGAGTTATTTCTTATTTTGAAATTTGAAGTAGTTGTGAAAAGTGTTAATTACAAGATGGATATTTAGATGTTCAGAGTTGTTATCACATGCACAGCACCATTCATTATTTTCACACGTGGACCACACAGAGATAGATGCCAGTATTGGTTGTTTTGAATAGTTTTGTTTTTGTAAAAACAGGTGTTTGTGCTGCCATAACACGACAATCTAGTTTGAAACTATTTTGAAACAAACACTATGGCCTCCGTGGATGGTCTCTGACCAAGCTTCAAGTGCAAACAATAATATGTGGATGTTGTTAAGGCTAAGAAAGATTCATACGAGTATTGCATGTAGGATTGGTAAAAGTGAACCGAAACCTATTGAAACATAATCGAACTAGTATGTTTGGGTCGGTTTTTGACTTCAGCTTAGTTTTGTTTTAAGAATGGAAAATAGATTCTCCCTTTTCATGTAAGTTCTAATGGCTTTACTATCTGATATGGTGTATGCAATTTCTGTGAAAATTTTAGTTATCTAACTTTTGTCTAATCAATTTTAGAAGCATCATGTAGTGTGTTCAAGGTATTTCCCTACCCTTATATCTGTGTGACATGGTCGAATGCTGCCTGTTTACTGTCTAAACTTATTCTATGTTATATAAATCAAGTTGGTTACTTCTTCAGGTGCGATGTAAGCTTCTTGAACCTATGATAAAAGGGTAACTGCATTTATAATAGAAATGCGACTATTTTCAACTAAAAGTGCTTTCAGAGGAGGTGTTCAATCTTCTTTAAGGTTGAATTTTTATTGTGAGCAGGTAAATGATTTTAACTAATATCATCGTTATCCTTCAACTTAGTCGCTCCTCTGTTTGCTTCTAAGATTTTTTTAGTTAAAAGTGAATCGGATGGGATCGAGTTAGATGTTATTAGTTGCATAATGTATTTGGTCATTAGTCATAAATTAGACATTTTACTCAAACTCTTCGTAGTAGAGTTTGATTACTCATCTTATCATCTTAGTGTCCCTTACTTGGTGATGACTGGTTAACTGGTGAAAGCTAAAACTTTCATAGCATTTTAATTTAAAATGCAATTTTGATTTGCATTCTTCCTCTGATTCCTATCTGGAATCATTGGATATTTATTTAAATTCATACAAATTAATCTTCCCGGTTCCAAGACTTCAACAATTCAACCAGTGCAAGATGAGATGATCCACCTTCCATCAACGCAGCTTTTGCTTCATTCCTCAATTCCATTGTCCTCTTCCTCACCGCTTCTCCTTCCTTAGACTGCATCAAATCCCTGACTGGCTTCTCCACCTCTCTCCAACTCACCCACCCGTCCTCTGACTCACCAATCCCTAAACCAATCCCAATATCAACCATCAGAATCTTATTTAGCCTCTGCTCTGCGTACAGCGGCCATGCCACCATTGGCACGCCGCAGTACACTGCTTCAAGCACCGAGTTCCACCCACAATGAGTCACAAATCCACCCACTGAGTCATGACTCAGTACCTCCATCTGTGGTGCCCAGTTCTTCACCACCAAACCCTTCTCCTTTGTCCGTTCCAAGAACCCATTAGGTAGTAAAGATTCTAGGTCCATGTCGACCTGACCCAATTTTTCCTTTTTCAGTTCCCTAACCACCCACAAGAACCTCTGTTCACTTTGCTCCAATCCTACTGCTATTTCTCTCAATTGATCTGGAGAGAATAATCCTTCACTGCCGAAACAAAGAAAGATAACGCTTTGATTCGTTTGTGTGTCAAGCCAAGTCAAACAGTCAGATTTGTCGCTGTCTTTGGCGGCAATCAACGGTCCAATTGAGTAGATAGGAGGTGTGGATGCATTTGGCACACAGACACCATCTGTGATTGCTTTGATTGGTTTCGGTTCAAGACAATCGAATGTGTTGATTATGATACCAGCGGATTTGGGTAAAGTTTTGGCACTCTCTAGCATATGGTGGTAGACTTCATCATCTCGTGAGAGTAGTGGTTTAGGCATGTCTTTAGGACATGTACATGGTCCTCCAGGAATATTAAGCGGTTCCTGTTGATTCATGTCTTTAAAGCTTTGTGTACTGTTTTCATGAAGAGTTGGAAAATAAAGAAATGCAGCGAGAACACTAGCTCCTGAAGTGAAGAAGAAGTAAGTAGGGATGTTGAGAGAAGAAGTGACCGAGATAACAGAGTAGCAGAAGAAGTCTGCTATTAGAGATATGATACTGTGACCTTTAGATATTGAAACAAGGGTGTTGTGGATGTTTGGGTTGCTGAGATTGAGTAATCGAAAAATGAGGGTTTCATGGTGATTTACAGGGGTGGAGGGAAGGGAAAGTGTCGGAAGATGGTGAAAGGTTATGGAGGAGATGGTGTTTGAAACTTGTGAAATGTATTGAGTCGCGGTAGGGGTTGCGGCTGTGACGAGGATATGAATAGAGAGAGATGGTTTTTGGGTGAGAATTAGCTTGCCAAGCTCAACCATGGAGATTATATGCCCAATTGCTGGTGATGGATAGAGAACTATGGCCTCCATTGATGATGGTCCTGAGCTTACACTCACACCACTAGCTTTAATTTAAAGGGAGGAACTGAAGACAATATGTTGAGGAATAGTGTCTGTTTGGATAGTTTCTAATCAGATTTCACAAATGTTTTTTTCAGAACAGTTGACCTGAGTTATTTCTTGTTTTAGAAGTTGGAGAAGTTACTTCTCCTTAACTTCTGCTAAAGTCAAAGTAAGAGTTATTTCTTGTTTTAGAAGTTTGTGGAGAAGTTAACTTCTCCTTTAATTCAAAGGTAATATTAGATGTTCATAGTTTAATTACATGCACAGCACTATATCATTGGTCTAGTTTGAAACTATTTTGAAACAAACGTTATGGCTTTCATTTATGGTCGCTGACCAAGCTTGCAGTGCATACAATCAATATTGTAAAGAAGATGCGTGTCTTGTAGCTGAAAAATTATTGGTCATTAATTATATGGTAGGTGGTTGGTACGTCTTTGGCTTTGTTTAATAAAATGCATAGCACTAAAATTGTCACGTTTGTTACTTTGAATCCACTCACTTTGTGAGGTTCTTGCTGATTTGCATTTTCATATTATGATGTGAGGTAGAGAAATATTCAAATGGTGCTAAATAATTAGTCTAAGAAGGATTTTGAGGTGTATAAACATTATACCAAACACGTCAATTTTAGACCGCTAAGTATGTCAAATATTGAGTCCAAAAATGTTAGATTTTTAAATTAATTAAGATTTTTTTTAAAAAAATAATGACAGCACGTGTTTTGTGGTGATATTTGTTTGCATTTATTTTAGTTGCAGGGTATCTTTCTTGGAAATTAAGTGATTATTTATATTATACGAAGAGATATATATAATAGTCAAAATCCATAATTCTTGCAAATCCAAGATGGATTAATCGGGCCAAAAGTTGACAAAGATTAGTCCAAAAGCACTGAAGATTGACTAACACATTGGCCTATAAGCAAACAATCGGACTATCCAATTTGCCCAATTAGTGAACAAACATGTAGAGTAATTGGGTCAGAAGCTATGGGTTAATTGGCCCATGAAGCCCAAGTCCATGCACTAATCATCTCCAAAGAATAGCCATTGCTCTAGAATTGGAACATGTTTATTGACAAGAAGATATTATGTGTGGAGGACTGTAAATTGGTAGAACACATTTAGGTAAATAAAAATGTAAAATATAATACTATTAAAATACCTTTTCAAGTTAAATTTTTATATTAATATTTTTTAAAATTTTATATCTAAATGCTATTTTTAATTGGTGTAACTAGCACTAAATATTTAGTGTAGCCGCTACTTACTTTAATATGTACTCTAACTATTTTTAACCGCTAACGCGGAAGATATACTTTATACTTCCTCTGTTTTTTTATGTGCTACACTTTCTGTTTGCACATTATTCGAGACCTAATTTTAACGGTAAATATCTTTAATTATATGCAACTAAAAATTATAAAAATTTTATATTTAAAAAGTAGACATTAAAACGAATAAAATAAGATCCCACTTAAATATATTTTTCTTTATACGTAAGTAACAATATAAAAAACAAAATTGATAAATAAATAGTAAATACTATTGAAATATAGCACATATAAAAAACGGAGGAAGTATGTAATAACTACCGGAGCCAGCGAACATTATAACCACTATTTTCGTAGCCGTTAACTTCTATTTCAAACCGTCAATTATTTTACCTAATTAAATTAAAATTTCAATCGCTCACTTTTAACCGCCAAAACCGACCCTCAGATAAGTGTAGCTTAAATTCATTTAATTATCATGTGGATAAAATAATCATAATCTCAACCGAATAGAAGTTAAGAAGTCGTAATCAGTCAATCAATATCAAAAGAAAAAGATTTTCCTCAAACCAATTTAAGAATAATAAATTGACAAGTTGAGTAGAAGAAGATGAAGATAAGCAAACAATAAGTTCACATGTGAGATAAAGCAAAGAAGTAAACCCGTGAACATGAACTGATTCACTGTTAACGAATCAAACAAAACACACACCTCCCGACAAAACATCTTAATAATGTTCTTGGATTCTTTCTCTCGCTTTCTTCTTTAAAATATTGTTTTTGATTTCATGGATTTAGAACCCGTGAAGCTACTGCTCCTGAACTAAAATGACTTGTGTGGGTCAACTTTGAAGCTTTTTCATGGTTTAAAATCTATCTATTTTTTTAGATTTTGATCTCTAATGTCTTCTCTTTTCGCTTTTGGTTTTGGTGTTTGGTATTGGAGCCCACTTGTGTGTTTGTTTTTGTGGTTCAGATTCATTGGGTTTTGGGTACTTGTTTGTTGCTATTGCTTTTGTTCGACTTGTTGATGTTCCTATTTAGATATAGTGCTTGTTTGGAGTAGTGAAAGTGATTTGAGGATGTATTTTTAATTTACTTTAAAAGCACTTTTAAAAGGTTAAAAGTGGAAAATTAAAAACCCGTCTAACCAAACACGTTCATAAATAATATAAATCTAGAGAAAATTAGAAAAATTATTTAAATAACTATATTTTACCTTTTAATTTTTCGAAAATTATTTTGACTAGTGTTTGAATCACTAATTTTTTTCTTTTCTAGTGTAACAAGATAAAAATATAAAGCTTGTTTGGGTAGAGAAACTTTTGGCTTCTAACATATAAAGGCTGATATTTAAATAATTAATAGAAATATTTTTTATTTTCTATAAGTAATTTGAGAGATAGTCAAAAAATTTAAGAGTTTGTTTGGGATTACTTATATTTCTGAATTTAAAAGCACTCTTCAATTTTATTTGGATAAAAATTATAGTTTAGAAAAGTATTTTCGGTATTTTTTATAAAAGTGTTTCCACTTTTTTTTTTTTAATTAAAACAAAAGTATAAGTTGTTCCAAATAGACTAAATAGACTCTAAATATGTTTGGTATGGTTTGTATAAGTATTTTTATAGCTTTATAAAAGCATTTTTCAATACTGTGTAGTTAGAAATCCATAAATACATAAATGTTTATTGGCTACAAAAATGTTTTTGATAAGAACAGACCGATGTGTTATTTCTTCTACTTTCTTCCTTTAATGAGAAGTCAAAAAAATACAAATTACCACCTCCAAACCTTCTAATATTTTGGAAATGACTTTTATTTTTTATTATTATTTTTTTTAATCGGTTAAAATGCAAAAATAGCTTTTCAAAATTTAAAAGTAACTTCCCTAGCGTAAAAACAATATGCAATAACTCTCAAACACGCCATTGAGCTTTGTTTGGAAGCTAAGGTAAGCTTGAAGAGGATAAAATAGAGATTCTGAAAACAATATTATCAATACCAGATTCCAAACATCGACAACACTAAAGAACCGAAAAAGAATTATTGACTCCAAAAATTTGACAAGTCACCATCCAAAAAAATCGTATGAAAACAACAAATCAAAACCTCTTAATGTAATTAATAATTATCAATCTCGTCCAACAGTTAAAAAAACTACATATCAATATTTCTCAATCAAACCAAACACATCATTATCACTTCTTCGATCTCGAAACTCTTCTAATCAGAACCAAAAAACAGAGAAAACGATAAAACAAGAAGAAACCAATCAAGAAATAGATATGTATCCATCTATGACTCTCACGCAATCCTCTGTTCTTCATAACACTACCACCAGTCACCACACAGCTCTCTTTGCTCTTCCCGAACCAGACCAAACACGTCGAAACCAGACACGAGTATTCATTTATCAAAAGAGCATCAAGCGCGTATTTATACATCGACAAAAAATGCATAAAATGCCAGAATTTCGGGATGCTCTGTTCTGAGATGAAGTAACCGGAGAAGAGAAAGAAACCGCCGAGAAGAATTGTCACCAGTGAAGTCCCGGCGATGTAATTCGGAGCTAAAGAGCTTAAAAACAGGACAAAGGAGTTTGCCATTAGGAGTATAATCCAAATGACTAAAACGAAGTAAGAGAATTCCTTTATAGAACCGCAGAGGCCGACTAGGAAGTAGAGCGAAACAGAGAAGATGATAGCGATGGAGAATAAGTATGGGATGAAAATCAATGTGTTTGCGATTAGGTAGCTTGATAATCGATAGACCCCACTCGAAATCTCTTGTAGAATGATGGGTCTTTCGTTGATGAAGATCGGGAGAGTCTCGGTTGTTGATGAGAGAAGAAATGTTAACGTGAACGCGAAAAGACCGAACCTTTTTTCAATCCCCTGTTTTCCGTACCCTATGTTGATGTAAATTGTGCCCAGAACGAGTCCGACGATTAAAGCTTCTAACGCGTTTGTGAGAAGAAACTGTCTTGTTCTGTATATGATTTTCCAGAATCGGTTACAGAGTATCGAAATCTCTTCAAGTCGGGAGCTTTTGTAACGGATCCTCTGTTTTTTGTCGAGTTCGAAGATGGTGTTTTGATGATCGGAAGAGGAGGAAGGTGAGCATTGATGATTTGACGCTAATGGGGTTATCTCGTTGAGTATTTCCATGGTGTATTCGAGTGGGTTGAGCTGTGGTGGGACTTTGAATCCACTGAAGAACAAAAACGTTTGAAGCGAAAACAGAGTACCGTGATGAACAACGACGCCTTTCGAAAGAAGCAAAAATCTGTCGATTATTGATAAGATTTTGAAACTGGGTTGGTGAATCGACAACACGATTGTTGAATTTCGCGAAATGGAAATCGATTTCAATATCTGTATAACGTTAAAAGCCGATTCGCTGTCGAGTCGACTCGTGGGCTCGTCGAGGAACAGAACACACGGGTCGTGTAATAAACTCAGACCTATCGACACACGTCGACGTTCGCCTCCCGAGAGGTTATTTGACAGCATTGAGTCTTTTACGTGACTGAGTCTCAACTCGGTTAAGAGATTGTTCACGACCGGTTCGATTTGACGAGGTTTGAGCAGCTTCGCGTTGAAGACAAAGGTCTCGAAGACGGTCAAACAGGGGATGTGTTGGTCGTGTTGTGGGACGTAAGCGGAGAGCTTCCGAAACGAAGACGGGTTGATGGGGTTGTTGTTTATGAGGATCTGGCCTGTCGATGGAGCTGTCCTGGCGGCTAAGATGTCGAGAAGGGTCGATTTTCCGGCGCCGCTGGGTCCCACGACGGCGAGGATCTGAGAAGGGTAAGCGGTTAGTGAGACTTCTTTGAGAATGTGTGTTGGGGGAGTTGATGTGCACGTTTGGAATATGAAATTTGTTGGGGATTTTATGTAGGTGAGTGACGTGGCGGTGAGTTTGTAAGATCTTGACGACGACGGTGGCGGTGGTGGTGGTGACGGTGGTTGGTCTTCCATTGTGGAGGAGTTTTGAGAGGTTTTTGTTTTTGTGTGAAGTAGTGGTGGGAGTGTGGTTTTTGTTGGTTTTGGCCATGTGTGATGTTTTTGAAGCTATATTATTGAAGTAGAAATAATTTATATTTATTTTTGTTTTATTGTATTAGTGCATTTTGAACTTGATTAATAATAATAATAATAATAATATTTCAAATCTAGGTTATGTTTGGCATGGCATTAGCTTTTTTTTTTTTTTTTTAAATTAATTAGTGTGTTAAATAAATAGTAGATAAATATTTGTGTACAGGCATAGTGGTGAGGCTATGGTAATTAAATGGATGCATGTAATGCAAAGCTGTCAAGGGTATGTTGGACCACCACCACAGACCTTTTCACGTTGTAAGTTGGCAATAGCTATATCTAGACACCGAGTCAATGCATGCATGTTTCTATCATTTCATGCATTCAAAACACTGTATCCTCGTGAGGACTGAAAATTTTCCATTTAGTCCCTCATTTTTAATTATTATTAACTTGATTTCAGTAGTTTTAAAAAATTTATTTAAATTATTTTAATTATATAATTTGAATACGAGAAGAGAAGAGAGGTGTATTTAAGTGAAGTTAACTCAACTCATCGCAGACTCGATTTGAAATTACCTAGATTTGATATTCAAATTTAAATCTGTATCTCGATTTCTCACGAATTTATTTGGATTCAAAATTAAATTAAATTTTAAACGAATCAAACTCAAATATTTCGTAAATAAATTTAAAAAAAATTTAAAAAAAATTATGGCAAAATAATAATTTTACCCAAATATAGGGTCAAAAAGACAATTTGACATACACTAATATAATATTGTTGGTTTTTAGTTACATTGATAAAAGCACACATGACTCACTTACACCAATTTTTTTTTTTCCTTTTTATTTCGCTCAATTTTGTCCATTTCAATTTAATACTGAACTGTCAAACTTTGTTTTCTAGCCTTATTTTTATTTAAAAATTATTCTCTTTTAATTAATTGCAAAATTGTCAAATTCATTTACATTTACATTTAGACTTGCTATTTAAAGATAATGAAAATCTGGATAGGTTTTGATAAATTAAGATAATCATCAAATCTGGAAAGTTCAACTACAAAAAAAAATTGAATAATTCACGTTCTTTATCATAAAATTGAAAATTATTGTAATGAGGGTAATGAACAAGTTATTTTCTTTTTTATTTAATTGACAATAAGACTTTCAGAAGCATTGATGAGAAGAAGTGATTGATAGAATTGGATTCTAGTGATGAAAAGTTTGATAAGTGTATTGGTGTTTATGAGTTTTAATTGGGTTCATTTATTGCTACTGTTGCTTCATTTAAGTCCTATTGATTTATCTTCTTACCTAATAAATTTATATTTTGAGATACAAAAGCCCAATGAGAACTTTTAACCCAAATTGTGTAAATCATGAGCCCAGTTCATCATACATATTTGGCCCAAATAATCTAATGTTATTTTTTTGAACATTGTCAATTCAACCCTCATTAATTAATACTATTATTTAAACTATTAATTAAATCTAGCCTACCCTAGATTAGGTGAAGGAAAAATATGCACATCCAAACCAAATAATTTTGGAGAAACGATAAACTCATCCATGGTTTAAAATCAAGACAGGTACCAGACGTAAACCAAGTGACTTCACCTGTATAGACCCAAAAAGATCTGGATGTACAAGATCAAGTATATTTCATTTTCTTTTAGATGAAGAACGATGAGAGCTAACCCGTTTTTTCTTTTCTGCCAAATAGTGGAAACACCCCCTCAATTTTTTTTTATTCTTCATATAAGAAATTTTCATCTTCTCACTTAAGGATCGAGTATCGGCGGAATGCCTACTAAGCCATAGTACGTCTCTAGTCTCATATAAAAATGTACACCCTCAACCTCCATGTCATGTTGATGGACAGTAAACACCATGTCAGCGTGTGCAGGTCCATTATTAACCACATATAAATTATGGAAATCGCTAGAAAAAAAGAGCATTCTACAATTTACACACATAACAACGGGAAATTGGGGTTCGAACCCTTGCTCTGCCATCGAGCCGACGATGAAAGATATTAGGATTTCTCTCCTATCTATTTATATTAGAATAATATGTTGGGATATTAAAATAAAATAAATAAATAAATAACTCAAAATTTAAAATTTTTTGCTTTTCGATCCTGTTATTGTTAAGTACCGCAAAACAACCTCCAAGTTGTTCTGCAAGTGGATTTGAAATAGTTATCGTGTGATTATTGGACGGAAGGGATTAAAATGCAATTTTCTAAGGGAAAAATTTTCAAATTTTAAAAAGGCACGGACTTAATGGAACTTTACTGTACCGCGTTATGTCACGCCGAATACTTACTGTGCTAGATGGAGGAAAAAGTGACACGTATCCCACCTTTTTGAAAATCTCCTAACTCTTCATTGGCACACGAAACTGTCACTCTCAGTTTCATTTTACACTAACAGACTTTATCTCTAACCTCTCACTTAACTGACTACCTCCCAAACCGATTCCATAACCATTTCCTTCAACGCCGTGGGTTCTCAATGATTGTTTTCCTCCCCTCTTATCGACAACCTACTTCGACACAGTACCAATGATGTGAGTCGTGGTTGTAGAGATATTGGAAACATGTTGGTTAAATCGAGTTACCCCACAGTTTACCGAGTCTTTTGTCTAACCTTTTGGGTATGGTTTGTTAGTCTTATGTCTCATTTTTTACAGTAGAATATACATGTCTTTTGCTTCATTGTTCAACCCTTATCTCCGATGATGTTTGAGTAGTTGTTTGTTCGTACTTAATTTCTAGGAAGTGTGTATATGAATGTCTATACCGTGGTTTGGTTCAGGTGTTAAGTGCTTTCTTTTTTGCCATATTAAAATATGGTTTGGTTAACTGTGTTTGTATGTCAATGTTTTTTTTTTTTCAAATGAATTAGATGAATTTGTGAAATCTTAAATGATTGAGTATGTTGACTGTAGATTGGTTTAGTGTGTCAAGTGGTTGCTGTGATGGGAAAGTAATCTAGAATCATCAGGGGTAGAGGCCGAAACACCCAGGGCTAAAGAGAGAAAACGAGATCTAAAAGTCCAGCAGATGAGGCAACGCAAGGCTGTTTTCGGCCGAAGAAAGCCTATTGGTCACTTTCTTCAGCTGGAAGGCAACGAAACAAGCCCGGAAAGCCTCATTTAATGGTATCAACAAGCCCAAGTCCATTAGGCCCAATCTAGTCCAAAATCAGATTCCTAAAACCAAACAAATAAGAGAAAACCTCTTCCATTACTATAAGGAGATCAAGTCCCATAAAAGTTAGAATACCAAATCCCTAAATGAGTAGGATCCAAATATCCTCTATAAATATGAGGTAGGGATAAATGTAAAATGATCCAATTTTTATTCATTAGAGCATGCTTTGTACCATTACCTCTATAAGCTTTTAGCTATTTTTCTCAAGAAATCTTATCCTTATAATTTGTTCGTGGTTTATTTGGAACCACAGTTTGGCGCTCACCATAGGGCTCGAACCCACGACCATAAGGTTAAAAGCCTTGAGATAAGTCTGACCAGTCACTATTAGAAACTTACCATAATATTCCGACAATCTACAATCCAATTACGACAAACGAGAGGAACCCCCACATGACCCACAACGAAGATGATTGGATTCCTAAAAATCTAGATGAACAATTGGCTATCTTGACTGAAAAACTCAATAAAGCGAAAGAGGAGAGAGAGCAGTGGAAGAAAGAGACAACGTCAAAGAAGAAATCCACTATCCTCTCCAAAAGTAAATCCCGACAACCCAGCCAAAAGTATTCACCACCGCGAAAATACAAACTCAACTTAAGAGAGACCTCCGGCGATGTCCCGTCAAAAGAAAGTAAGGGACCAACCTAAAGTCGGGAAACCACGTAGCGGAGCAACTCTTGCAATTCCAGCGACGAAAGCACCTGGTTGAAATCGAAGAAACAGGAAAGCAAGAAACGCCACGATCGCAAAATACAAGAACTAAGATAGCTGGTCACCTATAAAAGACTGTAGATTGGCCTTATATATTGACTATAGATTGGTTCAGTGTGTCGAGTGGTTGCTTTTTTTGTGTTGTGTTGAATGTCTGAATGGTGTTTTGGGTGATTGTGTTTGGTGCTTTGTGTTGATGTTAAGTTGAATGTGTGTCAGCTAGAGTGATTGAGTGTGTGAACTGCTTTCTTCGCCTTGTATTGAATTGCCTTTATGATATTGTTTGACTCATTTTGTCTGCTGGTGCTTTATTGCACGCCTTATTATTTGATGATGGCATTTGCCTCAAGTTTTTGCTTAATATTAGTCATTAGGGTTTATAGACTATTCAATAGTATGATTTATTGTTGCAGTTTACTGTTTTCTGTTTTGGGCAGTTTATCATTGTAGATGTGGTTAAATATGGAGTTGTCTGATTGGTTTGTTTATTATATTTGTTGGTAATGTTATTAATTTTCCCAGTCATATTGTTCAAACGTGCAGACATTTTATAACTGGTCTCGAGTTTGCATCAGTTACCGGAGAAAGTTTATTTACTTTTCGTATTGGATAATTGTAAGCGAATCCTCCAAGTATACTATATTTATATCCAACATATGTTGTACTGTTTACAGTTTTTAGATGTTATTTGCATTGATTAGGGCACACCTAAACAAGTACTGAAATATATGATGTGAATATTATCGTTTATGTTATGGTAGGGGCATGTGAGGTCAAAAAAAAAGTATATAGAGAGATAACTGAATGTGGTTGTTTTTTTATGTTTGACCGTCATCTAAATTTGTTATATGTTTTTATATAAGAAACTTGTCCCGATGTCCACTTATGTTACAATTTCATGTATATGATAAATAGTTTGTTGTCTTTTATGTCTATTCGTTGGAATTTATTTCACGAGGATATTTAGTTAACTAATTTCATGTTGTTTAAGCCACAAGAATTTGTAGTTAACTTGGAAGTATATCTTGCCTAGGGTTACAGTAGTACTGAATGCTTAGTATGCTTTATTGACTTTTTATTTCATACTACAAACCTACATTATACATGCATTAGCTCAAGCCTACTTTTTTTTTAGCATGTTTGATGCTTCTTGTAGGTAGTGAATTACAAAATAGGATTTTCAGATTATGATGGATACCAAATTCTCTATTTATGCGAGGACTGCAGATTCGGAAATATACTCTATGAGAGTTGACTGCGATACTTTCTTGGTTGTTGTCTTGGTGGCAACATTTCAAGAGGTTGGAATTTTACCACAATGTTGCTTGAGATACTTGAAGTGAAGACACTTTATTTTACTTGTTTTAAATTGTATTTAAATAATTAATTGGTAATTTTTCACATACTTTATTTTCAAAAATTCCAACTTGAAATAATTCGAAAATACTATTAAGGATAATTATGATATTGGGAATTTTAAACAAAAATTTGAAACTTAAGATCGCAATTGATATCTAGATTTGAACATGAATATTTTAATAAAAAATGGATTTTTTAGTACAGAAATATATTTTATAAAAATTGATAGATGAATTAAAATTTGAGAAACGATTTATGTTTGAAAATAAGTTCGAAACCGAAATCGGCTTTTAAACCATTATTATAATTATTATTCTAGTAATTATTTTAAAAATTAATTGTCCCTGTTAACTTATCTGCTATTCTAGTGATTATATTTTAATAAATATCATACTTAAGTTTTTTAGCAAGATGTAACTCATTTTTTCATTCCCAAACCCCGGAACCCCAATTCAAATACTACATTTTACATTATTTAATGAAAAAAAAAAACGAAAATTTTCTTTTGGATATTAAGATGGCAATCTTCTCTTCATGCATTGTTTCTAGAAACTTCTGGAATGAATTGGGTCCCACACTACTATCTACTCTCAATTCTAACTACTCATAGTCATCACCGTCACCATAATCGTCCTCTACTTTCTCCGCCGCCTTATCAGCGATATGATCCTCCAGCGCCTCCGCTCCCTCCACCAACGCAATACCACCAAGTACTCCCGCCACTGCTCCCACCGCCAATCCCGTCCCCATTCCTCCAAATTTCGAGCTCTTCTTCTGCTCGCCACTTGAGTACGACGTCGCAGTCTGCGGCGGAGCCCCGCCGTATTGATATCCACCTGGCTCCCCTCCGTATTGGTACCCACCCTGAGCTCCGCCGTATTGATATCCACCCGGCGCCCCGCCGTACTGGTATCCAGTCGGTGGCGGCGCTGCTTGATATCCAACTGGCGGCTGAGATGTCGGGTATCCATAAGGCGGTGGCGGAGCGGCGCCGTAAGAATCGTAAGGACGAGAAGGATAGTCACGCGATTGAGTTCCATAACTCGGCGCGTGGTATCCACCCGGCGGAGGGTAGAAACTCGGCTCACGAATTACGACTTTCACTTCAACCTTCCCGTGGGGCCTACCAGATGGTCGCTTGAGAGTCAAGTTTCGTTTAAGCGGCTCGCCGAGTCCAGCTTCATCATAAACTTCAATCAGCTTGAGCTTAGCCGAGCCGATGAGCTTCTTGGTGTCATCTTCATCCCCGGCGTGTACCACGTCGATGTACAAAGTCGCGTCTCTCTCCACATAGCCACCAGGAACCGGAACTTTGAGTTTCTCGTCCCAGTGAGGACACGTGTCGCCTTCCCTGTCCACGTTGGTTGATACTTTCCTACTCGGGTCCACCCAAACGACGGCGTATGGCTTGTTGTCGCCGTGTCGCCAGTTGACGTTTTTCAAATCCTTGGCTGAAGTTACCGTCACCTCCAATTCGTGTCGCGTCGCCATTGGCTGAGGGTAAATTTGGAAATCCCGCTCTTTGTAAGAAATTTGTGTAGTTTATTACAAAATTTTGTTTGGTATTTATAGAATCCTTATTCAAGGGTGTTTTGGTCTTTTTGGTGTGAGTGCAAGTTTTATCCGGGGAAGGGAATAAACCAGGAACAGTAGTATATGCTTGTAGACTATGAATACAATTTGACCGACACGTGGCGGTTTTTGAGTGGGTGATGGGTTTATTTATTCATTGAGAAGGTTGAAGTGGTCGGTTATAGTAGGTAATGAGACCGGTTTGGTAGGTAATAGTTAAAAAAGGTTGAGAATTGGGATATGGGAGAGTGAATGCTTGTTTCTGGCAGGTGTATTCAATTCCTGAATATGGCTTTAGTTGGTCATTCTTCACGCGGGGTATACACGGTTTATTTAATTTTATTTATTTTTATTCAATTTTGGACTATAAATTTATTTTTATATTAAAAAGATATATATCAAAATAATCTGAAAATTATAAAATATGAAATAAATCATATTCTATATTTAATGAGTAGAGATTTTAAACAAAATCCACTTAACAGATTACATACACTTTTTTTTTATTATTTTTTTTATAATATGCATATATATACTATTATATTGATAAAATTTATTGACATAACAACAAAATTATAAATATATATAATAATTTAAATTATAAATATATATATATAATAATTTATTTGTAATGTTTGACTATATATTATGAAAATAAGATAATTATAAATTGATTTTGTGAAATCAAATTGAAAAATAAAATACAAAGCAATTAGGAAGAATTAATTATAGAAATTTTCTTAAATAATTAAATTTTTTTATTTCAATTTTTAGACTGATTTAAATTTTAAATGATTTATATTTAGAGGTTAATTTATTTTCACTATTTTAAATTAAGTTAATTTATTTTTATTATATATATTTTTTAAAATTGCTATTTTTTAAAATAAATTAAATTGATTAATATAATTTTTCATATAAATAAATTTTTTAATTTAACTAAAAAAATCAAATTGTTATAATAAAATACTATATAGGAAAATATTTATGATTTGAAATAAAATCCACGATTAATTTTGATAAAAGTTTTATGAAGTTATCCTCACATCACATCCACCACATTTAAATCTAACAGATTAAAAGTTGCTTTAGAGACGTTTTACACATAATTATTAATAGAAAAAAAATCCATTTGTTTTTTATGTATTGATAAATCCAAACAAATCATTAATAGAAAAATCCCTATAAAAGTAAAATATAATTCTTTATTTAAGGTTAAATTAATTTAATAAAGATATATAGAGTAGCTATGGTTGAAATTTAGCTAATCTAGAAGCTAAATTTGGAAAAGCTTTACCAAATAAATAAGTACAATACAACCCTCTTTCCAAATAAATAAATAAATACAACACGGTTGGGTTTGATGATTATTGGGCCAAAGCCCACTAAAGAAGTAGCTCTCCAGCCTGAAAAAATAAGGCTCGTGAATCTGTATGGGCATCGGCCCATTACTTATTTCAGCGATGAAGGGATAATAATTTTTTCTTAAAACATTTTTTTTTCCTCCTCAAACTAGAAATTTCAAAATTCTAACAGTACAATTTATAAAAAATTATTGAATTAAAAAATATATATTGATATGTATAGAAATATTTTTATTTTAGTTTGTACATAGCTGTGTTCGGCGTCATCAGTTGTTTTATTAGCGGTGAGCAGTTTCAACAGCGGTCTAAAAAACATTTTGAAAAATTAGATTTTCAGTGATAGTTTATTAAAGTATAAGTTAGCGGTTCGCTTACCGATCCGGCGAACGGTATTCAAATTAACTTTCGCTTCAATCACGGTTATAAAACTACTAAAATATTTCACATTAATAAATACAAATCAAATAATCAAATCAATTATTTTTTGTAATTATATGTTTAACTGCTGCCGCTATCACCAATCATTCTAACCACTAACCGCTACAACTATATAAACCGCTATTTTAACAGCTAATTTTAACCGCCGAACCATTGCCTAGAAATGAAATGTTATACGAGCCTAATCTTCTAGAGCCTCCGAATTTGTTTCCATTCAATCCACATGTATTGTTGTCGCCTAACGCTCTGGGGAATCAGAATTCGACCTTTGTGCGTCAATGGATTTATCTACTGGAAAGCGAAGACCGGCGTTCTCTGCTTTGACATGAAGACGTTTAACTTCAATGCGATTAAATATCCTCCGAGGTCTTCAATGTTACTTGCTGTTATATATGGGAAATGTTAGTGTTTATATTTAAAGGTGAATTTATTTTCATTATTTTTAATTAAATTAAGAAATTATTTTATTTTTATTTATAATTTTAAATATTTTAATATTTAAAATGGATCAATATATTTTTATAAATTAATAAATAACTTATTTTAGCTTAATTAAAAAATCAAATTGTTATGATAAAATGAAAACAAAATATGTACGAAAAATATTTATGATTTGAAGTAGAAATCACTATTAATTTTGAATAAAAGTTTGACCAAGTTATCCTCACATCACATCCACTACATTTACATCTATCAGATTAAAAGTTGCTTTAGAGACGTTTTACACATATCTATTAATAGAAAAATCCATTTTGTTTTTGAATGTATCTAAACTGCTATTAATAAAAAAAAAAACCCTTTGTAATATATAATTCTATATTTGTAGTTAAATTAATTTAATAAAGATATATAGAGTAGCTGTGGTTGAAATTTAGCTAATCTAGAAGCTAAATTTGGAAAAGCTTTACCGAATAAATAAGTACAACACTCCTTCCAAATAAATAAATACAACACGGTTGGGTTTGATGATTCTTGGGCCAAAGTCCATTTAAGAAGTAGCTCTCCAGCCTAAAATAATCCTCGGCCCATTACTTATTTAAGCGACGACATAATAATTGTTTTTTTTTTCTTAACAATTTTTTCTCTCCTCAAACTAGAATTTTCGAAAATTCTAAAGGTACAATTTATTAAAAATTAGTAAATTTACAAAATTATATTGATATGAGTATATATATATTAGTTTGTACAAATAGAAGTGAAATATTTATAAGGTGTTATATGTATTAATCGTAAATTAATATATATAGATTCTTCGTATAGAAGGTAAAATAAAATAAAAATAATAATAATAATAATAATTATTATTATTATTATTATTATTTAATGGTAAAATTTAAATTTTAAATTTGATTCTTTTAAATAATACTATTTATTTAGTCCATATATATTTTAACGACACATTATTATAAAAAATATATTCTGTATAATATTAATTAAATGATCTAATTCGAATTTTAATATTAAAATTATTTTTTTTAATTCATTAAAAAATTCAAAATTTTTAATCATCTTATATAATAATAATAATAATAAATATTTCTTAAGAAATGGTTAATGATTCCATTCTATTTGTATTGATGAAATATAAAACAATACCATTAAAAGAAGACGTAAAAAAACACTCATTGGAATCACATTCAGGTCCATACAAAGCACCTCTATTTATTTAAATTAAAATAGAAACTTCGAACAATCCGATAAAGAGTAATTAAATCAATATAATATAATGTTTAATGTCTCATAATTAGTCTATCATACATCTAGGAATCTATTAAACCCTGATCTAGATATTGACAACATTATCCCAACAACAAAAATCATAGACAATATCCAATGAACTCAAACTTCAAATATATGAATTATATTGTCTCCTTTGAGACCACATCAACAACATAACCAAATATGTCTCAAATTAGCCTAGCAATATGCCTAATCAATGGCATGAAATCTATAGAGGAGACAAACCAAATCTAGTTTAAAGAGATTAATTAAAACCCAGTCTTAATTTGTGTGAAATTGTTGGTGCAATGTATTTATCATCATTTATCCAATATTGTTTATAATATTTTGGTTTCTTCATCTAATGATCTTTATCTTCTTCCTTGTTTTGATTTTAAGGTCATGCGAGCAGTGGTTTAAATATCCTTAACGAGCAGTGATTTAAAGTTGACGATGAATAATAGTGGTAGGTCATAAAGGTATTATGAGTCTTTTAACTTAATTATATTTGTCAAATCAGAGATTAATTTACTCTCTTAATTTTTAAATTTTAGATCAAATAATTTTTTTTTCCTGATGTGAAGAGTTTAATTGATATTTTAAAGTCGCAGATCAACATTTACGCTAGAAAAAATGGCTTAATTGACACACTATTTAAAAGTAAAAGGGCTAAATTGACTCTATAAAATTTGAACAGTAACGTAAAAAAATAAAAAATAGAGTCAAGTTTGGAGCCCCTCCTGAAACCCTTATACCTAATTGTAATAACCGTTAAATGATATCTATATTGTTTAAAATAGCAGTTAGATGTAAAATTAAAATTAAAAATTTATAATTATTTAACTTGTATTTATTAATATTTCTTATAAAGGTATCTTGATAGTTTCAAAATAGCAATTTGTGTAGCGGTTTGAAAAAATCTACTTTAAGTGGTATATTAGTGTTGTTTAGACGGTTACTTGAACCGCTATCTTTAATCCTGCAGCCAAACGTCTATTTTGTTCAGGATGTTACCCAATTGTCGACTCTAAATATTATTTTAACTGCTATAGTCAAATACAACTTAAATAAAGTAGTTTCAAAGTAGCAATTTGAATATCAGTACGGAAAAAGCTATTTTAAACCGTAAATAAGCGTTTTTAGGACATATTTAGATTGCTTTTACTTTTAATTTTTGTCCGGAGAAAAAGATAAGTAGAAACTATTTTCAGGAATTAATAATTTTTACTTCAACCGAAAGAGTTTCTGAAAAATTAGAAATATTTCTGTTAGTTATCCAAACACCATTTGAAACATATTTCAAAAATTAAAAGTTAAAAACCAAAGAGAATCTTAAACCCATATTTTCCATCAAAATAACTGGACGTGTATTTTTTAGAACATCACTTCAACTGTTAATGGCCAAAACTATTAACAACGGAGTGTAGAGCTTTTGAGAAAGCAATAATGGGACCAAGACATATATGGTGTAGATGGGTTGGTTGGATAAGTTGGTGGAATAGTGAAAAATCTACAAATAGAGAGAATATGATATCAAAATCAAAACCAAAATCTAATGTTGACAAAAAATGCCTCTTATAAATATGATGTTGCTTTGGAAAATTTTGGTTTTGCTTTGTCTTCAATTCCCCAAATAGCTCCACTTATTTCCCCTTTTCAAATTTCAAACTTCAAAAAAATTCTCCCATTCAATTATGACAAAAACACAACCGTGGAATTCTATTTTAATTGAAAAAAATTATCTTATGAAATTAAGAGCCAATTAGTTTAAAGTTGAGACCCCTTAATTGCTTTTGTTTACCGTTCAAAAGTGCTTTTTTAAAAGCAAAAAATGTTGGCTTTGCCACAGTGATTTTTACTTAACAACATGATGTGTCCCATCTCTACATTGGTTTATTTTACACACAAAAAGATAAAAATTAAAATCAAAAAGAAAGAAAAAGGAAAATAAAGATTGGAAAACAAAAGAGAAAGAAAAATAAAAGAAACTTTGGCTCTACTTTTCTAATTCTTTGTCTTTGCCTTAAAATTAGCTTTGACAAGGTAAGAATAAAAGATCAATTTCGGATAAATTCTTTATATCTTTTTATTTCTTTTTTCATGCGTATTTATAAAGTATAATTATTAAATGATAATTTATTTGTGTTAAATAATAATTACTTTTTTTATTATAAATTTAATAATTTAACAGTTTGAGAGAAAATTTTTAATTAGCAAATTTCAAACAATTATTTAATATATAAATTGTTATTAATTTTTTAAATTTTATTCTCATTAAATTATAAATATTATTAAAATATTAAAATTATTTATTTATGTTAATTTTAACATTTTTTATTTGTTAAATATAGTTGCAAATTTTAAATATATATAGATATATACTATTAAAATTAGCTCCCAATTAATGATGCCAATCACACACTTTATCTTAATTAGCTTCATCTATAAGATAGTTGATTGCCCAAATTTTACAAATAGTTTGGAGACCCACCACCACTTTAATAGGAAGTGTAGTGGTGACGAATTTAATATGCAAAATTTAGTTGATTTTAGTTTAGAAATTTTTTATATGCAAAATTTTGATTACTTATTTTCCCAAGAAAAGTCTTAAAAATATATATATATATATTTATATAATTAAAAAAATCGAAACAAGTCAAGTCATTTCAGAAAATATAATGATTCATTCACACACCTCTGAAACCTGACGCAAACATTACACAACACCTACAACACTTTGTCTCTTAAACGCTTCATTTTCAATGCAAAAATCATACAAATACACACTCAAACATTGTTTTTATTAATTTTTTAAATATTCTCATCGACCAAATAAAAAAAAAATCTCAACAAAATCAAACTCTGCTATTTCTTTTCAAATTTCCATCATTACATACAACAATACAACACCATTTATATACAACAAAAACACCAGAGGAATCGGATCTATATATTTAATAATAAAATATTTTGATAATCATTTCTCGACAAGACCAACATCAACAATAACAAAAAGGAAAAATAAATATTTTCATTTTCTTTTTTAATTTTGTTTTTCATGAAAGAGCAAGTCCAAGCTTGATTTTCTTGCTGATATTGATTCCTCGGATAATGAGTCGCTACTGTATCTCGACAATACAAAAGAATCTGTAGCAAAAAATAAAATAAAATAAGTAAATAAATTGAAATTTGATTAGTTTTATTAAATTTTAAAAAAGAAAAATAAAAATGAAAATATTACCTTTAGATGATAATAAACTGGTAAATGTTTCCTGTGAAGAACTGCTTGTAGATCGAGATAGTGAAGTTGTTGAATCTGTTAATTATATAAACAAAATAGAATTTAATAAATTAATTAAATTTAATTTAAGTATTTTTTTATTTAATTTAATTTTTTTTAAAATATAAAAATTTACCTCTGGAAGAATTGAAGGACTTTTTGCAATGCAAAATGGCGCTTTGAATCCCATCATTATAAAGCAAAAGCGAGTCATCTCTACGCGCCGCCGTTGACGACGTTAACGACGAAGACGCCGATTTACTCTTACCCAGATGTCGAGACACGGCTCTAAACCCAGTACTCGTACTCTGCTTCGGCGACTGAAACGCCACCGTCGCCGGCGAAGCTGCCGGCGACTGCGACGGAGACGGCGGAGTACCCTTTTGGTTTTTGTTTACTTTGATTAGCTTCAAGTATCTCCCAATCGCTTCTTTTGAGAATCTCTTAGACGTTGATGTAGAAGATGAACAAGAATCGTATGATTGTAGAGATTCATTGTCGTTCGGTGATTTTCTCAGACTCCAGACTCTATTGAAAACAGAGACATTGCGTTTTTGACATTGTTGTCGTTGAAGTTCAAATTTGAGTGTAAAAAGACTCTGTTTTTGACCTGCTCTGTTTTTCGCTTCCTCTGTTTTGGAATCCATAACAGGTCTCTGTTTTCTAAAAATGGAGATATTGAGTTTATTCGGAGCAGATTTGAGCAAAGAAATGGGAGATTGCGGTTTGGATGTCGAAGTATTCGAAGTGGGTTCGATGGGTAAGATCTTTCTCTTAGACAAGACATCGCTACTTGTTGTCTGAACATGTTGTTGTTGTTGTCTGTCGGAAACAGAGAGCTCTAATTCGAAAAACGAATCATCGCCGTCATCTTCAACATCTTGAACAAGATTGAAGCTTTCGCTACTGGGTTTCCAGAACTTGAGAAAGGTGAGAGCTTCCATGGAGTTGGGTTGTGTTTGGTCTGATGGGTTAGGGTTTGGTTTTGTTTTATAGTGGGTGGGTTTGAAACAGAGAGAGATGTGGGTGAGGGTAGTTTGGGAAATGTGGTGTGGTCATGTAGTGAACACGTGACTTTGTGTGGAAGATAAATTAAATTAAATATTTTGGAAGAAGAAAAATAGAGATGTGTTTTGTGTGTGTTGTGTTTATATGTACAGAGGAATTCAGATAGTAAGCAGCAAGTACATAAGAAGACTTGTCTCAGTCTCTACTTAGACCCACGCGCACTGTAGTATTATTTGCATTTTTTCCAAACTGTTCAAAATATTTAATGCTTCAACTACTAATTTTAATGTCAAATGTTTAATAAAATGAAATATAAACTTAAGTCAACTATTTGAGTATATTTATGGGTTTTTTTTCTCCTCACTCGATGAATTTACAAAAACGAGTTTTCCCCTACTATTTATGAATTTAATAGATTTTTTTTTTCAAATTTATTTTGGTGAGAATAATAGAATTACATTTGGGCGGAAGACGAGTGTTCTTTTTTCATGTTTATTGGTAGTTTACTGTAGCTGTAGTAACTTCGTGGTACCATCACGATGTTACATCTCTATCACAGATGCAGATGCTAGTTTTGGTATGAATGACCCAAGTTTTTAAGAAGCATATGAGAGAAACAGCGTGTAAGAGAAAATCCATCCATATAGTTTACTGTTGGGAGCATTAAGGCATGAGGAGCTAAAGATCATTAGGCAGGCAATAATACGAGAGGAATTTTTGTATGATTAACACAACGCTATGGGTGGTAGGGAGCTACAAACATGTACTGTAAGCTAGATGCATGACCACGCGGGCAAGAGATGGACTGTGAGCATGATTAGGAGTAAATGCAATGGACTTCAAGCGCAACATGGGGCGAGCAACAAACGTCTCTTATCACATGTGGGCATGAAAAATAAGCAACCGAACCAAGTAAACTAGCATTTGACGGACTGCATGACTGTGAGTTGACCGTGAATTTGAGCAGCATTGAGGGAGAATGAAAGCTCAATAGGTACACGGACAATGAAAGTGGGCAACTTGGGTGAATTGGCTAGGCAAAATGACTGGGCATTGGGGCAATTAGTTGGCCGAAGGCTGAATAAAGCGATGCCAAAGACAGCTTGCTGGCTAAGCAAGAAAAGCTTGAAAACTTAATCAAAACCTTTCCTCAAAATATGGAAATTGGGGAGGATGAGACCTAGTCTCATGCCACTATCCTAAGAAAGTGGAAATGGGAAGTTAAGGAGAAGAGAAAGTGGCTAAGGTGTCATAAGGAGAAGCTGCCAAATCACCTCCTCTATATTCCACTTTTACCCTTAAGGTAAGCTATAAACGGAGGAGTCCTTCATTTGGTGAAACGCATAAAAAAAAAAGAGAAACACAAAGCAATCACAAAGAGCTTCTTAGCATTCAAACGCTAGAGAGTGTTAAGAAAATTTGTAGTGAGAGAACTTGTTACTATTTCTCTTTTGTACGCTCAATTGAGCTTTGTATTATAAAATAATTTTCGAGCCATAAAAGAGTTTGTTGTTCGTTTGTGGGGATGGAATCCATGTAGATCTACTTTGCTTACTTTGTGGGTGCTATTTTTTTATTCCGCGTTTTAGAGTAGGTTGACTTAATGACGGACTTCCAAGTGTCGTGGACTTGTATGGAGATTTTCCTAGAGAACCTCGTGGGGTGTGAAAGTAGGTATACAACTTGTATGGTAAGTAAAAGGGCGCCAGTTAGCTAGGCTGATAGAATATTGAGTCCTTAGTGGGGTGTGACTCAATAGGTTGAGAAGTATCCCTAGGATGGGTCTGATATCAATTAGATGAGGTCATTTCTAATGGGCAAGTATCATTAGTGTCATAGGTTTCATACAAAGAGTGATGAGCACATATAAACCACGAACGCCCCAAAATAATTCATTAGAATTTAGGAATCTAATCCTTATTCTAGGCATCATGAACTGATAGTAGGGGTTACAATGGGTCGAATTAGACCAGATCAACCTCGTCCATGCCCGATCCGAGAGTTATAGAGTTTGATTCAAATCCGATCGGATATGTGAACGGATTGTAGTTTCTAGCCTCGAATCTGAATTCGAATGGATCGTCTTTTGACGCACCCTATGCGTATGACCCGAATACACATTATATTTAATATATTTATATAATAATATTAATATTAATATAAACTCGTAATTTTCATAACACACCGATTTATATATATATATACAAAAACAAATAATTTATATAATAATATTATTTACTGAATAGATAAATTAACCTTAAACTCTATATGAAAACTTCACTAAATCATTATAACTAATTAGATAAAAAAAAAATACTGAACAAAATTTTATCTGTATGATGCCGCCTATAATACACAATAAAAAAAACTAGATTTTCAATAATAATAATAATAATAAATAATAATATAAACTCGCAATATTTATAAACGAAATTGATGTCTAATAAGATGAAAAATATATGTGATAGTTTGCCTTTTAGTCATTTAATATTTTCAATTAATATATATAATAGTATTGTTTATTGTATGAATAAATTAATTTTAAACTCCATACTAAAACACCGCTAAATAAATATAACTAATTAAATAAATATTAATTTAACGAAAGTTATCAATATGTGTCGTATATAGAACGAGTTTACAATTTTTAATAATAATAATAATAATTTAAATTAATAATGTTTATAAATAAAATCAATCTAAGTAAGAGGTAAAAAATGTATAAATTATATAATAAAATTATTTATTAAATACATTAACTATAAATTTTATGTCAAAGTTAGCTACATCAATATAACTACCAATAAATATATATATATATATATAAAATATTAATATATTCATTTCAATCACATATTTTATTATAATTATTTAATATAATTAACTATATTTATATATAACCGGATTACTGGATTGGATCGAATAAAAAAATTGTGATCCACTTTTGATCTGATAATCCGAAAGAATCAATATTTTTATCTCATACCAGCTTCAAAATATTTTTTTTTTTCTTTAAATCCGGCATAAAAATACTGGACCAGATCAAGTTTGCACCGGATCAATTTTTTTTCGAGCCCTAAGTGATACACAAACCTTTTTACGCGAAATGTATAATATGATTAACAATTTATAATATTCATATAGGAACCGCAATCCTTCGTGTGTGAAGAGTTGAGACAGTTTTGTATGGATCTCTTTCTTAGAAGGAGGTTCATCACAAGGTGATGGGTACACCGAAAAAGTTTTGTAAAAAAGTTATCGAGAGAGGTTCTTATCCTTCTTGCGAATAATAAAGGTTTCTAACCCTTTATACTAGCATTTTTAACTTATCGCACTCCTTATATCTGATCGCAACTTATCGTGTAGCATACGCTTAGAATAAATAGAAGTGTAAGAGCATTCACAATAGAGTAACAACTCAAGATTTTTTTTTTTTTTTTTTTTTTAAATTTTCTTTTTTGAAAAATCTGACAAATAATGTAAAAATAAATCAAATAAAATTTCATCATTACAACTTTTATCTCTCTTTTGTGTATCTAAATTGGACGGGAACAATTTTGCTATTTCCAACCATGTTTATTCTTATTTCTTTCTAAGTAATTTTATTTGCATTTTAAACTTTTTAATGAGTAGATAATAAATTTTATCTTATAATATTAGATATTACACATAAAATTGAGTCTCAAATTATCCATGTTGGAAAAGGTTGTCATACTAGCATAATCTTAAATCCATTAAGATTTGAATGAAACTTTACTTTTGAAAAATCGATTTCATTTATAGCAGAGAACTTTACGTTGGCTACAATTTTTTTCACTTGAAATATCGGTTGTTAGATTTATAGTTTTTCAGTTGATTTATGGTCTAACAAAGGTTGGTTGGTTGTAGAGTTTTATTCGTTTCGGTTGTTTAAATGATTTGCAAATTTCTAATACTAGAATTATAGACTAACTAAATTAGTTATAAGATATATTGCAAATGTTGTACTAAAATTGCTTCGAGTGATTTGGAATCAATTTTCAAATATTTCTTATACTCCATACACCTTTCTTAAATCAGCTCAATTTGGTATTCAATTTTTAAAATTTGCAATTTTATGAACTTAAATACATAAATAAAAAAATCGAATCCCAATTATCATTTGATGCAACCCTTATACCATGATGTAGATAGAATTGACATTACATATTCTGGATAAACTTATACACCATAAAGTAAAATGTCTATGAAAAAAAGCTTAAAATAAATACAAGTACAATGAGACAAAATATCATACATTACAAATTATCATCTATATATAAAAAAAATTTACTAAGAGAAATTAAATTAAGCAAGTTTTGGACTTATATTTAGTTATAGGAGCGCGTGAGAAGAGAAAATGAGTGAAAGTGACGAGAAACTTCCAAAAAGAGGAGAGATAATATTTAATTAAAAATTGAATTTAGAAAAAGTGAAAAAGTCCAAAAAGAAAAGAAAAAGGGTATATTGCTTTAGCTTTTAACTTAAAAGACTGTGCAAAGCAGAAGCTGAAGCTGAAGCAGAAGCAGAAGTCAGTCAGTAGTCAGATTTCAGAATATATTCAACAAACAAAGCCAGCTTCAACTTCTGCTTCTTCGACTCTTTTTTCTTCTTCTTCTTCATATCTGGGTATTATTATACATACGTATATGATATATCTATATGTATGGATTCAATCAATTGTTTTTTATTTTATATATATATATATATATATATATATATATATGTTTTGGTTCAGCTTTTGATGTGGTGTACTCTACGTATTGTATGTGTTATAGAAAGTGGAAGGAGGTTATGTATAGTAAGAGAAACAAGAAGTATATAAAATAAGTTGAGGTAGATTATTTACTGTAATGAGAAGCAAATATTGTAATACTATATTGCCGATTATTTGGTGAATATGATAATCCATTCGCCAATATTTTATCATCGTATTATATTATTTTTCAAAATAGTTTATATCATTTACCTAGTAAATGGAGTTCTAAATGTATGGTTCCTGGATAAAAAATCGAATTATAAATATACAATTTGAAGATAGAGAAGAACTCCTGAAGTATATTTGCTATGTGCAAATTTAAAAAATAATATTTTGAAAATCGCTAATGGTTTAAGAGTATATTTTCACTGTGATTTAAAATTTACTGTCAAAATTCAATTCGATGAAATAGAATTATATTGATGATGGTGAACCGATATAAATATATCCGGTAAAAGAAAATGAATAAGGAACATCCGAGCGGACTTTAGAGACATTGTTATATATCTACCGTAAATACTTTAATGTTAAACAAACTAAAAAAGAGATTAAGGAAAAAAATGACTTCCTGAGCAATTTAATTCCTCTCGGAAGGAATTTATAGTTAGATGATTACGCTAAAGAGTACTGAGCTGTAAATATCACGACTAAAGTAGTGATAAAGATTGAAAATTGGTACCAGAATGTTATTGGAACTTGAGAGCAGTTGAGTGAAGATTTTACTAGAGCTTTAGTAACATAAAAAACGATACAAAAACATAGGTCAGATTCCTATTTGTAAAAATATGAGAACACTGTAGGTGATCGGTAGAGATCTTCGCGGAAGGATGTCCATAGAACTAAGAATCTCCAACTGCATATCTGACAGTCGAAAGACTTTCAATTAGATTTAAGACTCATGAACCAAAAGGACATTTGACTTTAACCTTAACCTTGGGCTCGATTCCTCTTAGGCATAGGCTTGAACAGTTCTGCTGAAAGATCAAAAGTAAGTAGTCCATCATTATAATACTAGACATGTTTGGAATTTCACCTCCCCGTAAGTATTCATTTCATAATCACAGCCAGCCCTAAACGTCAATATATTCTTAATATTTATCCTATTTTGATTTATCATTCCATTGATATATTTCATTAATAACACTAAATGGATATAATCATAAATACCAATCTTATAACCTAATATTACATATATCCCCTTTTGTTTTAAATGCATTTGAAGAAACTTATCAACCCCCTAAACTCAATAAAAAGTGAATACAAAATACAACTAAAAAAGTGAGGAATCAATACCTTATTATAGTATATACATGTGAATGTATGGTGTGAGTGCAAAAGAAAGAAGAATTGAATTGAATTGAATATAGAATAGAATAGAAGAGTATAGTATACCCTACAATAAAAGAAAAGAGAATGGTTCAAAGGAAGACTTTAATAAAAATTTGGGGCTAAAGAGAGAGGTCAAATTCATGCCACAAAAGGTTTGACTTCTATTGTGTGTGCCATGTTATTCTCCTTTGAATTGGTCCAGTTTTTGTACCTATAATTAAAGTAACCAATACAACATTTTTCAATTTTAGAATTACACAAATTATTATACATTTTATTTTAAAAAATAAATAATAAATTTAACCTATTTATATCAACTTTCTATGCTTCATCATCTATCTCTATCAAAGTTTGATAGGTCAAAAAATAATCTACTTTTTACACACCGCACAATATTCCAAAGTTCATGAAATGAATTAAAAAAAAAAAATCATTTTCAGAATTTGCATGGACCCAAACATTTATAATTAAAATATAAATATATAATTTTAAAGTTTGAAAATAATGACTGGCGAATAATCTGATATTTTAGATTATGAGTAGTAGACCGTAGATTTTACTCTTCAAAAATATTTCTGATTTTTATTTTTATTTATGTGAGGATAATCTTCTCAAACTCACCGTTCACAACTTTATTATCATAATTTTACGATATTCGCATGAACAACTCCAAAGTGTCTCACTTTAATCATTATATATACAATTTTTAATAAATTATTTATTATATTTGTGTGACTTTTGTTCACATATTTGTGGTACCCACGATCACAATTTAAATATATATATATATATATATATATATATAATATTGTGCAATAAGAATAAGGTTCTAACATGAATTATTTGTTTAGTTGACTAGAAAAGTTTTAGAACATTGTCTTACATTGATATATATTGTTTACAAATTATCTATATTTAAATTTCAGATAATGTTAACCAATTATATAAAAAGAAAAATATTAACTAATCTATGATCTATCATTTAATAAAATATCACCTTAAAAAATGATAATTAGTATTATAACTATATGATTCGTGGATTAAAACAAGGTAATAAATTATAATAGTTTGAATATTAAAAAAAATAATAAATAATATTTTAATTTATTTTCACATATATATTACATGGATGAAATTACTTTTTATTTTTTGAAAATTATATAATTGAAATATATACACGAATTAAATATAAATATAGAATTTATTATAGTAGATTTTTTTTAAAAATATATATATATAAACCACGTAAGATAAGATCTATTCTATTTTTAAATTTTAATCAAAATTACAAATAAATTTAAAGTAAAGTTACTTAATAATTTTAATCAGTAAACTATTTTCTGTACCTTTTTATTTATTGGTTATGAATGTTAGATGTCTAATGTCAATCACATAAAACCAAAAAACAAAAATTAAACAAATGAAGAATCAGTCAACAAAAAAATATTCCTTAAAAGAATATTTAATTGTTGAATTAGTGGGGTCACAATGTCTAATGTTTGTTATGGATCTATAGATACAAAAATGACAATTGAAATGAAGTTTATAAAATTAAAACAACATTTAAAAAGGTGACATATACTACAGTTTTTGTGTAGCTAATCACCAACATTATTAACCTCTCATAGATCTGTCACGTTTCTTAACCTCTTTTTCATGTGAAATAAATAATTAAAAATTTAAAAAGTTAGATTTGTTTTTTGATTTAATATAAAGGTATTGTTGTTTAGGTTTAGATTTAGGTTAATTATATCTATAGAATGTGATGTTGTCTATAAATAATTTTGTAGGTCATCAAGGCTAAGATGGCTTTACAGGTATTTTGTTTCTTCATAATTTACCTCTAGAATCTATCTATTCATTAAAATTTAGATGGCTAGTTATATCCAAACTATAGTGAATGATAGTATTTAAGTTTTATGAATTAAGGTTTTTATAGTAATGTTTTGAGAAAATCATTAATTTATGAATATTTACTCTATATTCATTTATATAGATGAAATTTTTTAAAATTGGTCCGAAATTTAAACGTATATATGTATTCCATTTTAAGAAAAAATAATTTCTCTATACTTTTAAAAGAATGGTTAATTTATAAATTAAAAATATAACTCGTATATTTTAGAATAAGATAAAAAATAGTCCAACTAATTTCTAAACGTTTTATAACTCATATATTTCGAATAAGGTTAAAAAATGAGTTAAACTGAGTTGGAAACGGTTCAAGTAACAAGTCTACACCTGAACCTAAACTAGTTGAACCTCGAACCTTACAGTTAAAAGTTGAAAGCTTGGCGAGCCAACACCAATATCAACTAGTCGAGCTTGAATATACTAGCTCACTAGTTTGAACTAAGCTTGGATGTTATCACAATCTCAAACTAACATAGCAACATAATCACACAAAGTAGAAGCTAGAGTTCAGAGTACCAAGAAACACAAAGAGAAGAACACAAAGCTTTACGTGGTTCGCCCTGAAAACCAGGCTACATCCACGGGACAGGCTCAGAATTGAGCCCAGTAATCCACTATCAAGATCAGATGTACATGTACAAAGTCAATCACACAGATCTACACCAAATCACCAAGAAACCATAGAGGAATACACAAAGAAACAGAGCAACAGAGAAACCCTAGCAGAGCAACGAAGACGAAGACGAAACAGCTTCAGAGAGACGGCCAAGTGAACAGTGGCCAAAAGAACTTTAAATAGCTAGGTCTTCACAGCGGGTCGGGTCGAAGATTGGATCAAGGCGCGGATCTTCAGTTGCAAAGAAGCAGAGAGAACATGGGCTCTGGATGAGTACATAAGTAGATCAGACAGCCCCAACAAAAGCCCAACAACATTGTATCAAAAGGAGGCCCAAGAAGATTAAAAGAGATCATAAAAACATCTAACATACTTCCCCTGTTTTCATGTATCCACTATTACAACAAGCTACAATTTCAGAATTACAATAGATTGGTGATGTACATTATTTTCCTCACTTCCTGATAGTGACTTCCTGGAGGCTCATTCTTCATAGCCCATCCAACTCCAGGTGACTAGGTCTGGTTGATGTGGAGGAAGCTCCTACAAAAGAGTAGCTTCCTGACCACTACAGCCTTGGTACCCATGTCAGCTGGGTTCTTGTCTGTAGAAATCTGCTCAACCTGCACAGTTCCATTCAAAACATGTAAACGAATAAAGTGATATTTAACACCAATGTGTTTAGTTCTATCATGATACACAGGATTGCGACTTATATTATAAGCCCCTTGACTGTCAGTGTATATAACACCTTTACAATCTAATAATTTCAGTTCATTTAGTAGACCCTGTATCCATAACACTTCTTTAATACATTCTGTGAGAGCAATGTATTCAGATTCTGTAGTAGATAAAGCAATATCAAACTGTAGTTTTGATTTCCATGACACACAGCATCCGCATACAGTGACTATATATGATGATATTGATCTCCTGAAATCAGGATCTTTGGCAAAATCAGCATCAGAATAACCTGCAATGTTCACACAGTTTGAAAACTTTCCGAATTCCAGTCCAATATCTAAGGTTCCCCTTAGATATCTCATCAAACCTTTCACGGCCTTCCAATGTTTCAGAGTTGGTCTCATCATAAACCTGCTAAGAATGCTAACAGAATATGCTATATCAGGTCTGGTACAGACCATAGCATACATTAGACTTCCTATAGCTTCTGCATATGGGATAGAATTCAGTATTTCATCATCATTGTCATTCTTTGTATCCAAGTTATGACCAGCATTAATAGGCAGAGAATTAGGCTTGGCATCAAACATATCAAAAGTATTCAATATTTTCATTAGATAAGTTTTCTGACTAACAGTGAGCAGGTTATCATCCCTTTTCCTACATATTGTCATACCAAGTATTTTAGATGCATTTCCAAGATCTTTCATATCAAATTCTTTACCAAGTTGAGTTTTAACTAATTTCAGAACTTTCATATCAGGAGACATTAACAGTATATCATCAACATATAGTAATAAGAACACAGGAGCAGATTTATCAAATTTATAATACAGACAAGCATCAAATAAACTGCGTTCAAAGCCAATATTTATCACAAAGCTGTGGAACCTCTCATTCCACTGTCTGGGAGACTGCTTAAGACCATAAAGGGACCTTTTAAGTAGACAAACAAGATCAGGGTTAGATACGAAACCTTCAGGCTGAGACATGTAGATATCACGATCTAAGAAACCATGTAAGAATGCCGTTTTAACATCCATCTGTTCCAATTCCCAATCAAAGAAAGCAGATAGAGCTAACATTATTCTAATGGTTCCATAACGAATAACAGGGGAGAAAATCTCAGAATAATCAATGCCAGGCTTCTGTGTGAAACCTTTGGCAACTAACCTGGCCTTAAACCTATTAGGATCACACTCTGGAAGACTCTCTTTAACTCTATAGACCCACTTACAGGATACTAACTTCTTGTTATCAGGTTTGGATACCAATATCCAGGTCTGATTTCTCTTAAGAGACTCCATTTCCTCTTCCATGGCTACTTGCCATTTAGGAGAATCAGGACAGGAAATTGCTTCTTGGTAAGTTTCAGGAATGTAGTTTTCAGATACTGAAGCATTCAAAGCAAAAATAACCAGATTAGCATCTAGATACCTAGAAGGTTTCCTAATATTTTCTCTCCTGGTTCTATCCCGACTAAGAAGATAGTTATCCAGATTAGACTCTCTATAGGTTTCTGGAATATCCTGATCTATACAGTTTGGATCAACAGACTCAATTTGAGATACAGGGATTTCAGTTTCATGCTCAGAGGAATCACTTTGATTGTCAGCTGATGGAGAATTATTACTACTAGAGGAACCCACTAATGGTCTCTCAGAGGTGATATCACTATTAGGTTCTATGCTGAAGTCATCCACACTGATAGGTAAGGGTTTAATCCTAGCTTCAGTGTTCTCAGATCCTAGAAAACCAGGGAGTTCATCTTCCTTGAAGACTACATTCCTACTAATGATAAATCTGTATATGTTTCCTTCCTTATAGACCAACCTGAAGCCTTTAGTGCCATCAGGATAGCCCATAAAAAGAGAAACACGAGATCTAGGTTCCAGTTTTCCTAGGTTTTGGTGAGCATAGGCCTTACAACCGAAAATTCTAAGATGTGTCAGATTGGGAGACTTTCCATTCCAGAGTTCATAAGGTGTTTTCAGACCTAAGGCAGAGGTAGGAGACCTATTTCTAAGGTAATTTGCAGTATTAATAGCCTCTCCCCAGAACCTTTTAGGTAGTCTAGCTTCATACAACATAGATCTAACCTTATCTAGAAGGGTCCTATTTAGTCTCTCTGCTATGCCATTCTGTTGAGGAGTATAGGTAATAGTTCTATGTCTACTAATGCCATTTTCAGAATAGTATTTATTAAACTGATCATTACAAAATTCCAGACCATTGTCTGTTCTTAAAATTTTCATTTTACAATCCTTTTGATTTTCAATTAATGTTTTCCAGGATTTAAAAGTGTCAAAAACTTCAGTTTTTCTTTTAAGTAAAAACAGCCAACTGTATCTAGAGAAGTCATCAGTAAAGGTTACAAAATATAATTTTTCACTGAAAGTTGGTGTTTGAGCTGGACCCCATAAATCAGAATGAATCAAGTTTAAAATCTGATTTGATTTGAAATCTGAATTTTCAAAAGATTGTTTTGTTTGTTTTCCCATTATACAACTTTCACAGAATGGCATATCAAGATCAACATCAGAATCTATAATACCTCTCTTCTTAAGCTCTCTCATCCCATTTAACCCTAAGTGACCTAATCTGCTATGCCAGGTTATAGCTTTAACAACACTATTGCTGGTGGTAGTGCTAGCTAGGGCCTCTATGGTTTTACCTTCCAAGATATAAAGGTTTTCTACCCTTTTCCCTTTCATAACAATCCTACCATCAGGTCTGACAATCTCAACTGAATCAATTTTAAACAAGCAATGTAAATTGGATTCCCCTAAAGCACTCACAGAAAGAAGGTTTCTCCTAAGACCAGGGACAAATCTCACATTCTCAAGTCTAGTGACATTACCATCAAACTGTTGCAGTTTGACAGTCCCTATACCCTCTATTCTACACTTGTGATTGCTACCCATTAAAACAAAACCCTCACTTTGGTTTTTCAGGTCACTAAGCCAGGTTTTATGGGGGGACATGTGATGAGTACAGCCAGAGTCAATCACCCAGACATCACAATCAATATTAGCAGAATACAGATTATCAGACAAATTAACAACAGCAGTTAGGCCCTCACAGTTAAGAACATCAAGTTTAGCAAAAGAACTTGATGCTTCATTCTTAAGTTTTCCATTAGCCTCATCCTTTTTCTTCTGAAAACAGTCCTTTATTAAGTGATTTGTTTTCTTACAGTAGTAACATTTCCTTTCATTGCCATTTTTACCTTTACCCTTATTACCATTCCTGTTATTACCATTGTTACCAGAATTATTACTCTGATTATTCCATTTATTCTGATTCCGGTTATTAGAGTAATTATTCTTTTTGCCCTTTCCCTTTACCTGATTATTGTTTTGAGAAGTGGAGGTCTTGCTCAAGAACAGACCTTCACTCTCGTTCTTAGTGATTTCTTCCCCTACAGATCTGAACTTAAGTGCATCCATTATCAATTTAGTTGTAAGAGACTCTTTATTGAATGAAACAAATTCCTTAACTACTGAATGAGTCTCAGGTAAAGAGTGAAGAAGAATCATTGCAAGATACTCATCACTCAATCTCTGATCCTCAGCAGTCCTACTGTTATGATCCTGAACAAGTCTATTAAAAGTGGCCAAATTCTCAGTTACAGACTTATCAGTTTTAAATCTAAATCCAAACAATTTATGCAAACTTAGAAGTCTATTAGATACATCTTTTACCAAGTAAAGATTCTCTAGACCCCTCCACAAGTCAGATGCATTATTGTATTCAGATACGGCAGTAAGGACATCATCACTAAGGTGTAAAAGAATGGTGTGATAAGCTCTCTTTTTAACTTTACCCTTTTCTAACAGAGTTATTCCAGTAGGCCAGTCATCCTCAACAGCAGCATCAAGACCATTATAAACTAATACAGATAACATTTTCTTTTTCCAAATTATAAAATCTTGTGAACCATCAAAAACTTCAATGTTCATAACATTGTGTGAAATAGGTTTTGAAGACATTTTCAAAGAAAATTTGAAAAACAGAAACAATTTTGGTTCACAGTTTAGAAAATAGTTTTCAAACAAATAGTTACAATATGGATAATGATGCTGTGGATCTCTTGACCCAACTGGTTTGTTTCAAAGTTTTATTTGAGGCACACTCACTCTCAAAAAACAAAAGCAGGTTAAAAGACACAAAGACAAACAGTCAAAAGAATACAAAGAGCAAAAACAGTATTAACAGAGTAGTATATCAAGAATATTCTCCACAGATCAATTTACAAACAAGCAATCAAAGAATCCTTATCTGTGGGCGTTAATAAGATCAAAAGATCTTATACCCTTGGGCTTTCACAAGAACAAGCTTGTACCCTTTGGCAGCCAGACAAACAAGCCAGTTTTTACAGACCGGCGTAACTGTTCTAGGGCATTAACAAGAAACTAGTTCTTGTACCCTACTCAGCCATACACAATAACCCAAATACACAATTAAAAAACAATAAATAGGAGTCTTAAGGTTTAGAAAAATGTCACCCTTGTAGAACCCCGCAAATCTTTAAGAATAAACCCCTTTCGACTCTCTCCTTTGCTCCTCGTTTGTAAAAAAAAAAAAGGTACCTGTGACTTCAAAGAACCGTTATACTTTCAGAATAAAAGAAACCCTAGAAAATTCTACAGAGACTAATCGTAACACAGAGTTTAGAATGACTTAGGGTTTTCAAAATCGGGCCGAATCTCAGAAGTTTTCAAGACAAAACTCGTTTAGACTCGAACAGATTATGAAGCAGCTCTGATACCACATGTTATCACAATCTCAAACTAACATAGCAACATAATCACAAAGTAGAAGCTAGAGTTCAGAGTACCAAGAAACACAAAGAGAAGAACACAAAGCTTTACATGGTTCGCCCTGAAAACCAGGCTACATCCACGGGACAGGCTCAGAATTGAGCCCAGTAATCCACTATCAAGATCAGATGTACATGTACAAAGTCAATCACACAGATCTACACCAAATCACCAAGAAACCATAGAGGAATACACAAAGAAACAGAGCAACAGAGAAACCCTAGCAGAGCAACGAAGACGAAGACGAAACAGCTTCAGAGAGACGGCCAAGTGAACAGTGGCCAAAAGAACTTTAAATAGCTAGGTCTTCACAGCGGGTCGGGTCGAAGATTGGATCAAGGCGCGGATCTTCAGTTGCAAAGAAGCAGAGAGAACATGGGCTCTGGATGAGTACATAAGTAGATCAGACAGCCCCAACAAAAGCCCAACAACATTGTATCAAAAGGAGGCCCAAAAAGATTAAAAGAGATCATGAAAACATCTAACATTGGATACAAAAAGTTTTACGAATTTTTAATCAAGTCGTAATTCGAATTACTGAAAAATAAAATGAGTCCGAATCTATATTAATTCAAACTTGGTTAAAATTGAATTTGAATGCACTCAAATTCGATTTACTGGACTCGAACACATATTATAATAAATATTTTAATTTAAATTTGGATTTAAATCTCTAATATCTCCAAGTCGGGGGAGGTTTTCACATATTTTTAAGCAAAAGTAAATATGGATTGAAATTTCATTTTATAACCTTGTAGATGACGTGATGTAACATGAAGTGTAATAGGATCGAAACTGAAGAAGCAAATTCATGAAAACAAGCAAAATGTTTGGAATATATTGACTGGAATTATGTTGAATTGAGACATAATTATTCGTGAAGAAAAAATTGGCTTGTTACACAATAACCCTACACAACAACTAGGTTTGTCCGAAATTGAATAATAGTTCAATGACAACACTTTCTACTTTGAATTCAAAATTAAACAGCCGAAGACATCAAACACAGTGACTTATGTGAACGACAAGTCTCTTCACTATGTCTATATGAATATGAACCTCTTCTTCTTCTTCTTCCCTATACCCTAAAACACAATGATGTTGTGATTCGACTGAACAATGGTTTGCTCACTGTTCTTTCCCAAGAAGAAGAATCATGGTCAATGGTATTGGTTTTACTATAGATTCAATCTTGTATGACTATCCAAAACTATTGAACCCGTGGTAGATATTTGGCTGATAGTGCACCAACGAAGCTTGTTTCACATAGTAGGCAAGTTCATCTTTCGTTTAAAATATATGGTCAAATGTGTTCTGAAATGGATTTATTATTATTATTATTATTATTATTATTATTTTAATAGACAGTCCATTATATTTTTAATATGGGTTAGTATTTATTCAATGTATATAATCCATTATAATATTTTGGTTAAGTCCCGAATTCTTTGATCAGAGATAATTGCTTAGCTTTTACTTTCTACTAAAATTTTGGATCCATAAATAATCTGCCTAGAGTAAAACATAGAAAATCCTACAATTGTTTGAATGGAGAGAGAATTTGTTGGGTTTAGAACACTGGGTTTGCTTTAGGATATGGTTTCTGGGCCATAAAAGGCCCAGCCCAAATTTTGATAGCCCAGTCCGTTTTACAATTGTAATCATTGGGCCTCTCTTTTCATTCATTTTCTATTACATCATTACATGATGTGAGAGATTAAGAAACTTCAATGCATTTTCCTTATATAATGTCAAATACTGGGTGTTGAATGTGATTTAAATCACGTCTAAGCTTGATTGTCGCCAACTAAATTGTAGGTTTTATTCAACGTATCTGATTAATGACTTAATTAAGTAATTTATTATTCCCAAACCATTATCAATATTAAGCCACGTTCGATTCACATCAATGTGGTCGTCAAATATGTTTCAAATTTGACTTCACATATATTGACGTTAAATATCCAAATTTCTAAATGAGTAAATAATCAAATATCATTCAAATAAGGTCAAAAATAACCCAGAATAGTATTTAAACGACAGCATAAAATGTTATATCTGGACTTTAAATTCAAAATGTAATGCTAACACAATGATATGGAAACAACAAAACACCAACTGCTTTCACAAATCATGTAGAGAGAGTATTCCAAAACTTAGACCTAATCAATTAATCCTTCTTCTTTGAAAGAGCACCTTTGGGAATCTTAGCAAGAATTTGACTCAACACCTTCTCATCAAACACTTTGTATTGCTTCTTGATCTCAATTGTCGCCTTCTCCGCGAATGAATCAATCTTATCATCGTATTTCTCATAAACCAGCGGCACAGTAAATACCAAAACAATGCCTAAAAGTTCAAAGAACCAAAATTCAGATCGAAACCAAAATGTAAAAGCAATCGACGAAAGCAATGAAGGAATTAGGTCTGTTACCTATGTAGAACAATGTCAAGAAATTGAACGAGTTACCAAGAATTGAAACAATCCATAGACCCGCGATAACCTGATAGTTAATTATAAAACAGTAGAGTGTCAAAACAAATGTGTAAAACTGATTAGAATTGAAAACCATTTGAGTGGAAAGGGCACACATACACCAAGAAACTTCTTCAAATCTTTGCCGGAAGCAATATCACGAAGAGCAGACAATGCGCGATTCAATTCTATCCTCAAAGCATTGGCCACTTCGAGAACACATTGCTCAGGGATACTAACAACTGGGATTTTTGGTGGTGACCTAGTAAAAGATAAAACAAATAAACAAGTCAGTGAAGATGATCTCACATGAGACTCTATAATATAGAATTTCAAATTATAAGCAATATTCAAAGGCTATACTTGTTGATGAAGGTGGATGCGTTGGCCCACAAGAAAAGTCCAGCAAGTGCAAGAATTGCTACATGGCACACCAATGTTAATAAATGGTATTCGACCAATTCAAAGAGGATCCACAGAATTGTGGCACCGCCGAGCACACTTGCAGAGGCTTTCTTGTTCCTCCATAGGAAAATATCAGCAGCTGGAGAAGTAAATGGATAATCAGCCATCAACATTAGTCAAACTCTTCACTTAATTATACATAGTTTCCAACAGATCACAAATAACAGATCATATAAGTTATAGCAAAGTCATCTAATCACAAAGTTCAACGCCAATACTCGATTATTAAACTAACAACCAAATCACAGTAACAATGAGACAATCAACAGAAGTTAAATAATTTCAACAATCTAAAACTCAAATTGACGATCTAAATTACGAAACGGATGTAATCAACCGACTGGCGATCTGGAAACATATCAGACATCGTTAAAGTCTAATCTAGTCAGACATCGTTAAAGTCTAATCTAGTCAAACGTAGTCAACAAACAGTTCAGATCTCGCTCAAAAACCTCCCTAACTTTACTATCCAGCAAAGACAACCTAAAACACTATAAACCAAAATGCTGTCAATCAAAAAGCAAGAAACCGAAACAAAAGAGTAAAAGAGAAGTACGTTTTCCACCACCGAGAACATGATGAACAGGCTTCTCTCTTCCAAACAGCCTAAAAATCTTAGACTTCACAGCCTCGACAGCCGAAGGTTTATCACTATCGGAATCGGACGAAGACGAATCATCTCTGTGAATCTTGTCAGAGATCTTCTCAAACAGAGATTTGTCAGATTCGTGTTCCGTCGCGTGCTCCGCCATAGATCTCCGCCGAGATTTCGAAATGGACAAATAATAAAAACCAGAAGATTCTAGAGAGAGCGATGCAGACGATGTGTGTGTGATTTTCGTTTGTGTGAGAGAGTGTATCTTTTTTTTTTTTTTTTATATTTAATTTTTCGGTTTAAATTTGGGAGCTTGACGTTTGGCGTGAAATTAGGTGATGAAATCTCAGCCGTTTGATTACTCCGAACCTGAGGTTTGGAAATGAGCGTGATTGGTTCGGGCTAAGAAACGCAAAACGAGGAAGAGAGAGTAGGTGTATTATTTGAATTTAATTTTTTAAAATATTTGTTTGAGTGAATCTAGGGTTACATGCGGCTGATGAAAGCTGTGTGACCGGCGTCAATTATACCAAATTTACTGCAAAAGATACTAAAAATGAAAATTGTTCGGGTCTGGGCCTTGATACGGGTCACCATTATGGGCCCAATTCAAGCCCAAATAGAGCCCAAATAGAGATGACGAGTATCACGAGTGAAAAAATTTGTCAAATAGAGAGGTTAGTTGGTATTTGATTCATAAAAGAATATTAGGTTCACCTACTTCTCTATACGTGCAAAGCACTGAGATTCACAGATTTTAGTCTAATATGATTTTAAATTAACAGCGAGATTCATTCTTAAGAAATAAAAATTGAATGAAACCAAGTTGATATAGAATAAGAATCCAACGTCATCAACACAGCTTTAAATGATATAATTTATCAGAAGGGAAACAAAAAATGTTCACAAACAGGGATCTTGATGATCTAAACTCTGCATATATGTATATCTAAGACTGGTAAAGAGATTGGTCCATCTTCAATTGATGAGGGTATCTGTATATTCTGTATAACAAAGCTCTGCCGAATTTACCACTCGATATGTAAATGGTACCTATGGTTTGGGTACGCCCATAAACTCGAAATTGTTTCTTCATCAGAATCTCTGTCGCTGTCTGAAGAAGAAAATCTTGATGATGAATCTTGAAGTATGTAGTCAATGACCTGAAACATTAAGGGCGTGACGAAAATCAGACATTGCAGAAGAGGATTCGATAATGTACACCAGAGAACAGTTGCAACGACTGGGGACTCTGTTGTTTATTTAAATTGCTATGATATATCGTCTCTGTTGTTTATTTAAATTGCTATGATATAATCTAGGCGACGTACCTGGCAGAGCGATACAGGCTTAATTTGCTGAGATTGAGATTCGATACTACAGCGAGCATTTGAACATTTCAGGTTGTCGAGCCAAACTACTCTATTGCAATGTCCGCAAAATCCCCTATTTGTTGTGAACTTCTTTGACGCATTTCCTGATATCAGACAAATGGCTTAATTAGTTATTGTACTCTAACATGGTTACAAAGTAACTTCAGGTACCAAACCCAACAAAAATATGATAAAAACATCACAAAACAAAAAACACAGATCGATTTACCTATGTATGCTCTTTTAAAGGCATCTTTCCAGTCTATACAAATTTCTGAGGCCACTTCCTCTTTAACGCATGTATGCTTATTATCTCTAGGCTTACGCAACACCTCAGACTTCATACTAGAATCACCAAAGTATACAGCAAATTGTTTTTGCCAAAGATTGTTATCGTTTGCTGCTAAATTCCATGACCTTCAAGTACAGTCTCAAACATATCAAATTACAAAACGCATTTGGAAAAATAAAAGGCAAACATGGTACATAGTTATTACCAGCTGACGGTCCCAACAGAAACTAAAGATTGCATATCCAGGAAACTGAATATGTGCCCAAGAACATCATCCGGTAGCTGAACAGTATCTAAGAGTAACAACAACAGTAAGTGAAAACTATTCTCAATGTAAATGACACAAAACAAACTCAATCAAAAAAAAAAAAAATACCCTTCTCTTCCTTTCGAGCTTTCGCTTTCCGTTTAAGAGCAATCATAGCTTGTTTATACTCCGTCACTGCTAGATTCTTCTTCTGCTTAGGCAACACAGCCTCCACACTCTGGAGAAGAAGATGAGCTGCAGCAACAGCATTGCAACTCTGCATACTAATCACCATCATCATCAAAAACAATCACAAAATCAGTCAATTAAGTCAGAAAGCATTAATCTCAATTGAATTCATACCAACATCAAATTTAACAAATTATACCAAACCCTAACAAACTCTTGTCACAATTAGACATACAAGAGCGATTCGAATCCCCCAATTACATCCAAAATTTCAAACTTTAAACTAATCAAATCATAATCGTGAACTGGGTATGTAAATTCGTTCAAAACGTAACGTATAATCAAGTAAAAATTCGAGAAAATGAAAATGAAAAAGTACCCAGGAAGGAGACGAAAGGCGGTGAGAGTATCTTGGAAGATGATCGATTGCAGATTCTTGGGGAGATCATTGTAAGCCCTTCTGAGAATTGAAGAAAGCTCTCTGCAAGCTAATGGGTACCTGTAGATTCTCGATAGACCTTCTTTTACCGCCAATTTTTGATATCTTTTTGTTGCATTTGACATTGTTTTTTTGATTCTGTGTTTCACCTGCGAGGACGTTTGGCTTTGTTTTGATTTCCGGTTGAGCGATTTGTTATTTGATCCGACCCGGTAACATAAAGATCCGGATACATCACGGCCATCTGTCTCTTGTTTGTAAATCCACTCTGACGGTTTAGATTTATTTGGATTTTAATGGATTTATTGGATAAAAGGGTAAATAACTCCAACTACCCCCTAAAAGTGGTTATATTTAAAAAAGGATGATAAGTTTCATTTTGAGTAACAAGAACACCCTCTAATAATATGCCTTTGAATGATATTAAAATCAAATTGTCCTTCATTCATCCTATTCTTTTTATAGAACTTATGAATAATCCTAATGAGACAATTAAAATTTTCTATTGCAAGAGAAATTTTAGGTTGAAAACGTAGAAGTTGGATAACTAAATTTTTGTCACAATTCCAATGGTTGAATCATTGGATCATTTATTCTTCATCTTTAATAGGGAAGAGTTAATCATTTTTCATATTTGTGTGTTATTTATCATCAAAGACCTCATGGTCCCATCTCATATATTTCCAAAGTTGGTACACCATAGTGGATTTGCATGTTCTATGACTAAGATATTTGAATAATGTGAGAGTGTTAATTAGATAATAGGACCTTTCCATCCTGCGGATTTTCTTTTTCTCCATGAGAAATGGTTTGTTAACCATTATTTTTAGAGAGCTCGACAGAATACTGCTTGCAATTCGACTTACTATATACAATTATTGTTGGAGCTGCATGTTATTTGTACGTCAAAAAGCATGAAAGCAGGAAAAAAGCAATGTTCAAAGTTAAACAAAGAAAGCTTTTATACTACAAATGTTTACAAACACAAATTTACAGATTCTACTTATATAAACACAAACGTTTGATCCAACTAACAATCAACATATGTATGCATTTTCAAGATAATATCCACACATTTCACATTAACATCAACTAATACTACTCCAACACTACTTGCAACACAAATTTCTTCCAAGATATGTTCAATCGCCACGAGCAATTCCAGAGGAGATACTATAAACAAAACCCGACAGAAACTCCCCAGTTACTGTCCATCTTTTCGCGAAAGAGGGACCTGGTTTTTCGCTAAAGCATTGTATTTTCGATGAGTGGTAAGACTTACTTCTACTGCTGCTGGATTTACCTGTTCGAATTCGCCAGAAAATGAAGCTGTGCTTCCATGAGTACTTGAATTCCTGCTGCTGATTACCTTCTACAGGAAGTAAGTTAACTGCTCTTTCTTCCTTGATCCTCCTTCGCCGTACAACTCATTCCATTGCTTTAGCTCGTTCATTACTGATCCCTCAGCAGCGAAACTCGCAGCAACCTGTTGATTTCAAGGATTAGGACTGGCCTAATTTGAAACACAATCAAATGTAAAACTATCTGAATTTATGTTACCTGATTTTTGGCTTGTCGCATATCCTCCATGTTCAAAGGCCTCAAAGTGATAACACGTTCCTCTTTGATTTCTTCTTTAGAATCCGAATCATCGTCTTCTGAGCTCTTGCCTTTTTCTTCTGTTCGTTTCCTCTCCTATACAGACACACACAAAGTAATGTCATCAGCTGATGAATCTCAGAATCCTTGAATGACAACACACTACAAGTTCTACATCAATTACCAGATCTTTCTGTCTCTCCTGCTGTATTAACTCTCTAACGGGTCGATAAGCAGCGGTCACACATAAATTCTGTTGCAAACAGTTTGGTATATAAGTGATTAGTGTGGTATCATTAAATAAATGTGTTGTGAGATTATGAATGAGATAAACAAACCTTGAGATCACTGCCACTGTAACCTTCTGTCATGGTTGCAAGCTCTTGGTAGTCCAAGTCTCCAACCTTTTCCTTTGATAGAAGGGTTCTCAATATCTTTTCCCGGTTCTCAACAGATGGTAGACCAACCATAATTCTGCAATTCATATAAAATCACCCAAAATAAGCAATCTGAGACTTGTATAATTGTATTCATGAAAAGGTACACAATGCCGAAATATATACCTGCGCTCAAAACGCCTGATAATGGCTTCATCAAGGTCGAAAGGCCTGTTGGTTGCAGCGAGAACTAGAATCCGTTCACCAGCTTTTGTTGTCAATCCATCCCAGTGTGTCATGAATTCATTTTTGATCTTCCTCATTGCCTCATGCTCCCCAACTCTAGTCCGCTGACCAAGCATGCTATCAACTTCATCAACAAAGATTATAGTTGGAGATACTTTAGCAGCAAGTGTGAAAAGAGCTCGAACATTCTTTTCATCTTCTCCAAACCATTTTGAAGTAATGGTGGACATCGAAACATTAATGAAACTTGCTCCAGCTTCATTTGCAATCGCCTTTGCCAGCATTGTTTTTCCAGTACCGGGAGGCCCAAAAAGTAAAATGCCTCTACAAGGCTTCAGTAGCCCACCTTTGAATAGGTCTGGTCGCCGAAGAGGTAGCATCACTAGCTCTTGTAGTGATTCTTTAGTCTCCTCCAATGAGCCGATATCTGCAAATGTCACTCCAATCTCGTTTGCTGGGATAACCTCTGGCCTAATTCGCTTCTCGAATTCATTGTCAGGTAGGACCTCCTGTTAAATACTTATTAGTAACACCATACTTGATGGAGCTAACAGATGATATGTGAGCAATTAAATCTTTCAACTTACGGGTGCTTTCATTGGAGGACTCTCGCCATCTTTCTTAGTGATGGGAACAGATCCATCAGTTTTGCTTTCAACAGCCGCCGCATCAGACTTTGCACCAGCATCCCCTCCTGGTTTCTATAGTTAACAAGAAGTTTTCAAATGATCAAATTTATCAATGAAGTTTACAAGAAGATTCATACTTATACATTTGAAGACTTCCGATACGAGTCATTCCAATCTCAAAAGCAATAATTCTAAAATAAAAAGAGCACAACAAACCTTGGAACCATCAGCATTAGTTTCTAGTTTAAGGCTATCTCTTCCAATACTTTTGCCTTCTTGGAAAATACTAAGTCCATGAGACAAGCTGTTCAAGAGAGAAACCATTCATTGCATAAGACTTTGTTATGACCGCGTGAAAACATGGAAACAAATAGTACAAAGTTAAACGTGGTATCTACCTCTCTGCTGATATAACAAGCTTTCCATTACGGTATTCTGGATGCTTACTATTCATCAAATGATAAGATATTGCAGAAACCACAATTTCTTCAATGTAACTCCCAAGAACCATTGTGTCTGCATGACAAATGGAACCTAAATCATCGCAATCAAGATCATTAGCAGCAAGTACCTCGGCAATGTGGTTTTTGTTATCTTGAAACTGAAGCAGCTTCATATCCTCTTCAAGCTGTGCTTTCCAGTTAAGAAGATTGGTTTCGTCTTCTGGTGGTCTGATATCCACATTGTATGGGAATAGAGCAGTGATCTTCTCATCCACTTCTTGACATTCGTCTTCCGGATCTGACATTCTAGAACCAAGTATCAATACTGAACCCGTAATTTTAGTCAATAACTTGTGAAACAAGTTATAAAATCTTCTTGATTGAGTGAGAAGCTTCTCAACATCTCTGAGGTATAAAATGATGGAACCGGTTTCCGCTTGTGCAACCAATACCTAAAAAGGGAATAAAATGCACTCATCTCTATTAACATGAAAATTTGAGACATTAATAAGGCAAATTCACAGAAAATCCATCCATTCATATATATGTAACAGTCTTAATAGAACAGATAATTATTCAAAAACACCATGTTTTGGGTGCGCACAAATACACATCAATCATACACTGTTTTAGTATCTAAGATACCTTGTAAAGTGACTGGAGGAATGCTTTCTCCTCAAAGCACCAACTGGTCGAGCCTCTAAGAGGAGCTGTAAGATCAAAACAATGACAAGAACAAACTAGTTCAGTTTATATATAAGCACATAACCTGATAAGATGATTGAAAAGTTAAAATAAAGAAATAACAGAACAGCCAATCTAACACATAACCTGTATTTCCTGTGACAGAAGTTGTGCAAGAGATGCTACTCAAATCAGATGCAACAGATGCGTTTCTGCGATGCTTTGGAGGATTGCTCTCCGCAGCCCTGAAAGCATTACATAAAAAAAAACTCAAGCTATAATCTAAGATTACTTGGAGCCAGTAAGTACTAAGAAGCTAAACATATAATATAAGCATATGCTGCTATACCTTGATCTTATATCCACACCGCTGGCTTGTCGGCGTAAGGTTCCTGCAAAACAATATTTTCGTCAGAGAAAATGATGAAAAAAATCGGTAACATCACTGATGTATTCTCAGTCCTATACCTTTTGGTTCTTCCCTTGGAGGAAGTCCCTGAAAGGAGCTAAACAAATGGGCCACTCGGTCCATTGTTAACTCAGAGACCGACCTCTTGAGAAACTGCAAAGTGAACCAAAGAGATCAGATATGGCATAACACATAACTCAGCCGAAAGTTAACCAAACCAAAGTTGCACAAGGCTTACAGGTTCCTTTTTGGAGCAACCATATTTGCTCTGCATCTGCAAGAACACACACCATCACAAAATTGTTCAATTAACATGAAAACACACACAAACAAACAATCAAAACCGAAAATTAAAGAGCAAAAAAAGGTCAAATCGATCTACCTTTAAGGAAAAGTCATTAACATCCAACAAAAGCAGCTTAGATTCAAAGTAATTAGCTAAAGCCTTGGCAAGCATCTGCTGATAAGCCTCTACACAAAGAGATCAAACAAAATGTGAACCTCTTGACACAATCATTTTAAAACAACAAAACAACACAAATTCAAAAAACTCTTACCAGCTGGTCCCGAGATCAAAATCGCTCTACTTGCCGGTGCAAGGTTTCTTGTGTGCTTTGAAACATCAAAGTGCTTCAAGTGAACAATTGCAGCACTTGTCAACAACACTTTTGTTCTCTCACTGTACCATCATCATCATCATCAACAACAACCAAAAATTTAGACCTTAAATCAACAACCCTTTTAACAAAATCAAATCTTTCACCATAAATTCATTTCATTTACAGAAAAAGCTTCAAGCTTCACAAACTACAAAGATCTAATAAACAAAAACAAATGCAAATACAAAATTTAAAAAATAAAATAAAATTACCTGAGAAAATAAGGAAACTCTTCAAAACTAACTTTACTATCTCTACCATCAACAACAAGTCTCAACAACTCTCTTTCAATGTCTTCACCGGAAATACCTTCTTTAGTCGACCCGGTCCATTTACCCACGCCTTGACCCGAAGCAATACCCAACCCGACACCAACTCCAACACCAACACTCAACGCAGACAAAAGCAAACTCTTCTGTTCCATTATTCTAACAACAGATTCAAAGAAATCAAGAAATGGGGTTGATGATGTTGTTTGGTTTTCCAGGGGACAAAAGAAAGAAAGTGAGAGAGTTCTTTTTTGGGTTTTGTTAGATGTGTGTTGTATATTTTGTCCGAAGACAACGTTGTGGTTTTTTGGTTTGGTTTGGTGTCGAAAAGCTTTTTTGACAGGTAATGAAAAAAAAAAAAAAAACTTATGTTAAAGAAAGCTCTATGTGGTCTTCTTCTCTTCAACTATTTATAGTATGGTTATGCTAATGGACGTTAAATGCTTTGCCGGGAAAAGGAAAATCTTTTGTAAAATTAATTAAATATTCATTTTTCTATTTTGGATTTTTTTATAATTATAATTATTGCAAAATTAATTATTTATTTTTTTATATTTTTGGTCGGTTTTCTTTTTGTGAAACTTTTTACGTCTGGTATAATTTTTGGTATTTTTGAATTTTTAATATATTTTTGTTTTGTTTCTTAGCAAATAATTATTACTTGTAAAGTTAATAATATGAATATGATGATGACCCACTTATGTTTTGTCTCTTTGTGAGTTTGGTTGGCTTTGACAACTAATTCACTTGCTCTACTTAACTACTTGTATAGATAGGTTTCGGATCTATTCAATTTGTGTTATAGATTTCCAAAATCAATATCGAATTTCAATATTACTAATAATATTAATATTAATAATAATAGTAATCTTATTTTTTTCATTAAAAAAATTAATATTTTCATTAAAAATTATTTTATTTTAGATTATAAACAATTAAATTTTTAATATACGAAAATAATCATTTTTAAATTCATTTTCTATTTTTTAATACTAGTTTTGAAAATAACCATGAAATTAGAATCATCATTCTAATTCTATCAAATTACATTAATTGAATTTAGATTTAAATAATCTTTTTAACAAAGAAATTGGTACCACGTTATATATTAAATTTAAAATCAAATAATATAATAAAATTATATTTTTGTAATTTGATGTTTATTCTTAGAAAAATGAGCTTGATTGTTTTAAATTGTAATAATATATATATATATAATTAAAAAAAATAGAAACATATTGTAATAAATATAATCCATCTTAAATTTAAATATAAATGATCAAATAAAATTTTATATATTTTTTAAAATTAAAAACCTACATATTGAAAATAAAAATGGCCAAACCTATTCCCACTTTTGAATGGGTATAATTTCCCTTAAAAAAGTATAATTCCCCTAAATATTTAAGTGGGTGAAATTAATTTTAAATCAAAATAAATAATTAAATAGTAAATAAAATAATGACAACTTGCATCTCACAAAATATTAAATAAATATAGAGCATAGAGGAACTTTATAAATTTTGTTTTTATTCACACATTATTTCATCCTATCTATTTGCAGCTGTATATGAATTGTTGCAATAATTACAAATTAAATAAACTTATTTTATTTTATTTTTTAAAATTCAATTAGATAACCTTATTTTTTTTTTCAGAAATATGTTTTTTTCGAAAGTAAAATGATAATAATAAAATTGTAAAAATTCCTATCAAATAAAGTTTTAATTGTACCCATTTATATTTAATGAATAAAAATAAAAATTTTATCAGTTTAAATGTAATTATTTATTCTTGTTTTAAATATATTTATAATTTTTTAAATATTTATATCTATTTATCCAAGTTAATAAAAAAAATATTCTCTAAATATTTAAAATTCTGATTAAATCTTATAAAAATTGTAATAAATATTTATATATTTAATCGAATTAGGATATGTTTTTTTTTTTATTATTATTTATAAAAGTCACTTTCCAATATTATATAATGTCAACAAATATTATTTAAATAAATTTCACTATTCCACAAAAATATTTAGCTAATTTACCATGCCTTGCCCATGCTTTACACACGTTGGATTAATAATTTTTACTCAAACTTTTGCTTTTTAATTAATTAATTGATTAATTACTTTATTTATTTATTTATTTACGATGTACCCACTTTCTATAAGTGCTTTACAGGCAAACACATGAAAAGTTTTATTCACACGTGGTCAACTTTTTTCACAATTCACATTCACTTATTTTTTAAAATTATTTTAAAAATTAATTTTCTTTAACTTTTTATACTACAGGACTAATTTTAGGCGGCTGCTTTGGCATCGTAATTTTATTTATATTTGAAACTTTTAGTGTATTTTTATTCAATTTTTTTTTTTTTTGTTAGAAACCAAAAACTTAACTATGAAGGTTTGATTGGTTCACAACACATGTGGGAAAAAGTTTTGATTTAATTTTTATAATTTCTTTTCCTCTTCTTTTTGAATTTCCAAGTCAAGTTTGGAGCAGTTGGTCATGATTCATGAATAAAGATGGAAGAAAATTATAAAGATTGAACTTTCTCTTCACTTTACAAGTCAGAAATTACTTGACTTAAATAGTAGTACTTCCACCAAGATTTGTCCGTTGAATATTTTCAACCAATAACATATATATATATATATATATATAATTATTCATAACACATAAAACATCAAATATCGAATGCTTTCCAATTCCCTTTTATTAATTAAAATTTTTAAATGTAAAATTATTTACACAAATATTCCATATATGAAATTTATATAATATACATAACAGAAAAAATTTGTTAAATATTTAACTCATTTTAAAAAGTTTATTATACATGAAATTATAATTATAAATTTAATAAAAAATAAAATTAAACCCTAATAACAATTTCTAAAAAAATCCATCATTTAAATTATTAATTTGGGATTTTTTAATTTATTTTATTAACAACTTAATTTAAAAATGAAAAGTTTTTCGTTTAATTGTAAATGAAAATAATTTAATATATTTTATATTACTCGAAGAATTTTGATTGATTATTCAACTTGTATGAAAATAGCCAAATAGCATTATTATTATTATTATTATTATTATTATTATTATTATTATTATTAGATATTTCTTTTCATAATATTTAGAAAAATTAGAAGAGAAGAAAAGAACATGGACGTAAATTGGTTGAAAATGAAATGAAACAATAATTGTCAAGTCGATATGAAAAGAACAAAGAGACATGCATCAAGTTGATTCTACTAAAGAAAAGTCTATATTGACAAGTGAAGCTGCAATATGGAGGTCAAGTTTTGTAACAACAACATGTTTATTTTCATTGGATCCTAATGTAATGTGTCGCCTTTTACCTTTAGATTTTGGTTATCAATTTGTGTTGTATTGTCTTTTTGATAGCTAAATGGGGATTGCAATTGCATTACTATATATATATATATATATATATATATATATATATATATATTATATATATATATAATATTCTATATAATATTATATAAAAAATGAGCTTTTTAAAATTCAAAATACAATTATGTGCCTGTTTTGAAAAACATACAAAAATAAGTTTTTAAAAATTTAGTTTTCACTTCATAGGCCAAGTTTTCCAAAATACTCCTGAAAACTTTACAATTCACAGTTTGTGAATTACGGTTACACTATGAATGCCTATGGAGCAAATTTTTCAAAAGTGGTCCATAATTGTATAGCAAACATTTTATGGTCTATAAAAAAAAATTCTCATATATATATAAATATAACAATATCGGTATTAGAAATAGTCATTAACTACAACATAGTATATATATTAGTAAGTTGATTTATAAATCTTAAGAACCAACGTAGAATAGAGTTAGATGTCTGCCATTATAGGTGATGAAATGGTGCTATAAGATTTTTTTTTTATTTTAGGGAGATTTTCAAAAATCAACCGCAGGTTTGAAAAATTAGCCAAAAACCTACCGCTTTTTTATTTTTGGCCAAAAACCAACATTCTGACAGATTCCATCTATTTTACTGTTCATCCGTTTGTCAATGAACAGTAACAAGGGGTATTTTTGTAATTTCTGATTTCAAAAATATTTTTTTTATTTTCTTTTATTTTATAATTATTTTTTATTTTTTTAAAAAAATTAAAAATTACCAAAATACCCTTTGAAAATTACCAAAAATTGACCAAAAATGAAAAAACGATAGGTTTTTGGCTAATTTGTCAAACTTGCGGTTGGTTTTTGGAAATAACCCTTTATTTTATTATTTCACCCCTCCATTCTATTTTTTCTCAATTTTACTTGAGTGATAAAAAATTTCAAATATATTTTTAAAAATTGTAATAATTTCTTTTAAAAAACAAAATCTAATTAATGATGGTTTAGGCCAAACTAAAAAGAATTAATAACGTCAAAAACAATATAAAAAATTAATTTTTCTACTATTTCTCATTTGTCCATCAATTTGATAATGCACTACCATTATTATATTTGTATTTTTTTTAATTCTACTAAAGTTCAAAAATTTCTTTAAAAAAAATTTATTTTCATTCTAAATATAACGAAATGAAAAAAAATATTATAGATTCTTCATTCATCAAATTTTTATGATTATTTTTATATAGTATATATATGCGGGATATTTTTAATTTAAATCAATTTAAAATTTTGAATTAACTTAAAAAATTATATAAAATTTATTTTAAATTTATAATTTTTTAAAAATTACAAGTAAAAAAAAAAAACAAAATAATCACTATATTTCTCCTTTACCAAATTACTAAAATTTTATAAATATTTTCACGATGATCTAAATCTATTTACCAGCATACCTAACATTCTCTAATAGAAAAACTTCAATGTAAATGGTGATAATGAAACCATGTGCAACACATTCATATTCAATATTTAATCTCAAAAGCAATTAGGTTAAGCTAAAAAACCTAAGTAGCCATCTCTACAAAACCTAACAAAACTTATAATCTAATTGAATGACATGATTACACTACCAACTTTTTAGGTAAAAATAAAGTGTTGTTTGTTAAAGATGTGACTATAGAAGAACCAAAACACTTGAGAGAGAGCTCTTATCATCAACAAGTTATCAAAAACATAAAATAGTTTTTTAAAAAATTAATTAAAAAACATGAATCTATATATATAATTTTATCCACATCAGCATCACATGGTTTGGTTGAATTTTTGTGCAAAATCTTAATTGATTTATGTGTTGTTTTGTGGGTTACACGCCATGCCCACTTGTTCACTATGTCTTTTTTCACTATTTTTATTTCCAATATGTCTCACTCATCATCACTACATCAATCAATATGACTAATAACATACCACCTTTTTTCACAAGCTAAAAGTGGTGAAAATGAATTATTTTATGGGGTGCAAAAAGTTGTGAAATGTGGATTGTGAAAAGGTGGTTTAGATTCATTAGAAAACTTGATTTTAGGGTTTTGTATTTTGGGTTTTGTGGGTGGGAATTGAATGTATATTATTTGGTATATTCAATGTTTGTTACCATATGATTATTAACAATGAGCTATAAATTTTATTTGCGATCTTATATAAGTGAGTATTATGGTTAGTTCCAAAAAATACCACCGCAAATTTATTAAATTCTAAAAAAATTATATCAATTTGAATTTTCTCCATTTTACCACTTTTATAGCGGTTGATGTGGGGTTACTATTTATGTATTTGTGAAGAAAAATGGTAAAATGGAGAAAATTCAAACTGGTATGATTTTTTTTTGGAGAATTTAACAAATTTGCAGTAGTTTTTTTTATTAACCCTAAGTTTTAAATAAAACGTTAATATTGGTAGAATGAATTTTAATATTTTAATAGAGTTTGAAGAATTGGTTGGATTGGAATAGTCTATTTACGGTGGGTGATGGGATGAATAAAATAAAATTAATGAATTTTAAAAATTATAAAAAATATTTTTGAAAATTTAATTTTTTTTTCATCAAACCATTCATTACCGATAATACACCAAATATATAATAATAAATTGGTTTCTCGGACTAGATGTCCATGCTATATATGCTAAATAATTTAATAATTTTTAAATATTAGGTTTTTAGAAAATTTAATTTTATCACATGATTCAATATTAAAATTTTACATTATAACAGGAAAATACTAGAAATAATAATGATATAAATTTTTAAAAATGTATAAATATATCTCCAATTATTGACTCGAAATGATGTTATTTATCATGATATCAATTAAAAAACGCAAAATAATTTGATAGAATTAAAAACATCACATATTTAATAAAAGGTATAAAAATTTGAAAAAAAAACAATATAATAAAAAAATATATTTATTGGATTTATCAGATTGGTCCGAATCGAATCAAGTTGGATAGGATCTATTAAAAAAATCTAATTTTTCTTAAATTTATGAACCGACCCAACTCCGTTAGTGAATCCAGACTGACCTGATAGACCAGACGGATTTAGTCAGGTTAGGTTATTGAGTTTTTTAACACCCAATAGAAAGGAAAAATAATTAAAGACTATAAACTTATTTTAAAGTTAAATTAGAATTTAAATAGAATGTAAATAATGTACTAATAAGGTGCATTATTTAAACTTTGATAAGAATTAGGTATGTTACTATAGAATTAATAAGGTACAAAAAGTGAAGAACTAAAAGTTGAATCTAATACTACCATTTTGCCTTGTTTATTTGTACCCCTTTTTATCTACCTTGGAGCAATCGAAGTTATTGATTTCGCTCTCAAAGAATCTTAATTTAATTATTGGGAGACAATCAAATAGTGTTTCATATATCCCACAATTTGATGTATCAATTTTCATCATTTAGTCTTGTGGGACTATAAAAAAATCATTCAATATATTGAATGCGTTATAATTATAATTTAATTTGTTAGTTCAGTTGCTATCTGAAAATGAAATAAAATCATTTTAAAATATTTCAATTATTAAAATAAAAATATTTTTAATTTTCTTTTAGTTTGTGAATAAAAATTTAAATTTATTTTAGTTAATATATCATATAAATTCTAATAAAGTTATTTGATTAATTTTTGGATATATAATTTAATATCGATTATATAAAGAAATTATTAATAAAATACAAAAATAATAATTCTAAATAGAATTGATATTTAAACATTTTTATTTTTATTAATTAATATTTTTGGGTAAATGATTTTAAAATAAAATTTATTTATTAATTAATCAATAAAATAATTTAATCAATAATGTAATCGTAGTTGTGTATGTAAAATTAACAGTCAAATTTTTTTTAAATAAAATATGGTGTTTCTTTGTCGAATATAAAAATGTTATATATTCAAAATAAAAATATTTATTTTATAATGAAAAAATGGTTTATCGAAATTTTATACTAGAAACTATGAAGCTTTCCATCAACTGAAAGTGGTCCAAAAAAGCATGAAAATACATGCATCCACATGGACATTCCACCACCTTTTATAAAATAATAAATTAATAAAATTTTAAAATTCAACTTTAATATACTACAATCTTTTTGCAATACCACCTTTGCTGTTTAGCTAAGTAACTAACAATTAAATAAATAAAAAAGCAAATACAATTAATTAATTTATTGATAATGAAAATTAAAAGTTACAACTTTTTATAAAATTCCATAATTGAAATAACCTAAAAATGGCCCCAAGCAAGTCTTTGACTATATTATTATAAAATTACTTTCCAATTGCAGAAAGTTTGAATTGAATCTCCCAAGATGTGGACACTATTTGATTTGATCCTCCAACAAATACTATATTATATGCTATTATCTAATTTATTAATTTTGTGTTTGTGCCAATAATGATATTTATAATCAAAATCTAACCGTTCATTTTGATCTTATTGTTAAAAATAATCACATTTGTTTATAGATTTATGTTAAGTATATGTTTCATCCAACTTGGTATTTAAGTACATGTATGTTCCACGAAATTACTTTTGAAAATGATATTTAAGATTGATTAAGCGGTTAATTATTTTTTAAAATATCTTGAAATAGTATTTAATATATAGTTATTATATATAAATAGTAGCATATTTGGTAATAATTTAGTTTTAAAAATGATTTTTATGAAATGTTTTCGTTTATCGTAAAACTTTTATAATTATTAAAAATATTATTTATAATGAATAATATTTTAATAATATTTAAAATTATATTTTATCAAAATTATTCATAATTATAGATAGATCAAGATCTCATTTTATCTTCAACCGGTTTAGAATTTGAGTTATTATGAGATGATAAGATTAATAAATTATTAAATAACTAAAAAAAAAAAGCTTATATATATTATAATTCAAACATTTTGCATAATAATATTTATAAATTATAAAAAGTAAATTATTAATAAAATCATATTTAAAGTAAAATATTTTAAATTCTTTATTTGAACTATAAATTTTTTAGTTGATAATAAAATAGTTAATAGTTTAATTTTTTTAAAATAAAGATATAAATAAGTAAAAAATAATGGGTGATTTTCATATTTAGACTTTTTTATATAAAAAGTTATATTTTTAGACTAGCATTAAATTTTTTATAAAAATAAACAATATGTAGAAGTTTTTACGTGCAGTAGACCAAATTGACAGTGATACTTTTCTAAAAAATAAAATAAAATTATATAAAATCCTTTTAAATAGTGTGTAAAGTCATGAATGCCCTTTTCTAAAATTTTTGAATTTAGTTATTAAAATTATAAAATTACCCTAACAAATTCTAAAAAGGTCCCCACCAATTTTATGATAGGTCCCCAGCAAAACTAAAATTAAAAAATTAAAATCCCCCAATTTGCATGAACTCTAACCCCACCCCGTGCAACTCAAATCTTGTACGTAATTTCATTCAACTTGTTTGTGGTGTAAGCGATAATCATATCAATTCTTATCTTTCAACCAATCAACTTAGCATTCTCGTTACATTGCGAATAAAAGATATTTTTTTTTTTTTTTTTTTTACGTAATTGGGATTTAGGACATGATTATTATGAACTTTGTTATGTAGAGATATTAACTACATAGAATTTATACTTTTGTTTAATTAAGGATTTTCGATAACATCTTGTGCATAACTAAGTTGTTATTTCGAATCAATTTTAATGCTAGTGTTGGAAATTTCTATTGTGAAATCGTAATTTTGTTGCAGTCATTTCCCGGTCTCGACACCCAGGAAATTGAACAAATATCAACACATTTCCCAGTATTTATACCGGGAAATGTACCGACAAGTTCCTGGCTAATAAACCAGGAACATATCTTTACCTAGTTGACGGTTTCCCGGTATTAACACCGGGAAATATATACCTATTTCCCGGTGTTAAAGACAGAGAAACTACTGGGAAGTAGTTTTCTGGTCTTTAACACCGGAAAATAACTTTAATTTTAGTCTGTTTCCCGGTGTAAGATGACCGGGAAACCACTGCTGACAATAGGGAATTTTTTTATTTTTTGTTTTTAGTTTAATTTTATCTAAAATATTTTGTTTACTGAATTTCTGTAAGGATGGAAGTGAAAAGGAACGTGGTGAAATTTAAAGCGGATTGGGTTGATGGCGAGTACAAGGGTGGTGAAATGGTTGTTATGCTTCTTGATACTAGTATTTTGTTTTCCCAATTAGTGGGAAAACTACATTATAAGTTGAAGATAGAATCGAGTTTGGAATTGACCATTCATTCATTTGTCATAACTTCAACTAGAGATAGATATGAAATTGTAGACGACGACGACTTACAATTTGCGATGGAGGATCATAGTGAGCATATGTATTTATTTGTGGATGCTATATCAAAAGAAACATCAGAACATGCATGATTCAGAGGGAATATGTGAGAACATCACGTCTACCGCAGCTATGACACAAGCGGCTTGCCCAGAAGATGACTCCATGAATGAGGACATATCACATAATTTGCCAACGTTTATAAGACCAAGAAACATGCAAAATTTGCCAACGTTTCCTGGTAGATGACACCAGGAAATAGACAAATCTATATTTTTTGGTAGCCATTTCTTAACAGCCCATTCAATATGCATATATGTTCAAGTTTTTCCAACCATGTTTCAGTAATAATTTTTTGGAGTAATTTTTTTTCAAATTGATTTGTCAAACTATTGTTAGAGTGCAAATATATTAACCAATATATTATTACATTGATATATGTGTCATTGATTTCAATGTATTATTTCATTGATATAAACCCAACTTTTGTGGAAAATGATCAAATGTTCATCATGAATTGAAAATGGAAAATTATCAAATGTTCATCATGATTTAGAAATGGATTTGAAGTACCTGGAAACTCAACCAATAGGGTTATTGGTCTTACTCCCAGGAAATGACCAAACATGTGCATCCATTTTTTGATCTTAATTACCGGCAAACTCATTTTTAGGTGTAAATTGAAACATTCAAGAACATAGTTTCCTTCACGTACCTTTTGTGTTCATAGATTTATTTCAAATAAATTTGCACTACGTTGGAATTAATAATTTACACTTAGATTCTAATCAATTATACGTTTACTTTGGATGGGTGGTATTCTGAATACTTTAATCATCTTAAAAGAATCGATTCATCATGCATTTAACTTATTTAATATTATTTTATAATATTCTTGTCGCATTTTCAATTTGACCAAACCTTATGTTTCATAGGTCAACGTTGGACTTTAGTGTTTATGAAATGTAACTCTTACTTGTCAACAGAAATAATGACATTTAATGTTTAAACCATAGATTCCTTAGGGTAAATATATATGTCAATAGGATCCGATAAAAGCAAATTTGACAATTTTATCCATGCTAAGTTGAGGTTGTCGGTATAGTAGACTAGGAACAAGATGTCCATTTTGCCTGTTTTCAGGTATATAGGACCGGGAAACATGACACTCTATAACTGTTTTCTGGTCTTGATGACTAGGAAAAAACTTTATATTTTTCCTATTTTCCGGTCTGATTGACTAGGAAATAGGCAAATAATGATTTGTTTTGTTGTTTTATTGGTGATCCTAAATTTTAAATTATAATGGTTGGATCCTAAATTTGGAATAATTCTAAATACAACTTGGTTTGTTTAAATACAATTCCATATGTAGAAATTAAGGTCCTATTGTAGTGTTTACATCAGAAAATACATCTTCACTCTCATATGAATAATTGAAGATGGCATATGCTAATTCTCTTCTAATTCTGACGACCTCTTCGTTTTTCGTTCCAAAAGTCTAAGACGGTTGAGGTTTCCATATACCTTGGGTGTATCGGTACACATATGATCCACATGATGTCCTGCAACAAAATAAATTCAATAAACAAAAGCTACATACATATATTGACAAAACAGACAACCATCATTCTTACCCATATGATTGCATTGGAAGTCCTACTTCATTTCCAACCATCATAACATTCCAGGGAGAGGACGAAACTTGTATTGGTGGATTTGCATCCACTGTCTTCAATCTCCTTCTCCTTATCCATCTCCTCCACAATCCCCCTAGGATCACACTTAGTTTTCATTTTGATCTCTCTATTGGGTACATCAGTCTCCTTATCAGAATCTTCTTTCCATTAGTAACAAAGTAAAGGTAATGATTCAAACTAGAATTTCTAATTAATTTTCCTGGTCTTTAAGATTAGAAAATAGTGGAAACTGTGAACTAGTTTCCTGGTATTCAAGACTAGGAAATAGGTTTCCTGGTATTGAAGATCGGAAAGTAGTCATTTGGTGTCTTCGCTTCCCGGTAGTGAGTACCGGGAAGCTTCTCTTAGAAGTTAACAGTAGCTTCCCGGTACTACTACCGGGAAGATGGAACACCAAATGAACTGTTTTCCGGTCTTCAACACCAGGAAACCAGTTCACAGTTTGCACTAATACCAGGAAACCACTGTTTCCTAGTTTTGGTCTTTAAGACCAGGAAACAGTGCAAACTGTGAACTGGTTTCCTAGTATTCAAGACCAGGAAATAGGTTTCCTAGTGTTGAAGACCGGGAAGCAGTTCATTTGGTGTCTTCGCTTCCCAGTAGTGAGTACCGGGAAGCTACTGTTAGCTTCTGAAATTCTACTATTATTTATATATTGTAGCTTCCGGCCATAAGATCGAAAAACAGTATTAGATGAACGCCAGTTTCCTGGTTTACTACACCGGGAAATCGCATACATAAACTTTATTCCAACAAATAAATAGAAGCAACTAATTTTATGAACACTAGCATCTAAAAACCTACGAATCTAAGACTTTAACGCAAATCTAACACCCTAAAGCAACTCTAACATGTACTTTTAGCAAAAAATCATTAGCAAAGATGTCTTACCACAACCTTCTGCTTTTGTTTTGACTACTTAGGGCTTACCACGGCTTTAGGTTTCTCAAACCCATGTTTGCTTTTGTTCGTCTTCACCATTAATAGTTTGAGATGCTGGAGTTATTTGCAGACGAGAAATGGCCAACGTGATTGTGAGAAACAAACAAAATTAACGAAACTGATGATTGTTGGAGAAGAATCGATGAAGGAAATTGGGGAAGATGAGCTCTGCTACGCAATTGTTGATAAAACTTCTTTTCTCTTCAAATTTGAATATAGAAGGATAGGGACCGATTTCAAATCGAATTGGAATGCAGAACGTTAGGGTTGAGTGAGTTGAATTAGATTTCAAACGCTTACTACTGATAAGGTTGTTTTAGGAATTTCATTGTTTATTTTTATTATTTTTTTAATTAATTAATTAATTAATAATTTTTAAATGTAATGGGCAGATTTGTCTATTTGGTTCATTACATGTAAAAATTTATTTATAAAGTTTAATTTTGTAAATTTTTTAAGGTCGGGCTAAAACTACTTTTTTTTTTTTCAATTTGGATGGGCTTAAGAGTGAATATTATCACAAAAATAATTGTTGAATAATAAATAGAACGAAATTAAATTATAAAGAAATCGAGAATAGTTGTTGAATGATAAATAGAACTAAATGAAATTCAAATTTGATTTAGAAAACGATAAGTTAAACCCGGACCCAAATATAACGAATTGGAGGGCATGTGATTGAAAAGGTGAACCATAATGGTGCATGTAGGGTTTGGCGAGTGGCCCTCTGAGATTTTGCAACTATTTGTAATTTGTATGACAATCCTCTCATCTATTTCACTTTCTAACAACAGTTTTTGGCCTTCCTGTGCATGTACACATTTCGAGTGTGACAAAAAACTGACTAGACCACACACTGATTCTTGGATTAATAGAACAAGCAATAATAATATGGAGAGAGAGATGGCAGTCACTCATTATCATATCTATAAATTAACCTGGGGTTGGCCCAAGAGAATTTGAAAGCTATGTAAAAGTCTCTAGATATATTTCCTTTCCGTCCAAATAACCCAATAAACTAAGTCCTTATTCAAGTATGATGTGAAAAAAAAGGTCATTAAAGTATTATTTAGATTGAATATTATATTTGAATTTAGATAATTACTTTTTGAATTAAAACAATTGTTTTAAGAAGAAAAATGCGTTTTGTTATTCTATTTATAAATATGACATCGAGTTTCTGATTTATTTAATGGATTTGGGATGTTTTTATGATTTGATTTATTTGAAACTCCATATATAAAAATCAGAAAATATTTATTGGTTTGTTTGCAAATATTATAAATATAACAAATAATAATAGATATAGTATATAATCAAGAACACCTTTTGTTCGATGAAATGCAGATGAAAAACTAATCCTTCTCTGCTTCCAAAAAATACAATGCTCAAAGAATTCTAACTTTTCTATGGGTTGACCATAAAGAAGACCCCGTTTGCTTAAAATATGCATTCTTTTCTCACTCATATGACCTAGACGCATGTGCCAAATTTTGGTGATATTAGAATCTGACATAGAAGATGAAACAACAACAGAACCCGTCACAAGAGAACCTTGTAGAACATATATACTCCCAGAACGATTAACTTTCATTAACAAAAGATTACCCTTGGATACTTTAAGAACTCCACCTTCAGCTGTGTATCTACACCCAATGGACTCTAGAGTGCCTAAAGAGATAAGATTCCTTTTTAAGTCTGGAATATGACGAACATTTGATAAAATCCTAATCCAGCAACTTTGTATTGAGAATCATTACCCATTAAAACGACACCACCATCAACACTTTTGTAAGTGACAAACCAATCTCTATGAGGACACATATGATATGTACAAACAGAGTCAAGAATCCATTCAGTCTCACTTATTTTCTCTGAAGTATCTCCATCAGAATCAGTCTCAACAACATTGGCTGCAGCAGCTTTTTCAGATTGTTTCTTTTTTTCTTCTTTGTTCTTTAATTTATAGCAATCTGAAATTTCATGTCCAACCTTCTTGCAATAACGACATGTCTTATTATTGTTGCATAATTTTCGTCCTTTAGACTTTGATATGAATTTCTTTTTATTACTACTTCCTTTATCATGAGTTCTACCTCTTACAATCAAACTTCAGCTTTATCATCAGAACGAAATTCAAGATCAAACTTTTCTTTTGACAAGAAGTTAGACTTCACATCTTCATAACAAAGAGTATCATTATTTCCATAGAGCATGATTTCCTTAAAATGCTTATAAGTAGATGGCAAAGATACAATCAGTAAAATAGCTTTATCTTCATCCTCAATTTTAACATCCAAATTTTCTAGATCAATGATAATAGAATTGAACTCATCAAGATGAGTTTGAATAGATGTACCTTCAGTCATCTCAAATGTGTATAGACGTTCTTTGAGTCGAATTTTGTTGGCAATACTCTTGGTCATGTATAACGACTCAAGTTTCAACCAAATATCAGCAGTTTTTTCATGAATCACCTCACGAAGAACGTGTTTTGACAGACAAAGTTGAATGGCTGATAACGCCTTCTCATCCAACTCTTCCCATTGTTCGTCTGTCATGGATGCAGCCTTCTTAGTTTTGCCAAGCAGTGCCTTCTTCAATCCATTTTGAGTGAGAACAACTTGCATTTGAATTCTCCAAATGCTGAAACTAATATTACCATCAAACTTCTCAATGTCAAACTTTGTAACAGTTGACATGATGATAATCCTAGTTGAATATGTAGTTGCTCTGATACCACTTGTTAAATTTTAATATCAATCATGCACAGCAGAAAATAAACCAAACTAATTCAATTAGGAGAAAACAAAGATTAAAAGAACACCAAATTTACGTGGAAACCCAGTATGGGAAAAATCACGAACAGCAACGAGCGGAAGAATTCACTATGTGAAGAAAAATACAGCAGAATCCTCAAGGGGTACACAGATACAACAAGGATGAAGAGAAATTTAATCTCTCAATATATATCTTTCTCACACACACCATCTATCTTACCCCAACATTATATATCTCTGTCATACATAAAAAATAAACTGATACATGATAACTTCTACAGCAGTTATAACCACCACAAGAAACAAAGATCATAAAATTAGTCAATAGGAAACTTTCCTGACATAAGTTTGATGACTCGACAGAACATAATTTTGGTACACAACATCCAACAATTCTCGCTACAAACACAAAGTGAGAAGTCATCTTGCTTTTCTTGGTAGAATAATCTATACATTTCATCAAGCGGTAAAAAAATATAGTATTATTTTTTTGTGATATTTTTTTTGAAAAATCTAAACTGAAACATTAGACCGAAAAAAAAAACTCCAACTAAATAAAAAAATAAAAAGAAAAAAATTAAAAAATAAAACCGGTAAAAAAAATAAATTCCTCCCATGAATTAAAAGTTTAGATTACTACCTCAGGCCCATTTTAGTTGCAATGTTAGGGTTCTGGACACCATTCATCGACTAATCTTATTTTGCATATTGTGACTTAGGTATACGAAAAAATATAGTCAAGTGAGATCTTATTTTATTCGTTGTAATGTCTACTTTTTAAATATAAAATTACCATAATTTTTAGTCGTGTATAATTAAAAATATTTACCGTTGAAATTATGTCTCGACAAATGTGAAAAAAAGAAATATTGTAACATTAGTGCTACGAAGGGAGTATTATTTATTATTATTCTTTTAAATGGGGAGAGTTTCACAGGAGAGAGAAATATATAGTACTTCTAATCGTGAATTTAGATGAATAATAATTTAGTATATTTAGCGTGATTGATTTGATAAGTATAATATCAAAATCTTAATACAGTTATATTATTTAGAAAAGAAAGCTAAAATCGAAATTAATATGATAATTTCAATTATATTATTTTTAGTAGAAATCCACTAAAATAAATGAAAAAAAAAATAAATCACTGAAACGAAGAAGGAAAGAAAATCAAAGACTTAAGTTACTCAAGTAAAAGGTAGATTCTGTATAAACCCCAAACTGCTCAGTCGTAACATTTGTTCAACAATGGCGGACCATGGAGGAGGCGGCGGCAGATGGGAAATCGCTTGCCCTCGATTGATTCCTCAGCCGTATCAACCGTGTCCGAAGGCGGTGAAGGAGTATCCGAAACGCGGCGGTTCTCGTTACAAAGAGAAAGTGAGAAGTCACCTTGCTTATCTCGGCTGGACGATCTACTACGATTCCGAGAGAACTTGTTTTCGATATACTTCACCGGACGGTAAAACAAGCTATCTCTCTCTTCGTGACCTTTGTTTGGATTTGATTCCGGGGAAGGGACGATTGCTTGCGCGGCAAGAAACCCTAAATTTGTCTACCTCGGGCTCCAATGACGCTGATCGACCGAAGGGACACTGTCCTGAAGCTGTTGTTGAGTATTTGAATGAGCATGGAAGCGAGAACGTGTTCAAGAAGAGCAATTCGGATCTGAAATCGAAGGTCAGGAGACATCTCTGCGCTATTGGCTGGACCATTGACACGAGTTCATCTGGAGTGAAGAAATTGGTCTACACTTCGCCTAATGGGAAAAAGAGCTATTCTCTTGTTAAAGCCTGTGAAGTTTGCATTGCAGAAGAAGGGGTGTCTCAGAATCAGACTCCAGTTCCAAAACCAAAATCGAAAGCCTGCGTTGAAGAGGAAGAAGTGGTATCTCAAAATCAGACTCCAGTTCCAAAACCGAAGAGGAAGAGAAAGAGATCTTGTTCATCTGATTCAGATGATGATGAATCAGAGAGTGAAGAATCAGAGAGTGAGAAATCGGCTTCTTCTGCAGGTAAGGTTAAGATTCATGTTCCCAAACCCTGTATTAGCATATCAAAGCCTCATACTTTGCTGTCCTGGTTGATAAAGAATGGTGTGGTAGATGATGGGATAGGTCTAAGTCACTATAGTTTCTCTAGGGCAGAGATTTTTAATCCATTTGGGAATCTCTTCTTAGAGGATGGAAGGTCAGTTTTGGAATGTCAGAGGCAGGTTTTGCTTGCTATTAAAGCCAGAAACTTGAATTGTGGGTATAACAGTAGTCTTGATGATAATGACAACATTTGCTCCATTTGTGGCTATGGAGGTACACTCATGCTATGTGATAGATGCCCCTCAGCATTTCACCATACCTGCATTGGTCTAAGAAGCATCCCTGAAGGCGAATGGATCTGCCGATCTTGTAAATGCAATATTTGTAACAGGTATGAATATGATTCAAAAGCCTCTGAATATCATGACTTGGTTCTGAATTGTAAGCTGTGTGCGCGTAAATTCCACGTCGGATGTATAGACAAGGAAAAGAGAGTGTCTAGGATGGAAGATAAGTCTAGTTACACATGGTTCTGTAACGAAAGATGCGAGAAGGTGTTCACCACACTTGATGAGCTATCAGGGAGAACTTATTTCGGTCCTGAAAACTTGACATGGACAGTACTGAAGCCTATGGAGGAGGCTCATCTTGAGCAGAATGATCCAATGATGCCAGCATATGTGGTGAATCAGAGTAAACTGCATATAGCTGTTGGTTTATTGCAGGAATGCTTCATGCCGATTTTGGAGAAGTTCACCGGACAGGACATGATTGAAAGTGTAGTCTTCAACATGAAATCCGATCTTAAGCGCCTCAACTTTCAAGGATTCTACACCATCACTGTCGAAAGAAATGAAAATTTACTCGCAGTGGCTACAATCAGAGTACATGACAAAGTGGCTGAGCTACCTTTCATTGCTACAAGCGCAATGTGTCAAAGACAAGGCGTAGGTCGGATAATGATGAATAAGGTTGAAGAGCTGCTGCAACGACTGGGAGGTATACAGAGACTGATATTGCCTGCAGCTCCAGCTTTGGTTGAGATGTGGACGAGGAAATTCGGATTCGTAGTCATGACAGAAACTGAGAGATTGCGGTGTGCAAGGTACAATTTGCTGGCTTTTCAGAAGACTATTTTGTGCTATAAGGTGTTAGGTAGACGTGCTCACTCTGTTAGATATTGCAATTAGTCTGTTAGATTAGTTCTCAGTGATTAGTTGTATGATAAGTACTGTAATTGAACTATTATTCAATCAATTTAGAAGAATTTTGTTTCTAGTTTGCCACTGTTTCAAAGACATCTGATGTAACTCAAGCACCAAGAAACAGATACATTGTGTCTGCCAAGTCATGAAGAAGACTGCAAGTGTTGAAGTACAATGATGTTGAGAGTGTTTATAATGTAGACTGCAAGTGTGTATAATGTAGGCAGAAAATATTTTCCATGTGTATCGATAGAATATGCTAAACTAGACAAAACGGATTCTCAAATTTTATAAATTAAAAAGAGGAAATTTTATAATTTCCTTGGAAACTAGCAATGATAATGACATACATAGTTTATTATCATTGTATCGTTGCATTGGGTTACAAAAAATAATAATAAAATAAAAAATAAATAAATAGAATTAGGATGGGCAAAAAACCAAAATCAAATTAAACCGAACCGGCGTGTTCTGTTTCGATTTTGATCAGGAAAAAAAAAAAAACTAAACATAAAGTAAACGAGATTAATTCGTTTTTTTTAAGATTTTGACCGAATCGGATCGAACCGATTCGATTTTGAATTGAGATTCGGTTTGATCCGACCCGACCCGTGCTCATACTAGCTAAGATGGTGTGGTTATTGTTTAAGCTGGGCTTGGCCCATGAGAATTTTGAAAGTCATGTATACTTTTGGGCCCAAACATGATTTGGAGCCCTTATTCAACCATTCGGTGAAAAATGCCAATTTTTTTTAATATTTTTTTTTCATTTTTAATAATTTTAAGAGAGCTCTAAATCCTAGAAATTAGGATTTGGTTTGGTTTATAAAATAGAAATAGAGACGTAGAAGATTGGATATTATATTTGAATTCAGATAATTACGTCTATTAAGTAAAATACTTGTTGTAAGAAGAGAAATGCGTTTTGTTCTTCTTCTATAGACATTGATATGATACAGTTGGTGACAGTAGAGAATTGAAGGGACCATCAAAACATATAGATATACAAACACTGTGTGTTATAGCTGTACAGTGAAGTGAGAGGATTCAACAATGTCAAATGAAAATGACAGTTTATACAGTTAATGCTTTGAATACAGCAGCTGTGTGAATTTGACTGTTTGAGTTGAGAGGACCAATTAGGGTTTTTTTCTTTTTGACAAATCACACTCCAATTTCACTTTTTCTAGAATCTTTAAGTGTGGTGTGAAATCAATCTTATTTAGCATTTTTTTTAAAAATGAATTTATGATTTATTTTGTGACCACGTAGGTATAATTTTCAAATAAAAATCAGAAAATATTTATTGGTTTGCTTGCAGATATTACAACATATAATAAATAATAGTAGATATAGATGTAACAAAACGAAGAGTTGGTGGTGCAATGCACACCACGATTATGCAATGCAATGTTGATATTATTTTTTCTGTTGACATTCGTCATTTATATTTTGGATTGGATTTTGTATAGTTATAAGTTTTTTTAATTTTACATCATTTAAAAAAAATTAAAAAAATGAATTATTTAAAAAAAAACCATTCATTTTTAAGAATTTAAAACTTTTATTTATAAAAACTATTATTTTAAAGAAAAAATTCTTAATTAAATTTAAGTAGTTTTTTCATCCTGACACTCTATTTCTATTTTATAATAATTAACTTTTTCAGTGGTTTATAAAACTAATATCATAATATCTATTTTTGTTTATGATAATTCAAATCTAAATACATAATTTTAAAATAATTAAAAATTTCACAAAATTCACAATACATTTTATACGTAATTGATTAATTTTGTAGTGATGATGGGTTAAAGTGAATTTAATCCCTATAAACGATAACAATGGACGTATGTATGATAATAATAGAAAGTTGATGATTGCAATTGTACGGATGAAACGATGAACACGAATGGTGTTTGCTGACTCCATTGAAACTAAGAAAATGAAGTGATGTGAGTTAGGTCATGCTTTTCAGATTTTGTCACTCATGTGCTCTTCCTTTAATTGAATCCATATCACCACCTCGTCAACTTTCAATTCAATTATGGACTATATATATATATATATATATAATTCAAAATAAAATAATATAATATTTATTTGAAATAATTGATATTTTTTTATTTATAAAAGTAAAAGTTATTATTTTTTAAGAAAAAAAAGGAGTTTTCAATTCTAAAAATTTGTTAAAACTATTTTTAAGTTTAGAAAAAAAAAAGTTTAAGAATTATCCGGAGAATAAATTTTAATTATTTTTATAAATTAAATTTTATAAATTTTTTATGGTTGAATTAATAAATTTAGAATAGGTTTGACACTATATTTTAATTAACCATTAAATTAATATTTTAAATAGAGATTGTTAGATTAGATTTTAAATAAGCCAGTAAGTTAGATGTTGGATTGAAAATTTGATATTAATTAATTTTAATTTTTAAATTAACATAAAATTACTAAAATTTATTGTAGATATAAATATAATTAAAATTATAATGATGAAATTAATTTTATTTTTTTTAGAAAAAAAGTTAATAAAATAAAGGGTTAAATCAGTATTAACGTTTGAGTTGAAAGTTAATTCCGATAATTTTTATAAACACTATTTTATATGCTAGTTGAAATACTAAACGCTATTTTAAACACAAAACATATTTATTTATTAAAAATTAATTTAAAATCTAATTGTTATTTTAAACGCTAATTAAATTTTTTTTTCAAACACATACCTAGCTGAAACTAAAAATTTTCTAACAAATAAATTCATTTTACCAAAACTTTATATTTTATTTATTCATACATTTTTACTTGATATTAATTTTTTAATATAATATTTATTTTAAAAAACAATAATTTTTAGCTACATTTTCTCCAGTACTTAAAATTCACAATCAACCATAGAATAACAAATATTGCATAACTTTATATATTATAACAGTCATGAACCTTTTTCAGAATTTAATTTTGCATGAACAAAATTAGGTAATTAAGCTGTTTCTAATTCCAACTATAAGTCAAAGTTGTCAATTAACTCTCTCTTATACACAATACATGTACCCATATTGTACAAAAATTGTTATATTTCTGTTTGGTATGTTTTATATATATAGAAAACAGAAGATTATTAGTTTATAAATGGAGTTTGTATTAGAATGTGTCACTATTGCTGGAGTTAATTGAGAGCTCTTAAATTTAAAATTTAAATAATTTGTGATCGTCTCTCATCTTTGAAGGAAGATAAAGAAAATTCAAAAAACTCAAGGTGTGTATACTTGTTTATTTATTTTGATCAATTTTATTTTTATTTTGTATAATTAATTATTTAAATTTATAATTTTTTAATTGTTTGTTTATGATGTATTTAATTTAACATTTCGATAATAAATTAAAAATCCTTTTGCATGTAATTTATTGATTTACACAAATTTTTCTTATCTGATTTTGAAAAAAAAATTAAAAAATCATAATTACTTCAATTTCCTGGAAAATTCTTGAAGGAATAATCAGATCTACCAACTTGTTGCTTTTGATAATAACAACTTAATTCTAGCTGGAAAATTTGGTGTAAAACCCACTTTCTTCTTTTTTTTTTTTTTTTGTTTGTTTATAGGACAACAACTTTATTTATAATTTTTGTTGGTACATAGAACATGACCATCAGATCATGAACGTTTAAATAAGCTACGATTTGTTAAAATATTTGTTTTATTTATTTCAAAATGAATACAATTTGTAAAGCAAACTACTAAAGAACAAAGAACATTCCAAGAAATTCGGTATAAAATTAGAAATTAAACAAAATTATTATAAAATATTATATGTTCTAGCTGTATGTGGGGACTAGACTTCGAGTACATAAAATTGTGACATGTTTGACTTAAATCTAGGAGTGGCCAGAATCTACGGCACTGACTTGAAAAAAAGTTAATAATCAATAAAAAAAAAAAAATATCATTATCAAGTACTAATTAGATAGACTCATCTTTTAATTTTAAAATATAAACATATAGTAGTACATAATTTTTATTAATTATATATTTGTTGATATCTAATGTGTCATATCAATACAAGACAAGCTTTGATCATTGAATTATCATTAATTAATTTTATATATAATTATTTAAGTTATTACTGAAAACAAAATGAGACGAATTAGAAAACGATTTTTATTTATTTTATAGTAAATTTAATTACTCAATTGATTTGATGACAAGCTTAGCTGAAAATATCTGGAAATTAAAACCATAGTCAAATAAAAACCATACAAATGTTCCATGTTTGTTGAACAAAATATTATCTGGTTTGTTCTTATCTCTAACCAAATAAATAATAAAAGCCCAATTCATAAGCAATTTTTGCATATAAATAATTTTTAGGTCAACTACATCAACTAATATATCAAATTTTATGAGCTGTGTCCTTCTCTTTATATCATTATCACAAGATATAGACTATATGTATAAAATTTATATTCACATTGCTTATATTTTAGACTATCTGCTATCTTTTGTAGTATTTTTAAACAAAAATATTCACATTTTTAATAAAATATAATAATTTTATTTTATTAAAATAAATCACACTTCATCTATAGTTATAATTATTATCATTTTTATCATATGAATAATAATATTTAATTAAAATATATTATTAAAAATTATTTTACTGTTACTATATGTTTATACAACGATTTATTAATAATTAATTTAAAATACAATAACAATAAATATTAAAAAAATGATTATTTTAGTATTATTAAAAATAGTTAAATATATGTAATATATACTGAATATTTTAAAATATTATATCTAACTTAATAATATATATTTATATTTTATTTATAAGATAATTAAATATTTTATTTATATTATTTTATGAAATAATTAATTACTAAATACTATAGTATTATTTTTACACTAATTAACCACCTAACCCTTCGTGTGCATCACTCAAAAAAGCTACAAATATCAAACAAAATAGACGTCAGATTTTTATAAATTTATGGTGTAGTGTGGTGAAGATCACGACAAAAATTAATATCAAATGTGAGGTCCATCGCTGGAGAAAACCTAACTCGGTTTATTAATAATAAATATAGCATGACAGAACAGAAGCTAATCCAACAACTATCATAAGTTAGCTTTATTTTCTCATATTTCTAACCCTTTTCGTTTGAATAACATATGCATCGCTGTCAACAATAAACCCATAAATCAACATCATTAGCTGCTAAATCACGACTCATTTTGATGTATATATATATATATAGTCACACATATTCTCTTCACACAGAAAAACAGAACACAAACAAAAAAAACACAACAGAGATGGAGCAAAACGAACACTTAGATGCTTCAATTGAGTTGACACCAGAACGACACGAAGTCCCTCCTCTCATCAACATTATCTCTTCAAATCAAATCAACGGCTTCGATCTGGTGAGTTTTGTTATAAGATCATATTGTTTTATCGGATTTTAATAGTGAAATGACGAAAATGCCCTTTAAAACAGAAAGATGAGACAAAACAGCATCATCGACGAGGGAGTTCGATCTCTCTACCGACATCTCCGACAGTGTTGATTAAAGACTCGAAGCGAGTGAGTTTCGACGTGGCGGATAGAGACGGCGACGAGTCATCTTCGACTTCGCGAGTGAAATGTCAGTCGCAGCCGATACCGAAAGGGACGTTGGTCGAAGGACAGATAAGAACCGAAAACAGAGTCAGAGGATATAAAATTGATGAAGAGCAGAGGAGGTCTAAGTTTAGAGACAGGAGATATGATTCGTTCAAAACGTGGTCTGGGAAATTGGAAAGACAGATCACGATGCTACGTGGAAGACAGGTGGAATTGGATGGTGACGAGGATGAGGAATCTGGAAAAAGGAATAAACAGAGGAATGAAAATGAAAGTAGTGGGAATGGAATTGGGAATGGGAATAGCATGCCGGTTGATCGGTATTATGATGCCTTGGAAGGTCCTGAATTGGATACACTCAGGGTATGTTTTATTATCGGTGAATTATTATTATTATTATTATTATTATTATTATTATTATTATTATTATTATTATATATTTCCATTTTACTACAATAAATATGCAATATTAGAAAAAAAAACAATAATAATAAAAGACCACATTTTAATATTTTCCATCTATTACTGTATTTTTTAATTTTAAAAATCATTTTTTTAAAAATAATTTTAAAAGATATTTTTAATTATAGATTTAATAATTATGACAATATGTTTTATTTACTAAAAATTAACAGTAATATTTGATCGAATTAAAAAATAATATTTTTAATAAATTAAATTGTGAAGATTCTTTTTTTATTAATTCTGTAATAATAAAATGAAAATATTCTTGTTATTATAATTATAATTATTATTAATAAAATTGAAACTTCTTTAAAGTATAAATAAGAATAATTTTTAAAATAAAAATAAAATCTCTAATAAATTTCATAATTTCTTTTTAAAAAATTAGGTCACTACATATTAATTTTTTCTAATTATTTTTATTATTATATTAATTTATCATTTTTACGTTAAAATTAACTATCAAGTCAAAATTATTCAATTATTTTTTTTTTAAAATTCTATATATATATTTAAAAAAAAATTAAAATTAACGATAATAATAAATATTATATATATTATAAATTATAAATTTTAATTTTTTTTTAACTATCCCAAAATAGTATGTAAATAATAATCTAATAGTATGTAAATAATAATCTTCTAGAATGCTCTATCTAACTCTAACAAATGACTTTAATTTCAACATTTGCAGCCACAAGAAGAGATAGTCCTACCAGAAGACAAAACGTGGCCGTTTCTCCTCCGGTACCCAATCTCCTCCTTCGGTATATGTCTCGGAGTCAGCAGCCAAGCAATTCTATGGAAAACACTCTCCACTTCTCCTTCCACCAAATTCCTCCACATCACACCTCTCATTAACACAATCCTCTGGTTCATCTCCATCGCTTTAATAATCGCTATCGCCATAATATACTTCCTAAAACTTATCTTCTTCTTTGAAGCCGTCCGGAGAGAATATTACCATCCGATTAGAATTAATTTCTTCTTCGCTCCATGGATTGCGTTACTCTTCCTTGCTATTGGTGTTCCTCCTTCGGTTTGCGATCGATTGCCCGATGCTCTCTGGTAATGTTATATATAGTTGCATTCTTCGTTGGTTTATGATTTATGTGAATTATTAAGTTTAGGTATAATTAAAATTTAATTTTAGTTTGATGAAAATATATGGATATTTGGTTACAAATACGGCGGACTGTAAATAATTCAAATTCGACTCGTTTGACTCGAGCTCGAATCAAATATCAAATAAATTTCTAGCTAATTGAGTTCGAATTTAAACAAATTGATCTTGAAATTTTAAAATTATAAGTTTTTTGACGAGTTTAATATATTATATATTTTTATAAAATTATATTAAATTAATATTTTATTTAATATATTTAAACGAGTCGAGTCCAAAACAAGTTAAATTCGAATTTGAATAAACTCTAGGAGTTCGAATTTCAATTTGAATACCAAAAATTTTACCAGTTTCAAATTAAGTTTTTGGTAAACGAGTTGAGCTCGAGGTCAGGCTCAACTCGAATACACCCTATATTTTTATCAATTTAGTTTATAAAACCCAAAGTAATATTTATTGAGAAATTAGTGTATTGATTAAGTTCGAATACATTAAAAATGAGTTTGATTAAATCAGTCCACCACGATATCTAAAAGTAGTGAGAAATATACATTTTAATATAAATTCTAATTTATTTAATTACTATTAATTTTATTTTAAATTATAAATTTGACCATATTCGAAGTATAATAATTCATTATAAAAAGTAATAGTAAAAATTCATTTAATTTATTTTTTATTCTTTTTATTTGATAATAATATAAAAATTATAATTAAAAAACTACAATTTATGATAAATATATAATTTTTTATGATTAATAATTATAAATATATATCCAATCATTTTATTTTAATATTTTATTAAATAAAAAATAAAGTGAACTTTAACTATAAATTTTAAATAAAAATAAAATAATCATGTATTCTAATACCAACCTTTCCAACAGGTACGTTCTAATGGCGCCAATATTCTGCACAGAACTAAAACTATACGGCCAATGGATGTCCGGCGGACAAAGACGGCTCTCTCGAGTGGCGAATCCGTCGAATCATTTATCAGTCGTCGGGAATTTCGTCGGCGCATTATTAGGTGCTTCGATGGGTCTAAGAGAAGGTCCGATATTTTTCTTTGCGGTTGGATTGGCGCATTATGTGGTTCTATTTGTCACGCTTTATCAGAGATTGCCGACAAATGCTACTTTGCCTAAGGAATTGCATCCTGTGTTTTTTCTATTTGTTGCTGCTCCCAGTGTTGCTTCCATGGCCTGGGCCAAACTTCAGGGATCGTTTGATGTTGGGTCTAGGATTGCTTACTTCATTGCTATGTTTCTCTACCTCTCCCTGGTAATTATTTCTTTTCTTTCTCTTTTGATAATTTATTTTTATGGTCTTATTTTTTTTTAGAAAATTGTAAAATAATTTTTCATTTTATAATCGTTTTATAAATTATAATTACTTTTAAAATATATACTTTTAAAAAATAAAAATAAAGGATATTTTTAATTTTTAACAGCTTTTTAAAAGATTTTTTTTGAAAAAAAATATTCATTTAGAAAAATGATTAAAAGGTAAGTGCAAAAATGAAAATATTAAAAAAAAGTGTTAATTCAAAAAAAAAACAACCGCAATTTTGCTAATTCTCAAAAAAAAAAAAAAATCACATTTCTTCTTTTACCATTTTTATGTTGATTTATACGGATTCAATGTTCATCTTTTTGGAAAGAAAAGTAATAAAATCGAAAAAATTTAAACTAATGTGGTTTTTTTTAGAGAATTCAATAAATCTATGGTGGTTTTTTGGGATTATTTCTAAAAAATAAATCTGTTTTCCTAAAATTCTATAACATTATTTTTTTTTATTAAATTACTATAATAGTATGTATTTAATTTAAAAATTCAGTTATATATCTCCAAATATACCAAATATAAATTTTATATCCATTTTAGTAATTGATTTATTAATTTTTAAAAACTTAATTTTACATGTAATTTCTTATATAAAATTTTGAAAATGATAATGACTATATAAATATGTTCAATTTTTTTTAATTTTTTTTATTTTAAGAATTTATATGGAATGAAATTATCAATTTGCTTGGATAGATAAAATTTAAGTTGATTTTTGAAAACTACGCTGAATGAAACAATCCCAAACAGTCACATACCAAACAATCCAATTGAAAATTTAGACATCAATAAATTCATTATTTTTATTTATTTATTTTATTTAAAAATACAAAAAACTAACAACATTTTTCACTTACTCTTGTGATCATACAGGCTGTTAGAATAAACTTTTTCCGAGGATTCAAGTAAGTCAACTCCACTCCACATCTCCTAATTCCATTTATCCAAACACCCTCTCCAAACACTCACGTTCCCCAACCTCTCTTCAGGTTTTCACTAGCCTGGTGGGCATACACATTCCCAATGACGGGAGCTGCAATAGCAACAATCCGATACTCAAACGAAGTGACAACAATAGTAACACAAGCACTAGCCGTTACACTCACGGTAGTTTCAACACTCACCGTAACAGCTCTCCTCGTATCGACAATCGTCCACGCTTTTGTCCTCCGAGACCTTTTCCCTAACGACATTGCGATCGCAATCTCCGAAACTAAAAAGAAACATCACCACAACAACATTCCTATGAAGTGGTTGCATCTCCGGAATGGAAGCTCCGAGTATTTTGATATTGAACAGTATTTGAATACGGCCAAGGTTTTGGAGGAGTCGAATAGGGCTTCTACGCCGAACAATTCGAACAATTCTCCGGTTTAGTTTAAGTGTGTTGGAGATGTGTGTGTGTGTAGGTAGGTTAGGATTTTGTTGTGTTCTGGTATGTGAGGGACTTGGTAGTGTAGAGAGTGTGTGTATGGTTCCGGTGAACATACTAGGAGGATGAATAAAGGTGTATGTGATGAGGAAATTAGGAGTATGGATTTTGAGAAGTTTGAGGTGAGAGATGTTTTTGTGTAGTTTTGTAATGACTATGTATTAATGAGAATAATGTAATTGAATATCAAAAGTATATTTTAGAATTCTTAATTTTGGTTTTTGATTGATAAAAAAATTATTTTTAAAATATTTGGGCAAGTTTTTGGTTTCATATAAATTGGTGGAAGAAATAAGAAAAGTTTTGTTTGTAGGCCATAAAAAGTTAAATAAATAATTATAGGTTTGTTTTGAAAATTTTGTAGATTTTAATTTTAATTCCACTCCATACACTATTTATAGACCTTGAGGGTAATTCATAAACGGTGAGTATAATTCACAGAATCTCTGAATTATAAAAATTTAGGGGTATTTTGGAAAATTCAGTTTATGGAGTGAAAACCAAACTTTTAAAAGTTTATTTTTGGATATTTTTCAAAACAGATCTATAATTGTATTTTGAATTTTAAAGTTTATTTAATTTTTTTTATAAAAAAAATATCTTTCATCCCATGCATATCTTGTATCATGCGCTTCATATTCGGATGGAGTTCGCTCCCAGACATATAATCGCTTTTACCGACGAAAATAAATCCCCTGAAATTCACTTATTGTTAGATCATTATCACACTTTCAGAACCGCTCTTCAACTTTTACGTTAGTATGATATTATTCGTTTTAGGTTAGGATTGAGCCTGCACGAATTTGGAGTTCTATTGATACTTTATAAATAAAATACCATTTCTTTATATTACTGATTTGGTATTGGATTTATACACCAATAATTATATCTAAATATATTAATTTATTAATAATTATATACGGTAAAATTTCTCAATTTCTTAACAATATTTTAATTACAAAAAGTAAAAATAAAATATAATATTTAGAGAAAATACCACTGTCTGTACTACAGAGTCTGTAGATTTGATTGTATAATGAATTACTATATTACGAATTTATCTAGTATATAATTTAGTTGAGTATGTAATAGATTTGAAGTATTCATGGACTTAAGAACTAAAGGTCCAATGCTCTAAAATCTCATTGAGCAGTGTCAAGCTATGCCCGAAATCCAAGCCCATCAAACATACACCACTGAATTATTATAATTTATTTATTATTTTTTTAAATTAACGGTTTAAAAGACACCACACAACACAAGCCAGAACCAATCTGGAACACAAGAAACACCATCGCAACACCAAAAAGCAATCACAAAAGAGATAAACCAAACCACAAGAACACGCCACGTGTCCACCTAATCCAACCACCCAAAACCCCTTCATATCCACCACCACACTTCCACCACACTCCATTCCCTTATCAATAACCTCCTCTCCATCTCTCACTCTCTCCAACCCACACACACAAACAATGGCAGCAACGACAACTCTCTCACTCAACACTGCCTTCATCCGCAAGCAACCCACCACAAAACCCACCATCAACCCGTCAACCCTATTCGGGCTCAAGTCCCCGACCCGCGGGTTAAAAGTGAAGGCGATGGCGACGTACAAAGTGAAGCTAATAACCCCGGACGGACCGGTGGAGTTCAATTGCGACGACGGTACGTACATTTTGGACAGAGCCGAAGAGGAAGGACTGGACTTGCCGTACTCGTGTCGGGCGGGTGCTTGTTCGTCTTGTGCCGGGAAAGTGGTCGAAGGAGGTGTCGACCAGTCCGACCAAAGCTTTCTTGATGATGATCAGATAGGTGAGGGTTGGGTCCTCACGTGCGCGGCTTATCCCACTTCCGATGTTGTTATCGAGACTCATAAGGAAGAGGAGTTGACTGCTTGAATTGTCTTGTTTTGATGAGATTTTTATTGGTTGTTGTGGTCTGGTTATGTTGTACTTGGTTTTAATTTTTAATGGAATTCTTCTAGCTGAATAATTTGTTTTCTTATTGATTTACAGTTTTAATTTAGTTAATGATGTTTTGTGTTTAAATTGGTTGGGTTTGAGATAAGAGATAAGATATGAGTGGTTTGGTTTGATGATTCTTACTTTTTGGATTTTGTATAAGGTGGATGGGTTGGGAAGAATATATGCATTTCGGTGCCACTCCCAATTACTTCTATTTTTGAATTTGGATGGTAAAACAATAAAATAAAATAAATTAGAAGTTGTTTTAGTCAAGTTTGTTCAAACAAATATACCATGAGGAAATTCATTTGAATTTATATGATTGGAAGTGACACTAACTAAATTATTATTGAGGTTTGAATTGATAATACTGAATTTTAAATTATGTGAGATTTTTCATTTTAGAATTTCAGAACATCCGTGATTGTACGGGCTTCGAAGTACAAGCAAATTTGACCGTTTATAGATTGAGGAATACAGAGGAGATTGCTTACTTGACTGTAATGGTATTTACAATAAATATTTCAACAACATAAAATTTTAAAATAATAAATAAATAAAATACTTATTTTTCATTTATAAAAATATGTATGGTGACAGTTGGAACTGAGAGATAAATTAATTTGAAAAATTTTAGGAGAATTCCTTCTAAAATGTTTTTATTGAAAAGATTTTTATTGAATTATTTATATGTGAAATTGCAGGTAATGAGAAGGATTACGAATCCTCACTGTCTGTTTGGCTGGTCCTAAGCTTGATGACCGCAAGATTAGGGATGGGAATGGATCGGGTTTGGGCGGATCAAGCCAGACCCGAATCCGAAATCGAACCCGTTTGATTTTGGCTAACCCAAACTCAATCCAAATTCGTCACGGGTCTAACGGGTTCGGGTTGAATTTTGACTTGCGGATATGAATCGACCCGTGGGTCGATCCAATTATTATTTTAAAAAAAAAAATTGTATGTAATTTTTGTATTTTCATATAAAAAAAACTGAATAGAAATATACATATAATTTTTATATTTCAATATAAAAAATTGCATATAAATTTATAAATAAATAGAGAAAACTGTATGTAAAAATCTTTTTAAAAAATCTGTATTTTAATATTAAAAACTATATTTGAAAAAATTGCATATAAATATGAAATCAACTATTTAAAAACTATATATAAATTAATATATAATTATGAAAAACTTAATGTAAAAATATGTATTTAAAATTTGTATTTTAATATTAAAAATTACATATAAAATTGATAGAATAATTTTATTTTTTTAATTAGATTTTATTTTTTTAGAGCCTTACCCAAACCCGATCCGAATCAGCTTTTTGGACCCAAATCCGACCCATTAACCCATTAACCCGAATCCGTTACGGTTAAACGGCCAATATTCAATAGTAAACGGATTGGCGGGTCAAATTGCCATCCCAACGCAAGACCTGCTCATTTATCGGATTACGCTGCACCAACCCGTTTTGCGGCCTATTGAGCCAATGGTTCAATCGGCTTAGAGTACATCTAGATGGCCCAAAAGTGCAAAGCCTGTATCTAGTTCAATTGACTAGGTTCGTATAGGAATCCCAACCTAACTTCGGCCCATAATTTAAAGTGACACAAATTTTAACAATTTCCAAATGGACTCTTAAAATTCAAGATATGTTTATGTGTGTTCATAATGATAAAATGAGTGTTTGGTAAGTTTTCCCATCAATCCCATAAAAAATTTATATTTAAAATGAAATTTTGTTAAGAGTTAATTGCACTCACACTCCCTTAACGATAATAAATTATACACAAATGAATATTTTGGTATTAATGCACACTCACACCCCCTTATCCAATAATAAAATCTTATTTAATTCATAAATTTATCAAATAATACTGTAATTTACAATTATTTATATTTTCACTAATTTTTATGGATAGAAGGGGTGTGATTGTATATTAATACCAAAATGTTTATATATATGTGTAATTTGTCATCGTTCAGGGAGTGTAATTGCAATTAACTCTTTTGTTAAAAAGTGAAAATTTATTAATATTTAAAGTTTTAATTACTGATTGAATTAATATTGATATTTTTAATTTAAATATTAATTATAATATATTTTATTAATATTTTATTTTTAATTAATTATGTTATTAATATTTTTATTTTTTATAAGTTTATATCTAATAAAATTAAAATTAATAAAAATCAATTCAATAACCACCCTAACATTTAATTGAGTGATCTTAATATCTAATTTGAAAGTTAATTTAATAACTAATTATTATAATTATTCAAAATACTAATATAATTGTGATTTGAATACATATTTATATTTATATTTATATTTACATTTACATTTACGGAATTATTTTCCACTTAGTTATCAGGAATTGAACTTATGGTTTAATTAGATTTTTTATTTTACTTTTCTTCTAATGCAGGGAAAAAAAGATTTTAAAAGTAGAAACATTGCAAAATGGCGGTGGTGACAGAACAACGGACAAAACAATTCACAAGAACCAACTGACATAAAACCAAAAACTTTTATCATCGTTATTGCAACAAAGACTTTTAAGCATTGTGATATGAACGGGGACCATTACACTAGCAATGGAAGCAAAGACAAGATCCATGCACATCGACTGACTCCATTGTCTGAGCAAAACAAGATTGCAAAAAAGGACCATAAGAATGCAATTCTGTTCAATCAAAACTTATCCATTTAAACTCTAATCTTAACAACTTAGCTTTAGTGAAAGTGTTGATGTCTTCAACATGTCCCATGCACTTCGATCTCCTTTGAAACCGAACAACTCAGTGATATAGACCCCTGCCTGGTGTTGAACAACTTGCCATGGAAGTTACTCCTAGTTTTTCATGCAAATCAAGTCATTGATTGTCATTATTATTTCGGAAAGGTTAAATTTGTGTTTAGTTTTATTGGATTATAGAGATGAAGTTACCAATCCACTGCAACTGAATGGTTAAATTTCAATTCCCACATAGGTTTTAGAAAATTTCCATTTTCTTTACTATTATTTTTTTTTACAAATTTCAATTTTATCCTGGTTGGAAAATGTTATGCTCAAGTAGACCTATTTTTGGGATTGGTAGCTAGGAATTTCAACTAAATTTAGATAAATAGAATTATTCACATAAGTATGTCATGATTAAAAAAATAAGATTGATTTTAGGAATATTTGTGTCTGCTTGATGGACTAATTTTTGTCTTGTTTCAGATGATATTTGGTTATAACCGAAAAAATATTTCGGGCTTTCCAAAAATTCTTCCAAATGAGTTAAAAAATATTAGTTTTCTAAAAATAAAACTAATTTATTACAATTTAATAAACATATTTAAAAGTAATTTTTCTTAAAGAAATAAATTATGCATTTTCACCTCTATTTTTTTATATAAAAAGTTCGACAAAATAAGATAAGGTACCATTCTATAAAAAAATATATATAAACAATAAATTTTATTTAAATAATGAATGAACATCTCCTACAAATTTACTGAATATTGAAAATTTCTAAATTATTTCACTTTTGTTTGAGACAACATCAATCTTATTTACAAAATAACATAGTAAAAATTGAAGATTTTTCACCGAATTATCCACAAAGAAATATTGGTTCCATTTACCACAGTTTTCATTTCCAGGAATTCAGGAAAACATGGAAACCGAATCAAACTTCCCACTATCTCCACAATCAAACACATCTCACAAAAAACCTGTAACTCAACTGTTACATTACAAACATGTCCACAAACCAGTTACAACTCCTGTTTTATAAAACAAAACTCATCACTCACTTCACTCAACTCCCTAAAAATGTCTCACAAATTTCTCTTCTTGGTTTTAACACTATGTTGGTCTCATTCACAAAGTCTAAAAGCTGAAGATACATTACCTGTACTAGTGAAGAGAGACCAAAGGTCACTGATTGCCAAAACCGAATTCGGAGAAATCTCAGCCGTTGATATCAGTGATGGATCAAACGGTTCTTATCATCTTCAGTTCTTTGCATTGGAACCCAATTCAGTTTTCCTTCCTGTTCGTCTTCATCAGGATATGGTTTTCTATGTCATTTCTGGTACCTTTTGATTTTACTTGTCCTGGAAGTTACTCTACTTTTGATTTAATACAATGTTATGTAATATTTGATTGGATTGAACAAATGAAAGTCTTTGGGCACTCTTTGCTTTTACTTGTTCTGGAAGTTACTCTTCATTTAATTTAATACATGTTTTGTGATGTTTGATTGGATTGAATTGACAAAACAGGAAGTGGAAGCTTGAGTTGGAGTAGTGAACAGAATCTGAAGGTTATCAATTTAATGAAAGGAGATGTGTTTATGTTGAATCAAGGGACAGTTTTCTACATAGAGAACAGCTTGTTAAAGCTTGGAGAACAAGAAAAACTGATGATCTTTGCAATGTTTCTTGACACGGAAGAAAACGTGAAATTTCATTTGACTTCTAATATTTGTATTATAAGTTTTAATCTTTTAATCTCATATTTGAAAAATTGCAGGAATCAGATACAGGACCATACACTAGCATCAGGAATTTGGTTTGCGGATTCGATAACAAAATCCTCTCCGCAGCCTTCAACGTAAGAGTGTGTTTATTTTTTCCAATTTAATACTAAATGAGTTTCAATAACCTGAAAATAAATATTTCCTTTAAATATCTAAAATTAAGTGAATTGCGTCTGAGCCCGTATGTATTTGAAAATTGCAGGTACCACAAAATGTGATTGAATCGATTCTAAATGGAACAGAACAACAGTCTCCAATAGTACAAGCATCACCACAAAACAAAATATTCCAATCGGAAGACCAATTAATCCGAATGTTTTTACCTAAAGTATCCAAAAAGAAAAAAACGAAAACCTACAATATTTTCACAGATTCCAACCCCGATTTCCAAAACCCTTACGGATGGAGCATAACCGTGGACAAAAAAAACCTGAAGCAACTAAAGGGAACTAACATCGGCCTCTTCATGGTAAACCTGACACAAGGCTCAATGATGGGTCCACATTGGAACCAAATCGGAACCGAAGTCGCAATGGTGGTTCAAGGAGAAGGAATGGTTCGTGTGGTCTGTCCTGGAATGGCGAAACATTGCGAAAACGTCAGGTTTCAGGTCGGAGAAGGTGATGTTTTCGCGGTTTCGAGATTTCATCCAACGGCTCAGATGGCGTTTGAGAATCGGACGTTTGTTTTTATGGGGTTTAGATTTGGTGATGGTGATGGTGATTTGCAGTTTTTAGGTGGGAAGAGGTCAGTTTTTAATGGATTGGATAGAGAGGTTATTGGTTTGTCGTTTAATTTGAGTAATGTGAGTGCTATTGATGAATTGGTTAGGCAAGAGAATAGTGATGTTATTTTGGAGTGTGTGTTGTGTGCTGAGGAGGAGATGCAAGCTATGGGAGCTACTCACAGGCAGGTTTGGAATGCTTGAATATATATATATATATATATATATATATATATATATATATATATAGTATGTAATGTGTTTTATGGTTTTGTGAATATGAAGTATTTATGATTAGTTCTTAGTTGAAAAGCTTGATGTATATGTTAGTTGATTGCTTGGCATGGAAGTTATCTCAAATTTAGGTTGGGATATTTAAAAGACTTTATAGAGTGAAGTGGGGATATAAACTATGTATTCATTCAGGAATGGAATTTACTTCAAACATATTTAAAACCCAAATCAAATATAATAAACCATAATTACAATAATTACAATGTTACTTTCCATGGAGGAAAGGGTGATATGTTTTTGAATTGTTTCAATACCAATGGTGAAGCAAGCTTCTTCTGCATCATATACATTACATTATGTTTTCCATTTGAGAATGTGTTTTTTTGGTTGCTTGCCATGGAAGTTAACTCTCATTTTCATTTGGTCTATATAAAAACCTTAAATCATTCTCTAGAGAACATTAAATTACATGAACAAGAGTAATGGCTTCAAATATACTCAAAACAACAAACCCTAAATACAATGTTTACTTTTACCATAAAAAAAATTGTAGTATTTACCTTCTACATCATACACATCACATTATTATTTTTTAATGAGTTTGACATTATTGCTTGCCATGGAAGTTAACTCTTAGTTTTCACTTATATAAAATCCCCAAATCATAATCAAATGACTTAATCAAAACTAGATTAAGTAAACTTATCTGGATCACTCAAACATCACATTCTATACCCCATATTTCTCTACAAAAATGCTTCTATCCATACACAATGTTTTTGGTCACAAGCATTATTTTCAACATCAAAGACATGGCTGGTTTCTGTCCTGTTAGAAACTTAATAGTGACTGAAGAATCAATACCTGAGACAAGTAGCATGTATAGGTTTCTGGTCCCCAACAAGTAATCCATTTAAATACAATACATACACAAATATCAATGTTAATCAAACTTTGGTTTTTTTCCATAACACAATTTGTCTATGTCTCCTTTTACTTCCTATACACATGTGATCAAATCAATTTCATTACACATTAAATTAATCAATTCAATTTTCTTTAATGGGTTTATTATGATTCATGATTTTGAATAAATGGGTATGTTTTATTACAGGTATCAAATAGACCCATTATACTTTATAATCAATGTTGGACCACTTAACAAAAGCTTTTTTGGGACCAGAAGCTGAAACTAGGGCTTTTATTTATTATTGTAATCAACTTGTACTGTACATGACACTAAATGCATTGGAAGAGTTCAATGATGGTGATTTTTAGGTTATGCATCATTGTCTGTAATTGATTTTTATTTATTTATTAAGTTAATTGAATTTTTGCCATTGTACTTGCAGGAAAATTTAGCTTGAGCTTGAATATTGTTCTTTAAATTTGGACAGTAATATAGTAAATGTATGCATGACTTGTCATATAATTATGTGATAAAATGCTTTAGGTTTTTATTAGAGCTAGTTTTATCATCATGTTGTCTAATGGTACAATGTTGATTGTTGATATATTTACATTTTTAAAATTTAAAGTTGACTTCCCAAATAAATACCAAACATAAGAGATCAATAAGACAATAGATAAGCCAAAGAACATGTTATGTACCTCTCTAAAATGGAAACTATTGGAACCAAAAAGATTGCTAAGCAAACAAGTTATTTTTTAAAATTATTTTAATTTTACTATAATGCAAATTGTTTGCTAATATAACACGTTTCTATATTATAGAGTAAATAAAAGGTCACAAGAAAAGAACAAAATCAAATCCTGATTTTCATAGGTTTACATATTTGATTTGTACTATTAATTTGTTTTATTTATTTTTAAAAATATTGGTTACTATATCTGATTTCTTTCTAACAAATAATCATTTGTCTCAACTAAGTTGGCATTAAAAACCAAAATTGAAAAACCCTACATCTTAATTTTTCTTTGTAGTTTTGATCTGGCTAAGTAGGTGGAGAAATGAGCATATTAGAAAAAAATATATATACAAAAATTAGTTTAGGAGTTACAGTACGTAAATATAAAAATTTATTACTCGAATGGATTAAGAGAAATCGAGAAAAATTTAAGTCTACTTAAAAAGATATAATTATTAGATATTTAGGAACATTAGATATTTACGAGCATTAAACATTTCTATCAATTTGGCATATAAACGACTTTGAATGAAAACGTAAAATTTACTTAGAAGAAAGTTTCTGAAATTTGGTGTGACTATTTATTTTCATTAAAATTCAATGTTAGAGGGTTTATCCCACCGATGTTGGGATATATAGTTTGAATTTAATTACATAACTATATTTTTATTTTTTTTTTATAGAAATTAAAGAATAATAAAATCTATATGATTGGGATATAGATATTTTTGTTAGGTCATATAATATAGATATTGAATAACAAAGTATATATCAATAACTTATTGCCTATAAAAACAGGTCCAGCATCTACAACTAGAAAATGACACAAATGAGAACATCAAAAGCTATATATAACTGTATTAATATTCTGTCACCTACAACATCTAAATCTGCACATACAATTTAGCAACTTTTTTAAATTGAATTAGGCCACTTTACATAAAAAAAAATGATAGTGAAATAATAACAATAATAAAAAAAAGAATTTAATCACTATTACATTTAAGTGTACGTGGAATAAAATTATAATATATTTATTTGAATTTCAGATAAAATAGTGGTCCCAAAATTTAATATTATATAATAATAAATAATAATAATTTCAATATGTTAACTGTAATTTTTTTAAAAAACTTTAATATTATTATCAAGTTCTATATATTAATTTAAAAACTTCACATATTTTTATTTTCACTTGAAAAATATTATTCAAATATACTACTATTATCTAATTTATTTAATTATACCTTTTAAAATCGAAATAATTATATAATTTAAATTGTGTATTCCACCGAACTTAATCAAAGTCAAAAATTTTCAAATTTAAATATTTTTTTATTAATTTTTCTCCATTGACGATAACTAAACTTTAAATCCGTTCGAATGTGGTTAACAATTATTTTTATAACAAAAATAAATAAAAAATTTTAATATAAAATGGAAATGAAATTAAATCAATTATAAAACATCAAGTTTGTTTCACATAAATATTCTCAAATCTCCACCACAAACCATACTCAAAATAATAATAATTATAATAAGGATAAAAAGAGAGATTATTCATGAGCACATTAGATGTTTACAAACATATTAATCAATCAATCATATACAACAAGAACTGCTTTATAATTTGATTAATCAAATAAACAAAAAGCTTTACATAGAGAATAAGAGAGAGATTCTTGTTGAGTTGGTGTGCTAGCTTTCTCCACAAAAAGAAAAAGACAAAAACCAAAAATTTCTAAACATTATATTAATTCTAATTAATATTTTGTCAATCCTCTCCCTTAAAAAAAATAAAAATAAAAAATAAATCTAATTTACAATATTATCATCTCAATGAAGAGATGAAAAAGGACAAAGGAATATAAGTGGTTGATCCAATCCTCTCTTCCTTCAAAACATGTGGTTGTTATTTATTTTCCTCATTTTCCTGCAAACCAAACAAACACCAGAAAATTTAATTTTCTCACTAAATTCACTTCAAAATTGACTTTACAATGCTTAAGGACTATTTGGATTATTGCTTCTACTTTTAACCGTAAAAATTTACTTTCAGGAAATTAATACTTTTCGTTTCGAATTTCTGTATTAGAAGGTTTTCTATAAAATCAGAAATTAAAATCCAGTTTAATTTTTATTTAATTATATCTTAAAACAAGAAAAATAAAACTAAATGACATGATTGATTACATAGACTTACCAAAAGATCTTTTACAGTGAAGAACAGCTTCATAAATGGAGGTTTCAGAATCACAAGACTTTCTCCAATCATCAGCAGAGTAAGCAACACTAACTCTTGGTGATGTTTGTGTTGAATAAACCCAATTATCAACACCATGAACTCTTGAATCAGCTAAATTCTGATGATGATGGAGATCATTTCTTGAATTAGTACTTCTCCTTCCATGAATCTTCCTATACAATGGTCTCACAAGGAAATTCAAGTACTTATCAAACAACCTTTTCGACATTTTTCTATACTTTCGCAGCGAAGAACATGTTGTGAGTTTCCTCACAGGACCATTTGGGTTTAAAATATTTGATGAAGAAGAAACAGAAGAGATATCAGGCTTTGAGTCTTGTTCTGGCTCTGCTGCTGTTGCTAGTACATAACCATTAGCGAAAAGCTCATCAGCATGGACAAGAGCTAGTGGAGACTGAGAGATTGGGAAATCGAATTTGAAATCCTGAGAATTTCTCAGGAATCTTTTGGATGGTGGCATTGTTGGATCCATTTCTATGAAGGAGGAATTCGATTCTTCGTAAGCGTCCATTGATGCTCTGATTGAGGTTTCCAGGCCTTCTAGAGATGGTTTCAGGTTCACTAACCAGCTGTATGAGAAGCTTTCTATTGAGAGAGGCTGTTGCTGATGGGTTACTTCCATGGCAAGTAAGCTAATTAAGCTGAGAGAATAGAGAAGAAATGAAATATATGGCCCTTCTGTTATGTAATATGTGTATGTTAGTGTATATATATAGAGATATATATATACCTTAAAAATCATCTGTATATGTAGGAGAGAGTTTTGTTTATGTGGTGGTTTGGCACGAGACAATGAATTTTAATAATTGAAAAGGGAAAAGAAGAAAAGAAACAAAAATGTGAGCCCCACATAAACACCACCCATAATGTACTGTTTGCATCACCACTTTATTATTAATATAAAAAAATATAAAAAAAAATAAAACATTTAATCTCCTATATTTTCAAGTAAAAATACAGACCAAGAGAATAATTAAAATTGATTAAAGTGTTATGCTATGGAATGTTTCCTAGACACCATTTTTTCTTTTATATCTACATTGTAGATGTCAATCATAGTGTAACCTTGAAATTGACTGTAAATTGTTCATAAAAAATGTTTTATTGAATTGATACTCTAAAGGTAATAGTATCCAATCATTGAGCTAAACCTCAAGGAAAATAGTTCTATATTTTATGTATTTGGCAGCCAACAAGTTCAAATTTTATATTGGAATTGTGTATTAGAAAAGGCATGCAGAGAGACATGACCAGGTTCATGCACAAGGTTGCATTAGTAGTATAATTCAAATTGCTCAAGAAACGAGAATAAAGAGAGAGTGGCTATTGGGTTCTTATGCTTTATCTCTTCAAAAGGAAAGCATAAGTTTGAGACACAGCTAATGATTTCACGTTCACTTGCTCTTCTTTTTATGTATATAGTAGTATTATATATATATATATATAGATAGAGAGAGAGACATGATTGGTTTAAGATAATGATTCGAACATTCTAACTACTTCACATCACAGACCAAACCCAGAAGTTATATTACATAATAATACTGTCAAACCCAGAAGTTATATTACATAATAATACTGTCAAACTTGATGAAGTTACATGATGTTCGTACAAACATGTCCTTATAGCCTTATAGTGAGTTTCAATTTTTAAAAAAGCTGTTTCGAATATTGTTTGGATAAATGCTACTTAAATAGAGATACTCGGTGCCTGTTTGGTTTGACTAACTTTTGGATTCTACTTAAATAGAGATACTCGGTGCCTGTTTGGTTTGACTAACTTTTGGATTCTGACTTCTATAAGCTGTTTTATATGATGTTAGGGTGAATGACAAATGTTTTTGACTTTCCAGAAAGACGTTCAGAGAAAGTCAGAAATATTAGCTTCATGAAAATGACTTCTGCTTCTCTCCTTTTGTAGTCAGAAGTTAAAAATAAAAGCAATTCCAAACATGTCCTTAATCTAGTCACAGGATTCTTTCACAACACAGTACAGCAAAAGAACAAATGAACAAAAAGACATTTGGAAATAGAAGACAGGATAAAACGGTATGGTATGATACACAGTGATCATACGTAGCGATAATGTAGTCCTTGAACTGGTCTGGTTCAGACAGGAGATATATAAACATATCTGAAAATCTCAGCTTGAAAGAAATCTGAAATATCAGCTTTCTCTTGGTAAGGAAATTTTAGGCTTCTACATCCACTAACAGTGTGAGTGGTGGCTAATTAACTAACTACTTCACAAAAGAAACTCTAGAGAAAGTAATGTCACTGTCAATTGTAAAAATAGTACTAATAATTATTTGCAAACAATCTATAAAAAAACATAAAAGAAAATAGACAAGAGGTCCCCAATGCTGTCGGAGAATGAAGTTGACATTGACCGAAACTTCAGGGACATAAGCCAACTAAGTGAATATGACTTATAAACAATTGGTCCCCCCAATGTAACCCTCTTCAAGACAAGAAGCAATTGCTAGAGAATATATGCACCCATACAACAGTTAAATTCCAAAACAATGCTGATCATAAGTTCAGGGTATACCGAATCTAATCGTAATGATGTACGCTTGGCGTGTATAGGAACAGTATGTGTATAGGAACAGTATATAAGAACAGTATGTGTATAATGACATCTCGAAAATACAGATACAGCAAAGGATGAATGAAAATGGAATATGTATTCATTTAATGAATTTGAGTCTATGGTAAGGTAAATTCGGTTTACAGTTAGTAGTCTAAAGGTGGTTTAACATGTACATGTACAAATGTTAGTGTCTATATTATCCAACAAGTTTATTTGCAATATAATCTATATTTATTACGATGATTGCACAAGCTATTACGATGAATTGACAAGTGTAGATGCATAAAAGAGAGCACATAGTGAAAGTGAAGCTTCAATCTTTGTACAGATAGTGGTTGCAAAGGCAATGTTATCCGATGATTTCTCAGCTATATTAGATCATGGAGGGACAGGTCAAAAGTGGTTGCAGACAGGCCATATCAGGACATGAAGGGTTGATTGAACAGCTAGTAAATTGAGAATCATATCGACTTACCTAGAACTCTCGAATAACAGTACACTACCGGACCCACCGTGTATTGACCATATGTTGTGATGTTACTGGATTAGGAACAATTCTGCAATGTTGACAAAGGAATTCAAATCTATTAAATGGTAAAACCTAGTAATACAACAAGAAGATAAATCTCAGTAAAAACCTAGTTTCCTACAGATCAATGTCAATATAGTAGTAGTCATGGAAAAGATTGTGGTGATTGGTACCTGATAAGAGAGTTAGTAGCAGAGCAAGAACACTATTTCATGAGATCTAAGAATACAAAGGCATTCCAGATGCTATGCAAGAGTATCGAAGCAAGCAGGTTTCCAGACCGAGCAAAAACAGCACCAGACACAATTCCAAAGAAAATGAGTGGTAAAATCCTCTCCTCATGAAAATGCGCCAGGGAAAGGTTTACTGAGGTAACCAAAATTGAGCACCAAACCGGCATATACTTTGTTAGGGATGGCAGAAGAAACCCATGGAATATAGTCTCCTCCCAAATGGGGCAACAAACTATAAATATCACGGCATAAATGAACACCGCCACTCGATCTTGCGCGAAAACTGATTGCTGAATTCTTGAAACTGGTGTTGATGGTACCAAATTCTGATTGAAATGTGAGAGCCGATTGATCAATGGGAACATAAAGCAGCCCTCGAAAACATCAAAATACCACTTCCCTTTAAACTGAATTTTGAACAAATCAGATGGAATGGGGTGAAAACTTTGACAAACTCCAGTGAAGAAGAAAACGTGCAGTAAAACCTTCAACCAGATTTTTCAATAGACAGAACAATGCTTTCCCTCTGCATGTTAACAACTCCATTCTGACTTCAACCGTGTTAGCCATCACTTCAATAAACCAGATTGATATCATCCAGAGGAACATAACCTGCATTACCAAAAATCCCAATTCTACTCTCAAAATCTTCTAGATAAAACACAAAGATAACTTACTAATATTTCTACCAAATTCAAGAATCAAAATTTCATGGCCAAGAACATCATCAAACTATTCGAGCATCATGCATTTCAATTCGACAAATATAAACTCCACTATAAACCAATAATCACTACTTCTATTCCAATTCATCCATCTAATTTACATTAACATTGACCAATGACTTCCATAAGCATAAAATGTTCCATTCTACTCATTTGAAGCTAAACAAATCACAATCTTTTCACCTGCAAAAGAGCAATTGCAGACCAGGGAACAGTCCAAGATCGAACGAAAACCAAAAGCAGCATCCACAACCTACAAAAATCAGAAACAAAACCCTATATAATCTCGTTATCATCTAATTGACATATACAATAAAGAAATAACAATAAACGAGTCAAGAACAAAATAGAACAACAAAAGAAATCACATTTCGGATATCAGAGCTCCAGCCTTTAGTCGAATCCTTAGAATCTTCAAGATTTCCATTTCCAGACCCAAAGAAACCCTCCGATGAAGAGTCTGCTTGTCTTCTGCAACCATATCTCCATTTCTACAAAAACAACAATCGAAGTCAAAATCAAGAAAGACTCGAACTTCTCGAACCACAGTGCCAGAGACGCAAACAGAGAGAGAGTGAGTGAGAAAGAGTACCCGAGAACCGGTGCCGGCGCAGACAGGAAGTTTGGTGGCATTAGACGAAGTAAAATGGCGCGAAAATCGATTTGGTGGAGGATTGGGCTTCGAGTGTTGGTTTGATGGAGAGTTGAGGACGAGAGAGCGTGAGGAAGACATCCATGAAACGGCACCGGATTGACTGGAAATCCGGAAAGTAGTGGTTGTTGTGGTGTTGGGTGCATTGAATTGGTTCTCTTCTCTCTTATATACTATGTGTCTTGGTGAAAATAACGGTGACTTTGAACGGTGGTTTGATTTAGTGGACGCTGGAGATTGAATCGTTTTTTCTGAGAACCAGATTCTGGTGACTGAAGTGAAGTGAAGTTCGTTAGCTGTGTTGTGGAGCTGCGAGCGAAAGTTGAACGAATACGAAATGGTTATATACGACACCGTTTTCTCGATTAATTAGTTGGCGGCCTTTTGAAAATACAATGGTAAAATTCCGAAACTATCCCCTTCTTTAAAATATTTTCATTTTACTCCTACTTTTAAATTAATAAAAATAAATGTTTGTTTTGATAATAATTTTTTAAAAGTGTATTTAATGTTATTAATGCTAAAGGGAGTAATATAAAAGACTATCAACTGTGTCAATAATGCGGCATTTGACGAATATAAAAGAGTTAAAAAAGAGAGAAAAAAAGCGGTTGGTGTAGCCCGAGGTAAAGCAATAGAAAGTCTATACAAAAAATTGGGAAAAAGAAGGGGAAAATATGTATCTACAAGCTCATAAAACTGAAGGAGAAGAAAAGTAGAGACTTAAGTCAAGTTAAATGCATTAAAAACGAAACTCAGCATGTGCTGACAGGGGGATAATAAGATAAACGAGAGATTAAAATTCTATTTTGATAGACTTTTCAACTCAGAGCTTGAACAAAACTTTCATAACCTTTCAAAACCGAATAGAAATCTCAGTTGGTATAGGTGTTTCTCAACAAGAAAATACCATTTAAAAGTAAACAGTAAATTTTATAGAATAGTTTGAGATGAGCGAATGTTCTACATATTAAAAAAATAATAAGTAAAAAGTAAATAATATACATAGCTAACTTTAGCATAAAATACTAGTGAATTCAAAGTATGTTTAAGAAAAATTTATCACCGTAAAACACCACCTGAATTATCTTGCCAATTTGTTTCTATTGACTTGTCCGGTTCTACATTTAAATCGATAACAAAAGGCGATTTTCTTCTTAAATTTGTAGGATCAATATATTGTGCATATTTAAAAAGAAATAAAAATAATTTAAAGAACCTACATAGTCACTTTACAGTAAACAAAATTGAAAAAAAAATCTTAAAAGAAAAAAAAAAGCCGATGACATAAACATAAAGAGTTTAAAACATAATTAATTTTTAAAAAATAAAAATTAACTTTAATACCTGAATCATCTTCCCAGAGTATTTGTTTCCAAGGATTGTACATTTAAATCTAATGAAACAGATGTTCCTCTTGCAATTGTAGAATCTTCTTGTGATTCATTTGGTTCACCATTTAGATCAAAAGTGACTTCCTTCATACTTTCAATGAATGTAAAAAGTTGTTTTCAGATGATGTTAAAATGGTTAGCTTAACTTATTATATATACAGATATGGAATTCATGAAAGTGGCTCCATATCAATTTTTGCTTTTAAAATTTTTGTTCCAACTCCATTACAGTATCTATTTAAAATGTTTAAAATTTTTACATATTTTACTTCCTAACCAAATTTTACTTAAATATCTAATCAATGTTATTTTTTTTTAAATTTTTTTTCCTGAAAAACAACTAACCCATTGATATTCTTTCAATATTACACCATCTTTTCAATATTACACCATCTTTAGATTATTGATTTATTTTTTGTTTTTATTTTTAAACTTAAGAAATGAATTGATTTATTTTTTGTTTTTATTTTTAAACTTAAGAAATGATTTAGAGTAGAGATGGATATTATTAAAAAAAATAAAAATCTGTCTGACGCACCATTAAAACCTTTTGAAAAGTAAATCAAGATTTCTGTGATCGATAAAAATAGTGCAGAATTTTGACAGATAAAATAAATTATTCTTCTAATGATTATCACTGCATTCTTAGAGTAAGGATAACAATGTCATTTATATATCTCCTTAATAACCGTGTAAAATATTAAAACGGCTTATATTTAAAAATGGAGAGTATAACATATAGAATTAGAAGTTCAAATTAAAAAAATTAATCAAATTTAGAAATTTGAATGATCATTATACCAAAGATTTTATTATACCAAATATTTTATTATGAAAAATCACTGTGTGATTCATCACCAAATATAACATAACTCCATCATAAATAATATCTTTATAATTTTTTATAGTTAGTAAAACTAATGAAATTACGAAATCAATTAAAAAAATGATATTTTCTAATCGCATTTGGTAGCTTAAAATTGAAAAGAGTCCACATTTAAAGTGAATTTATGTTCTGAATATATTCAATTCTATGTAAAGTTTGAACATCAAAGAGCACATGTAGCATCAAGCATTCAATGCATGGCTCATCAGAAGAGGAAGCAAGGAAAGCAATAAATCAAATCGTTGAAAACTGCTGGATAAATATGAATGAAGAATTCATGAAGTCCACTGAAGTTCCAAGGGAGATTCTCATTGACAGTTATGAACTTGGCTCGTCTAAGTGAAGTTACTTATAAGCATGTCGATGCATACACACATCCACACCAACTTCAAGAAATTATTACCAAATTGTACTTCAACCCTCTACCTATTTAAGAGAAAAGATTTTGTTTGTTATATGTACATGGATGAATAATGAGTCTTTCTAAATCAACAAAATAACTTGAAATTTTTTTCTCGCTGTAAAATCGACAACTCCAATTTACAATTTAAAATGCGGTGAGACGCCCACCCAAAGAGTGTCACTCTTAAAAGGACGTGATATTTCCTTTTTCACAATATATCTCTATATTTATATAGTCACCAAACATATTTTTTTAATTTATTTATTTTCCAATTAAACAATTAGAAAATAGATTCAAATTCAAAATAGAAAAAAATTCTTAAAAAAATTAATGTGATTCAAGACAATTCTAACATATATTTGAGTTAGTTCCAAATTATGGAAATAAATTTTCAAAAATTTATATTTAAAAAATAATTTCATTTTTTTGAAGTTATAAATAAACTTTATAAATTTAAATTTATTTATTTATTTTATACATAAAATTGAAATTATTTTATACTATATGAATATAGGTATGTATGTGAATAATATGATTTCGGAGAAATTAAAAAAAATGTATATTTACAAAATTAAAGTAAAATTTACCAAATAAGTTTGTATAACTTTTCCAAAATAGGCAATTTTTTTTTTTTTTTTTAAAAAGAACTCTTCAATAAAACATTGCAATACAATTTATTTAGTGAAAGAAATCAATCACAAATTATGATGGAAATCTATCACAAATTATACTTTTATCATTTTTTTTTTTATTTCACAAAATCAATCTCAGAAATGATGACTCAATGTGTAGGTTGAACATAAAAAAGCACAAGTAAGATCAAAGTGTTCAATGTTACATAAATGAACACGATTCATTAAAAGAGGAAGTAAGAAAAGCAATAAATCAAATGGTTGAAAATAAATAAACTGTTGGATAAACATGAATGAATAATTCATGAAGTGAACTGATGTTTAAAAAAAAATAAAATAATAATAATAATAATAATAAAATTCTCATTTCAACCATGAACTCATACTCGTCTTTGTGAAATTATTTATAATAAGCATATTGATGGATACACATCCACAACATCTTAATATACTATTATTATTATTATTAAATTGTACTCCAATTCATACCAATTTAAGTTGGGAGTCAACGGACCTTGTCCGTATGTACAATGAAGAATAATAAGTGGTGTGGATGCTATTGTCTAATTTTTGGATTTATATGTGTGTTTGTGTCTTCAAGAATATATTCACTCAAATAAAATAAGTTTATTTATATGATCATTTGAAAATGGTATATATAATATATGATCACATAGCAAGTAATTGCTAATAAATTGATTCCAATCCAATATCATCCTTTCCACACCCAAAATAAAGCCTAAATCTTCATTTAATCATTCTACATCTTTATACACAAATAAGTCAATAAAAAGAACTCTATGTTCAAGCATGTATACACAGCTTGAAGATATAGAACACTCAACAAGTTGCTCCACCGTCACAGAGATTAAAACACTCACTTCTAATATTGATGACACCATCTATGTAAGTTGCTTTTAATTTATTATCATTTTTTATTTTTATTATTTTTTTAATGATGGGAGGGAATATATATTATTAAAGTAAAAATTACAATATTCTTCGACAACTTGGTTTTTTTTTTTTTTTTTAACAACTCCAGTTGAGGAAAAAAAAAATGTCTCTCATATATATCATTTCTCTCATTTTAATATGGTTCTAGCAGTCAATATTTTTCAATAAAAAATAAAAAAGAAATTATATATTTATCTTATTTTTTTAAATTTATATTGTGACCCATACCTAACCGGGGGCATCATATATATGGCACATCATATCATATTGTGTTGAGGAAAAATCTCTTTTGCTGGACATGCTTAAACCAGAAATAAAATTATCTATAAATTAATGATGGGAGGTAATAAATATTAATTAAACAAAAAGAAAAGAATATTCCTGAACAACTCTTTCTATAATATCATTAAAGAGTGTCAATATTTTTTAATAATAAATAATAAAGAAATTATATATTTGTCTTTGATTTTGAACTTATTGACGGTAGGTAATGCCTTTTTTTTAATATAAATTTTAATACAATTTCTATTATTTTTATAATAAAAAAATTTCAATTAATAAACAAGTTGCATACGCTTGTTAAAAAAAAAAAAAAAATAATAAATAATATAAAAAAACAAAACATAAACAATCAATAAAATTACCTACCAATTAATGATTGAAGGCAGCAGAAATTATTAATAAATAAAAAAAAAGAATACTCCTTCGCAACTCTCTCTATATATATTTATTTCATCAGACACACAGACACAAACACATAAATTCCAATGGGTCTATGGTCACTCTCACGTTTACCAACAAATTCCCAATCCAATATCTTCATTTCCACAACCAAAATAAAGCCTAAAACTTCATTTAATTACTCTACATCTTTATACACAATTAAGTCAATAAAAAGGATTCATCTTCAAGCATGTTTACAACCAGACACTGTGAAGATTATCAAGAAAGAAGATGAGCAACAGATACGTCAACATGTTCTCTTTTCTGTGGAAAAAGTCAGTCTCACTTGGTTATATTAGTTGTTGGCCCCTTTCATATGTTGAGCTTTCTCTATAATATTAGAATATGTTCCAAATAAGTTAGTGGTTAAATTAGTTAAATTTGTTAATCATTTGTTAAGTAGGTTTATTGCAAATATATAAACAGCGTGTAAACAAGTATGAAAATATATGAGAAAAACCTAGCCGCTTTCGTCTCATGGTATCAGAGTGCCGCACTGATTACGGCGACATTTGATTTATTGCTTTTTCCTTAGAACGTCATCCTTATCTATTTCTTCATTTCGTGAACATGGCTGAAAGAGGTGAAGATGAAAGACAAGCGGGCGTGAAGCAATACTACGGTGGGGATCCACTGCATCTACACAACTCAGACCACCCTGGAATGAGCCTAGTCTCAACTTCATTGACAGGTACGAATTACAACTCATGGAGTCGGGCCATCAAAATCTCTTTAGGAGCTAAATTAAAGTTAGGCTTCATTGACGGGATACACAAAAAACCTGAGGAATCTTCAGATGACTTACAACAATGGAAAAGAGTGGACTACATGGTCACTTCTTGGATACTTAACTCCATCTCTAAAGAGATTGTGGAGGCTTTTCTTTTTGCTGGATCTGCTGCAGAATTATGGAATGAACTCAAGGAACGTTTTGGGGAGTCAAATGGACCCATGATTTATCAACTGCAGAGGGAAATCGCTTCGATTAGTCAGGGTAATCTGAATGTAGCCGCCTACTATACAAAACTAAAGAAACTCTGGGATGAACTGCTCTGTCTAACCCCAATCCCTCAATGCTCTTGTAATGGATGTAACTGTGGAGCTGCAAAAGATATGTCAAATTTGATGTTTTCTAGCCAATTAATTCAGTTCCTTATGGGTTTACATGACCGTTTTGATCACATAAGGAACCAAATTTTGGTGATGGAACCACTGCAAGGCTTACTCAATGATATTAAGGATTGAAAAACATATGGATGTTCAGGCTAATATTGCTGGAGACAACTCACCCATAGCTCTGCTCGCCAAATCTCAGAATGCAGGAAAATTTATCACTGATGGAACCAGATCAGGAAACAGAAAGAAGGATAACAGGAAGTCGGACAAAAAATGCGTACACTGTGGAGGAGTAGGACACACAAAGGATACATGCTTCAAGATCCATGGCTACCCTGACTGGTACAATGTCGCTAAAGAACAAAGAGGAACTGGAAAAAATTATCTCAACACAGTCAGTTCAAATACTGATGAGAAAACAAAAGGGGAGGATGGCGTGATAGAGGAGAGTTCAACCCAGATAGCAAACATGATCCAAAGGGAGATTGCCAAATATATGAACTCGTCAAACTCAACCTACATGAACATGGTCAACCATCTGGAAAGTGCAGGTAACCAACCTTCCTTTGCTTTGAGTGCATATAACTCCTTTTGCAAAAACATTTGAATTGTTGATACAGGAGCCTCAAACCATATCTGTGGAAACCTTACCTTATTTGATAAAATATATGACTTGAAAACCCCTTGTTTGGTAATCCTACCTAAGGGAACTAAACTAAAAGTAACGAAAGCAGGCACAGTTTTCATAAACCCCTCACTGATGTTTACTGATATGTTTTTCATATCATATTTTTGCTTCAATTTGTTGTCTGTGCACAAGCTAACTATGCTGCATCATATATGTTGTATTTTTCATCCATCCTACTTTGAGATGCAGGACCTTCAAACTAAGCGAGTAGTAGCAAGTGGAAATTTGGAAGGCAACTTATACACATTAAGAATGGACCAGCAATCTGCTAGTAGAAATAATTCCACTGGGGCGTCATTTACAGCCTTAGTAAACACCACATATTTTTCTAATGGTTTTTCCTCTTCTGTAAATAATATTGGTTTCAAAACAGATGAACTGAATTTGTGGCATTGTAGACTTGCACATGCCTCCTTGAACGTTATGAAACGTTTGTCATGTCTTCATTTACCAAAATCACTAGTTTCTCTAAACCCATGCACTGTTTGTCACATGGCTAAGCAACAAAGACTAAGATTTGATAAGAGTTGTGAGACAGCTTTGCAGATTTTTGAACTTGTCCATGTTGGTGTTTGGGGGCCATATTCTCAGTTTACCTTAACAGGATCACACTATTTCATGACTTTCGTTGATGATACTAGTAGGGCAACATTGATTTTTTTCATCAAACACAAGTCTGAGTCACCCAAAATCATTCATAACTTCATTAAGAATATTCAGACTCAATACAATACAAAGATCAAGACATTTAGAACTGATAATGGAGGTGAGTTCATCTCAGCTGAATGTCAACAACTATTTGCTGATCATGGAATAAATCACCAAAAGACCACCCCTTACACCCCACAACAAAATGGGAGGGTAGAGAGAAAACATAAGGACTTATTAAATCTAGCTAGGAGCCTCCTATTCTAAGCCTGCCTACCTATTAGATTTTGGGGGGATGCCATACTTACTGCTACCTACATTTTGAATAGGCTGCCCACTCCTATCTTGTCATGGAAAACTCCTTTTGAAATTATAAACAGAACCTCAGCAGATTATGCCACTCTTAAAACTTTTGGATGCCTATGCTATGTGACAAACACATCTCCCAACAAAAATAAATTTGAGAAGAGAGCTTTTAGGTGTATCTTTCTTGGTTATCTACAAGGTCAAAAAGCATATAAGGCATATGACATAGAAACGGAAAAGATTCATATCAGTAGAGACATCATTTTCTATGAAAATATATTCCCTTATTCTCAAATTTCCGAAGAGACAAATACCTGCTCTCTGTCAATGACTAACCTCTTACAGGAAAGTCATGATGAACAAAGAAAATACTCATATATTCATCCATCTCCTTTCCATGTTATTGACTTCACAGATGATAGTGACCCTCCAATGAATGTTTCCTCTGACGGTATCATTAATGGCGCTGCACCACCCAGTCAAATAGGAAAATCTTCTGTAAATGACATTACTAGTGTTGAACAAATCTCATCCAGCCACTTAGACACAGATCAAGGTTTAATGAATGAGTCCCTTAGTGATTTGGAAAATGATCTCACCACAGATACAAATAGAGAAACCATTCCCACTCATCCACGTTCAAACGTTGAAAACCAGATCACTAGAATTAGCACTAGACAACGAAAACCACCAAGCTGGTTGTCGGATTTTGTTCTCAATGTGTATACTCCAACTGATTTTTCTCATGCTACTATGAGTGAAGTTCAAGGTCTATCATCACATCCTATTTTCTCCAAGTCATACTCTTGTTTCATGGCCAAGATAACACCATTACAAGAACCAAACACATATTACCAAGCCAAGAACCATAGAGAATGGGAAGAAGCTATGCAAAACGAATTAAATGCACTCAAAACAAACAAAACTTGGGAAGTGGTTGATTTACCGCCTGGAAAGAAACCGGTTGGTTGCAGATGGATCTACAAAATCAAACTAAAACCTGATGGATCAGTGGATAGGTACAAAGCTAGGCTTGTGGCAAAAGGATACACACAAGTTTCTGGAATTGATTATTATAATTGCTTCTCACCAGTTGCAAAGATGGTCACTGTCAGAATTTTCCTTGCAATTGCTGCTGCTAGAGGGTGGTTCGTTGAGCAATTAGATATCAATAATGCCTTCCTCCATGGCATCCTAAAAGAAGAATTCTACATGCGGGCACCTGAGGGCTCGTCTATACCTGCAAACAAAGTTTGCAAGTTAAATAAGTCACTATATGGACTTAAGCAGGCAAGTAGAGAATGGAACTGTGCACTTACATCACATTTGACTTCCATTGGGTTTCAACAATCCCAAAATGATCACTGTCTATTTACAAAAGGTCAGTCTTCCTCTTTCATGGCATTGCTAATCTATGTGGATGATCTTCTCATCATGAGTCCTTCAGCTGATGATATTACAATAGTTAAGAGGTCTTTGCATGATGCTTTCACTATCAAAGATATAGGTCCAGTAAGGTACTTCCTTTGTCTACAAATTGCAAGATCTGAAAGTGGAATGATCATACATCAACATAAATATGCCATAGATCTATTGACAGATGCTGGCCTTCTCAACTGCAAACCCACAACCACACCATTACCTCCTCATTGCAAACTATCAGAAGGTGATCAAACTGCCCTTGAAAATCCTGAAATGTATAGAAGGGTGGTAGGGAGACTTCTGTACCTTGGGTTCACCTGACCGGATTTGGCTCATGCAACTCAAAATTTAAGCCAGTTTATGCACACTCCGACCATAAACCATTGGAATGCTGCACTCCATGTGCTAAGGTACATAAAAGGAACATTGCATCATGGTTTGTTTTACCCTACAAATAATGACTTGAAGATGACAGGTTATAGTGATGCTGACTGGGCGTCTTGCATAGATACGAGACGCTCTATCACGGGTTATTGTATTTACCTTGGATCTGCCTTAATATCATGGAAGACAAAGAAACAAGCTACTGTGTTCTCGTAGCTCTGCAGAAGCTGAGTACAGAGCACTAGCATCAACGACTTGTGAACTGCAATGGATCTCATATTTGTTGCATGACTTCCAAGAACAAGTACAGGTACCAATACCTCTCTATTGTGACTCTAAATCTGCACTGCATATCTCTGCAAACCCAGTATTTCACGAACGCACAAAACATTTAGACATAGACTGTCATGTTGTGAGGAATCAATTCAAAGCAGGGTTTCTTACACCAACACATGTTCCAAGTCACAATCAGCTTGCTGACTTATTTACAAAGGCTCTCTCACCTTCTATTTTTCGTTACTTGTGCTTCAAGTTGGGCGTTTCTAAGATAGCTCCAACTTGAGAGGGGTGTGTGAAGATTATCAAGAAAGAAGATGAGCAACAGAGACGTCAACATGTTCTCTTCTCTGTGGAAGAAGTCAGTCTCACTTGGTTATGTTAGTTGTTGGCCCCTTTCATATGTTGAGCTTTCTCTATAGTATTAGAATATGTTCCAAATAAGTTAGTGGTTAAATTAGTTAAGTTTGTTAATCATTTGTTAAGTAGGTTTATTGCAAATATATAAACAGCGTGTAAACAAGTATGAAAATATATGAGAAAAACCTATCCGCTTTCGTCTCAGACACAACTCAACAAGTTCGTCCATTGGCACCTTTTCCTTCCAATATATGGACAAATATTGAAATCCTCACTTCTAACATAGACAACACCATCTATGTAAGTTTCCTTTTCAATTTTTATTTTTAATTTTTAATTATTTTTATTTTTACTTATTATTTTTATTTTATAACATCTTGACAAATTTTGTGTTATTTAGGAGTTTAGTGAAAGATATGGTGAAAAAATTGAAGAGTTAAAGGATTATGTGAAGGAAATGTTGATTGCTGGTGTAGATAATGTGTTAGATAAAGTTATTTTCATCGACACCATTTCTCGACTTGGTGTTTCCTATTATTTTGAAGATGAAATTAAAGAGCAACTCGATTATATATTTGAATTTCAACCTAATTTGGTTGATGACGATAATATTGATTTATTCACAACCACTACTGTTTTTCGGGTTTTTAGAATACACCGTTATCCAATATTTTCCGGTAAGTTTTCTATTTCTTATTATAATTTCATGGTTATTATAATAATAATATATTATATTATTATTATTATTATTATTATTATTATTATTATTATTATTATTATTATTATTATTATTATTATTATTATTACTTAAGTTAATTTCAATTTTAATGATTTATAGTGACTAAATTATTGTAATTCATTAGGTTGCTTTAACAAGTACAAAAACATGAATGGACAATTCAAACAAAATCTAAAGAGTGATGTAAATGGGATGTTAGCTTTATATGAAGCCGCGTATTTAAGATTTCATGAAGAAGATATTCTTAAAGAAGCTCTTGATTTCACACAAACTCATCTCAAAATTTTAGTTGATAAATCAAGTCCACATTTAGCTAAACAAATTGTGAATGCATTGGAAACACCTTTGTATAGACGTGATGCAAGAACAGCTGCACTAAAGTATATAGAGTTTTATGATGTTGATGAAGTTAAAGATGACAACCTTCTTCTATTTGCCAAGTTGGATTTTAATAGAATACAACTCTTGTATCGATCAGAAATAAAAGAGCTTTTCAGGTAAGTTTTTACTCAAAACTATAACTTATCATATGTTTATAATTTAAATTAAAAAATAATATTAATAACATTTTTAATAAATAGAATAAAAATTTTATATTTTATTTTTATTTTGTAAAATTTTTATTAACTTATTATTTATTTTAAATCATTTATTCGATTTATCTCTCATGATAAATAATAATATATAAATATTAATGAAAAATATTATGCATAAAATATTTTTCTTCAATATCATCCATAATAATATATTTATATTTTAGTTTATTTTAAATAAAACCACTTAAATTTTTAAAAAAAAAAACTGGTTATGTAATTTAATTTTTTAATAACAATTTAAAAATTAAAAATATTTTTTGTAGATAAAACTACTTTCATACGACTTTTTTTTAATATACTAATATTATATGTTGACAATTTTACCATATAATTACTAAATGGATGATTATTTTATGATTGATAATTATAGATGGGGGCGGGAATTGGACATGAGCTCAAAGCTATCACATACACGAGAGAGGATAATAGAGTCATTCTATTGGGTTAATATAATGGCTTGGGACTCACTTTCCCGATCAATTGTGCATAAAATTAATCAAATTATTTTAATTATAGATGATACATATGATGCGTATGGTAGTATCAAAGAACTCCATTTTTTACAAATGCGGTTAACAGGTTTTTTATCTTATTAATTAATTAGCTATTTGATTCTTATAATTTAATTATATATAACTATAATACACATTTGTTTTATATATTCAGATGGGATATAAATGCATTGGATGATTTACCTGATAATATGAAAGTTCTTTATTCAATTTTATTGGATATTTATGAAGAAATAGCAAATTATTTGAACGATCAAGAAAGAACTTTTGCATTCCCTTATGGAAAGGAAGCAGTAAGTTAAGTTAATATATGATATATGATTATATTTAAGAAAAAAAATTAGTCACTAAATATAAATTTTAGAGATAAAAAAATTTAAAAATAATTCAGATTAATTAAAATATATAATTTATTTGAATTATTTTAGTAAATTTGTAAATAATCTATAAAAAGATACTTAGATCAATTTTAATTTATTTTTGAAAATTTAAAAATTTTACTATTCTTTTTTAAATTTATACATGATTGGATTTATAAAGTATAGTTGAATTTTATTTTTTAAAATGAAATTAAAATAATTAATTTAAATTTACAGATATATTTAAAATATATATCAAATTAAAATTTTAAAAATTTCAAAATTACCATTAAATTTAAAACTATTTAAACTTTACTTTTTAAAAATTTAGCCTGTAATTTTTAAAAATTCTGTTTACCAATTGAATTAAACCTTTTTAGAACTTTACTCTTATAAATTTTTTCAATAAATTTAAATCAAATTTTTAAATTTAAAAAATATAATAAAATGATTGAATTTATAATATCTAAATAATAAAATTAATTTAATTTTTATTATTAAAAAATCAGGCTAAAGAGATGATTGGTGGTTACCTATTGGAAGCTGAGTGGAGGAATGCAAATCATGTGCCAACATTAAACGAACACTTAAAAAATACACACATCACCGCAGGTTGTTATCAATTCTCTGCATCAACGTTTCTTGGAAAAAAGTTGTTAAACCACAACTTGCTGTCAATTCCTATCTGATCTGTCGACTTCTAAACGATTTGGTAGGCCAAGAGGTATGGCAAATGTTCTCTAATTTTGTCATTAATTATTTAATACCAAATTATGGATAATTAGTCATATAAAAAATAATTTTGTCTATTTAATTTAATGTGAAGCTTGACAATCGAAGAGCACATGTGGCATCGAGCATTCAATGTTATATGAAAGATCATGGTTCGACGGAGGAGGAAGCGATAAGTGAAATGGTTGAAAATTGTTGGATAAATATGAATGAAGAATTCATGAAGTCAACTGAAGTTCCAAGGGAGATTCTCATTGCAGTTATGAATGCGGCTCGTGTTTGTGAAGTTACTTATAAGCATGTTGATGCATACACGCAACCACAACATCTTCAAGAAATTATAACCAAATTGTACTTCAAACCCATACCTGTTTAAGAGATTTGGTTGTTGTATCTTGAGGTAGAAGGAAAATAAATTAAAACTACCTAGATTCTTCCTATAGTTTTTTTTTTTGTTTTTTTTTATGGTCAATTTCATTTGTTTGGCGCAATTAAAACCTTAATTCAAAAAAATCAGAGGATAAAAAAATATTTCATATCAAATTTGAAAAATTAAAAACAAAGTAGAAATCACTGTTTTAAAGTGTTCCAGTAAAATTTTTTAAAAAATAAATAAATAAAATTATTAAATTAACTAAAATATAACATAACTAAAATATAATTTAAAAAAATAGAAACAGTTAACATAATAAATAAAAAGGAATTTTTTTATAGACCATAAAAGGTTTATTATAGGTCACTTTTGAAAAGTTTGCAAAACTAAAATTTGATTTTCTCTTTATAAGTCAGACTGTGAGCGTAATTCACAGAATTTTTAAATTATAAAGATTCAGGAGTATACTGGAAAATCTATCCTATAAAGTGAAAATTTTTTATATATTTTTTAAAACAGACCTATAATTAGGGTAATTGCCAAAAACCCCAAATTCTGAAACGTTTGATTTTCCGTCACCAGTTTTAAACGTTGTACCAAACCCCATTTACAAAACCGAAGCTGTTTAGTATTGGCGAAAAATCAATTCCTAAAATGTATCTAACAAGCATGCATGCCTATCTGGAGCTGAGATGGAGCTTCGGGAACAACAGTATCGACATGGATAGATAATGAGTCCATTATATTTTGGACTATATGAGTGTTTCTATCCTAAAGAATATATGCTTTCAATACAATAGTTCATTTAAATAATCGTTAGATAGATGATTTTAAAATTTAAAGGTACTTGCATTTCCTTAGCTGTTAAACAAATACAAGTGACCTTTTCTATATATAGTAGATCTTGTACATAAAAGTAACAAGTTGATTCCCATGAACACTCTCACTTTTACCAACAAATTCCCAATCCAATATCTTAATTTAATCATTCATCATCTTTATACACAAATAAGCTAATAAGAAGCACTCATCTTCAAGCATGTTTACAACCAAACACAGCTCAACAAATGCCCATTTTCCTTCCAATATGTGGACAAACATTGAACTCTATGTAAGTTGCTTTCATTTCTTTTTAAAAAAATAATTATTAATTATTAATTTTTTAATAATTGAAGAGAGTAGAGATTATTAAACACTAGAATATTATTTCACAACTCTTTCTACGCACTCAACCATAAATAAAATTATCTATATAGTCATTGAGATGGGAGTTAGTAGATATTATTGAAAAAAATAATAATAATATTCCTGACAACTCTTTCTATAATAAGCCAAAAACAAAATTATATATATAATCATTAATTTAATTATTAATTAAAAAAAAGAAAAAGAAAAAGAATACTCCTTCACATGTCTTTCTATATATACCATTTCATAAGACAGAGAGACACATACACATATATTCCAATGGGTCTATGGTCACTCTCACTTCTACCCACAAATTCCCAATCCAACTTCTTCATTTCCACAACCAAAACAAACCCTAAATCTTCATTGAATCACTCTACATCTCTATACACAAATAAGTCAATCAAAAGCACTTATCTTCAAGCATGTTTACAACCAAACACAACCCAACAAGTTCGTCCATTGGCACATTTTCCTTCCAATATATGGACAAATATTGAAACACTCACTTCTAACATTGATGACACCATCTATGTAAGTTTCATTTTCAATTTTTAATTTTTTTTATTATTTTATCCTTTTTTTTTTTAATGACCTGTAGACAATTTTGCTGTTATTTAGGAGTTCAATAAAACATATGGTGAAAAGATTGAAGAATTAAAGGACTATGTGAAGGAAATGTTGATTGGTGATGTAGATAATGTGATAGATAAAGTCATTTTTATCGACACTATTTTTCGGCTTGGTATTTCTTATTATTTTGAAGATGAGATGAAAGAGCAATTGGATTATATATTTGAATCTCAACCTAATTTAGTTGATTATAATGATATTGATTTATATACAACTGCTGCTGTGTTCAGAATTTTTAGAGAACAACGTTATCCTATATCTTCCGGTAAGTCTTTTATTTTATATTATCTATAATGTAAAAAAATATTTTTTAAATTAATTCAAAACACTATTATAATATGATAATATAACTATGAATGGTAATGTATTATTTATACTAAAAATTAAACTTATTAAATTTATATAATTAAATTTCATTATATTGATGTGAAATAATAAATATCTATATAAAAAAGTATAAAATTTAATATTATTATATTATTAAGTAATTCAAAATTAATATAAAATTATAAGTTTTTAAAAAATATTTAAGACAGTTTAAATTTAATATAAATATATTTTTAAGTAATTTAAATATATAGTAACTTTTATCATAATATGGAATATTTTTATAAATTGACGAATTAATAAATGAATTTTAATAAATAAAATAGTTATTTATATCATTTCATTATTATTATTTTTTATTTCAATTTTTAATAAAGGATTGTGATTCATTAGATTGCTTTAACAAGTTCAAAGATATTGATGGAAAGTTCCAACAAAATCTAAGAAGTGATAGAAAGGGAATGTTAGCTTTATATGAAGCCGCATATCTTAGATTTCATGAAGAAGATATTTTAAAGGAAGCGCTTGATTTTACAATGATCCATCTCAAAATTCTAATTGATAAATCAAGTCCACATTTGGCTAAACAAATTATCAATGCATTGGAAACACCTTTGTATAGAGGTGACCCAAGAGAAGAGACTATCAAATATATAGGCTATTATGAAGATGATGAGTTTAAAGATGATAATCTCCTTCTATTCGCAAAGTTGGACTTCAATAGAGTACAATTATTATACCGACGAGATATTGCACAGCTTGAAAGGTTAGATTTGGTTTTTATTTTAAATTAATATATCGATTGAAAAATAAATTATTAAAGGATCAGTTTTAAATAAATTAATCCATTGAAATAAATAAATTTCCAAAAGATATATATATTTGTATCTTTTTAAAAAAATATCTATCAATTTGTAATATATACTATCTCCGTTTTAAGAGAGGTGAAACATTAGGATAATATTCACTATTTTCGCATATCCTTTACTATCTATAAGGAATAATATAGTCGAGGTGGATCTTATTTTATTTATCTTAATGTCTATTTTTCAAATATTAAATTATTATAATTTTTTATTATATATAATTAAAGATATTTACCGTTATAGATAAATAGTGAATAGCATGTTTTACCTATTAAAAAACGGAGGAAGTATATATATATATATATATTAATTTAAATATAATTGGATTATTTTAATTTGTTATTTACTTTATTTTTTTTTCCATAGTTGGTGGAAGGATTTGGACATTTCATCAAAACTACCTTATGTACGAGTGAGGATAATAGAGTCATTTTATTGGGCAAATATATCACTAGTTGAGCCTTGCTATTCACTTGCTCGATTAATCCTGAGTAAAATCAATGTCATTTTTACACTCATAGACGACACATTTGATGCTTATGCTCACATTCATGAGCTCCGATCCTTTACGAGTGCATTTCAAAGGTTTTAATTTTCACATGATTTATTTTAATTTATTATTGATTAATTAGCTCTTTGACTCATATTTATTTATTTATATATTTCAGTTGGAATTTAAAAGGAATTGATGATTTATCCGATAATATGAAGGTCATTCACTCATCTTTAGTAAAATATTTCGATGAAACTTCCCGTTATTTGAATCCTAAAGAAAGGGCATTTGCATTACCTTATGCAAAGGAAGCAGTAAGTTTTGCTCAATCTATTAAAAGCTAGAGGACTTTTTCTTAATTTATTATTATGTTATATTTTTAATTTTTAAAATTATAACGATTATTTATGTGAATCTTTAATTCTATAGGTTTTATAAAAACGGTTTGAATTTAATTAAATCATTTTAACTAATGTAACTGATACGGATAATTATGAGACCACCTAAAATTTGAGACTTCAAATCTTGAAATGAATAATTGTATAGCCCTTAAAATATATGGTTTTTTTAATTGTTGTCCTAATTATAGGATCTTGAGAGTTATTGCAATTTGTATGAACATAGTATGTCGTTGGAGATAGTGAGATTTTTTTTTAGTGTTTAATGTTATTTATTTATATGAGTAATTATTTTTTTAATAGGTATAGTAATTTTAAATTTGCGAATTGAATTTATTATTATAAATTGACATCATAGTAAAGTTTGTTTTATTTATACCTTATTGTTTAAAATCAGGCTATAGAAATGATTTGTGGTTACCTGGTGGAAGCCGAATGGAGGACTCAGAATTATGTGCCACCAGTAGATGAACAATTGAAAAATTCACACGTTACAGCAGGTTGTTATCTCTACACAGCAGCAATGTTTCTTGGAATGGGAGTTAAAATTGATGTCCCAAAAGCAATGGAGTGGCTCCAAACCAAACCACAGCTTTGTATTGACTCATATCTACTTGCTCGTCTTATGAACGATTTAGTAGGCCATAAGGTATGTCCAATTTTTTTTAATATTTTTATAAAAAGTGAATCTTTATTTAAATAAGTGAACGGTTAAAATTTTATTTTAAATTTATGAACTTTTTAAAATGACAAATATACATTTCACTTCATAGTTTTAGAAAATTTTTAAAGGTATTCACCATTTTTAAAAATATTTATAAAATTCATTAAAATTGTAAAATGTTTGTAAACTATAACTGAATGGTATGTGCAGCGGATCCACTCTATCATGTCCCCTTTTTTTGTCAAAACACTTAAAATACTATGAGTATATTTGTAAATGTGAATAAGATTAAGGAGAGATAATATAGGAGAGAGATGTAGGAGAGTGTATTATTTTCTTTTAAAAATTTTATGGTACACATTTTCACATTAATATTCTATAAAAGTAGTAGTATATTGATTTATAGAATTAAAAAATTATTATTAATTTTTATATTCCAAATTTAACTAAGCTGATATTGATTCTCAATTTTAGTGAATCAATTAGTAGTTAATAATGGAAAAAGTTACTAGCATTTCAAATATTGTATTTTTCTTTTTTATATGTTTTCATAACTTCTTATTTTTTATTTAATAATTTAAATATAATAAAAATAGTTTATATAATTATGTCCCCATTTTGAACATTCTGAATCCGCTGAGTATGTGGATCATTTTAATTTTTTTAATTTAAAATTTTTAAATTTTATAAATTTACAATAAAGATTGAGAGGGTTATTAACTTAAATAAAATATTCAAATAGTTAAAAATAAAAAATCCCTTTAATAACACCATAAAAAAAATATTTGTCAAAAAGTTCTGAAAATTTTAATTTTAGAAAAAACGAATCAAAGAAAATGACTAAGATGATATTTTCATTGATTCCTAGATAAAACATGTTGGTATTTTCGATTTTGAAAACTTAAAGTTTATAAATTTATAATAATCTAATGGGGTTCAATATTTTTTTTAAAAAATTAATCAAACTTCTCGTATTATTATTGATTGTGAAATCTAATTTATTACTAATATAAAAAGAAAATGAGTAAAAAAAATTAATAAAATAATGAGAAATTCTTCAAAATAAAATCAAATAGAATTTTGATTATGCATGAAACAAATATCAAAGACAGGATGACTTATACAAATTTATATTGCGAAGATTGAGCATAAAAGAACCCATGTAGCATCTAGCATTCAAAGTTACATGGAAGAGCATGGTTCATCAGAAGAGGAAGCAAGTAAAGCAATAAACCAAATTATTGAAAATTGTTGGGTAAATATCAATGAAGAGTTTATGAAGTCAACTGATGTTCCTAAAGAAGTTCTTATTCCAGTTATTGGCTTGGCTCGACTTGGTAAAGTAACTTACAAGAAGCTCGATGGATATACAAATCCACAAGAATTTCGAGAAATTATCACCAAATTATACTTTACGCCTATATCTATTTGAAAATTGGATCGGGAAAGAGTTTATAAAAGTCTGAATATTTGGGAGCGTATTGTGATGGAATATATATATATTTTTTTTTATTCAGTTTTTTATTTATTTATTATTATTTAAGATGGTGTGGTTCTTTCCATTATAATAGATATAATAATCACCTAAACCATAGTTTAGTGTCGATTCCTATGTAATTTGTCATTTTCTAAACGATTTGGTAAGGCAAAAAAGAAGAAAAATTGTTTTTATAGGGGATGAAAAGTTTATTACTGAAGTTTATAAATGTAAACCAATTTTGAGATACGAAGTTTGATTTTCACTACATAGGTCATTCACAGATTGTGACCGTAATTTACAGACTGTGAGTATAATTCACAGAATCTGGATATTGTAAAAATTCAGGGATATTTTGGAAAATTTGGCCTATAGAGTGAAAACTAAACTTTTAAAAGTCTATTTTTATATGTTTTTCAAAACAAACCTGTAATTATATTTTGAACTTTAAAAAGCCCATTTTTAGAATTTTCACCAAATAGAATGACAAAGTATTCTCTAATTTTCTCTTAATTTCAAACATGGATATGCCATTTAATATCAAATTATGGAGAAAGTTATTAAAAATTTATATTTAAAAAATAATTATAATTTTTATAAAATTATGATAAACTTTTTAAATCTAAAATTATTTATTTATTTTATATATAAAATTTGAAATTATTTTATCCCGTATAAATGCAATTTACACGTAATATAAATAATACCGGAGAATTTTAAAATTTTGATTTATGGAATAAAAAAATTATCATATATTTAAATAAAAATAAGATATTTTTTTTTATTTGGAAAAAATGCTTCAGTGGTGGAAAAATTTTTCACGGAAGACATGAATTTCATCCTCCAATAATTCTGTGAGTGAAACTTTTTGTTATGAAATATTGTTATAAATAATCAGTGACACAAATTCAATCACCAAAATGACTTTTTTTTTTTTTTTTTTTCCTATATTAACATTCAAATCTATTTAACCTAATATGAAGTTGAACCATCCAAGAGGACATGTAGCATCAAGCATTCAATATTACATGAAAGATCATGGTTCATCGGAAGAAGAAATGAGGAAAGCAATAAGCCAAATTGTTGAAAAACGGCTGGATAAATATATGAATGAAGAATTCATAAAGTCAGCTCATAAATATGAATGGGGCTTGTGTTGTGTTTGTGAAGTTACTCGTAAATATTAACATTCAAGAAATTATTACTGAATTGTACTTTAAGTCTATACCTATTTAAGAGATTTCTTTTATTGTAATGAAATAAATTTAGACGGTTTATATTTCGTTAAAAAAATTTTATAATCAATTTCGTTTATCTCAGTAGGTCAAAATCTTAATTCAAAAGACAACAAAATAATACTGTAAACAAAATTGGAAAATTTAACCAACAAAACAAAAATTACTATTTTAAATGTCAATAAAATTTTAAAAATTAAAAAAAAAATGGTTAGGAAAATTTTCTGTTCTATTTCAATTTCTTCCTAATTTCTAGTTCGATTCAACCATAACAATCCGCCGAAACACAAACACAATATTTAACGTGGTTCGGTAAATTGCCTAATCCACGGAAAGATAATAACTTTACTATGAGAAATAAGGATTACAAGTCATTCAGATAATACTCTCTCTCCACACAAAATTATTTTCTTTCTCAACCAGAATCTCTTTTAGGTGAACAATTCCACCACGGCGAGACAACCCCAAATCAAAATCTCCTTAATGGCGAGACAACCCCAATGCAATGATCATTACCCCACTCGGCAGGCATGACCCTTATCCAATGATCATTACCCCACTAGGCAGGCATGGCCCCAATCCAATGATCATTACCTCACTCGGCAGGCATTAACTCATTCCAATGATCATTACCCCACTAGGCAGGTATGACCCAACTCCAATGATCACCACCTCAAATGGACGGGATACTTTTTTCTTCATGAGACAACTCTATTTATAGTGATCATCAAATATACTTTTCTAATTTGTTTCCTTTCCAACTAAGGAATACAATCAACCAAATTAGGAAAAACAAATCTTTCCAAAATAAGGAATCAAACCATTAGGAAATAGATCTAAACTCAAAATAGGAAAATCTTCCTAAAAGGAAATTCCTGTGATTCAATGCAATCCTAACAAAAATAAATAAAATAAAATAATTTAATTAACCCATCGTTTATGAATTTTAGGACATCTAGGCAGCGACTATTAGGCCTAGTTTGTTTGGTCGGATTGGATCGGATAGGATTGGATAATTTTAAAGGATAGGATTGGATTAGGTTTGGGTTGGATAAAATTTTAAGTTATATCATGTTTGGAATCACGTCGGATAGGATAAAATTAATAGATAAAAATAATTTAATTTATATAATTTATATAAAATTTATAAGTATTTTACATAAATTAAAAATATATATTAATGTATTATAATATTTTATATTTTTTCATGATAAAATTATATATATTTATTTAATATCGTTTGCAATTTTTTTATTTTAATTTTTTTAAAAAATAAATTTTTATCAAAAATTGGTTACTAAGAAAATAAAAAAAAATATGATAAAAATATATTTTCAAAAAAGTGAGTAAATAATAATTTAGAAAAAATAGAAGAAGAAAAGATTCAAAAAATTGAAAGAAAGACAAAAGAAAAAGGTGAAAGAAGAGGATGACAGCAATAAAGAAAAGAGAGAGAGGAGAAGATAATTTAATCCCATCATTTCAGCGGGACACAATTAACCCACTCAACCCACTCTGGTCGGTTAATTTTGTGATGGGATAAAATTGTTAAGTAAAGTTGCATGCCAACAAACATGGGTTGGATTCAATTTTTATCCAATTCTATCTCTAACCTGCCTAACAAACATGGCGTAACCTGCCTAACAAACATGGTCTTAAAGTTTCTGATAATGGAAGACAAAAGATGAAAATAGAAGCAGGCGTGAAGGAAGAGAGTTCAAATCATGCATGAACATGAAAGATGGTCAAATCTAGTCAGAAGCTTATAAATGTGCATGGGTTTGAATCGGTGCAATAATTCAACAGGCCCAAATTGTTTTAACTGGAAAATTATTTTGAATTTTTTTTTAACTGGAAAGATTTTTTCGACTTGAAATTTCTTATTAAAAATTCATTATAAATCTCAAACGATCAAATAAATTATAATTTTTTTTGTGGACTAGCCCATATCCAAAAACTTTATTTAATTTTTCTTGCATCATATCCACTACAACGATGATAATATAAAGTATGACTCTATGTCGGTGCCTAAAAATAAATCCCTAATATTTTGATTTGGATTCAAACAGATCATATCATATACTAATGTGGATCTGGAACTACAGTATGCACATGGATGAATAATGTCTCTTGTGGATGTTATTGTTATCTAATTTTTGGATTTATATGCACTCAAATTAAAAAGTTTATTTAATAGATTCTGACAAAGATTATTTTAATATTTAAAGATGCTTGCATTGCCTTAGTTGTTTAACGTGTCATGTGACTTTTTAGCACTATTTCCAAAGATGGTTTTATAATACATTAACGAATACAAGTGACCTTATCCAGATATAGAAGAAAAAGTCTATCTATAGTAAAACATTTATAATATTAACATTTATAGTAGATCTCGTACATACAAAGTAATTGACAAATTCCTTTTACCAACAAATTCCAAATCCAATATCTTCATTTCTACACCCAAAATAAACCCTAAAACTTTATTGACTCAATTCTACATCTTTATACACAAATAAATTAATAAAAATAAAATAAAATAAAAAACTTTGTTTGCAAGCAAACACAGCTCAAAGTCCACTGGCACATTTGCCTTTCAAAATATGCACAGATATGGAAACACTCACTTCTAACATTGATAACATTGTCTATGCAAGTTGCTTCCATTTTATTTATTTTTTTCTTAAATTTTAATTTTTAAAATGATCAATGAGAGTAGAAATTATTAAAAAAAATAAAATAATCTTTCATAATTTTCTATAATAAATCATAAATAACATTATCTATATAGTCTTTATATACATATATAATCCTCCGCTGCTCATTCGGTAATAAATCATAAATAATCTTATCTATAAAATTATTATTTTCTTATTGGTTGGAGGTAGTGGAGATTATTAATAAAAAATAAAATATAATAATTGGAATACTCCTTCCAATAGCTCTAAGGTCACTCTTATCTATCTATATATACATTTCATTTCATCAGACACATACACAAATATTACAATGGGTCTATGGTCACTCTCACTTCTACCTACAAACTCCCAATCCAACCTCTTCATTTCCACACCCAAAATAAACCCTAAATCTTCATTTAATCACTCTTCATCTCTATACACAAATAAGTCAATAAAAAGCATTCGTCTTCAAGCATGTTTACAACCAAACACAACTCAACAAGTTCGTCCACTGGCACAATTTCCTCCCAATGTATGGACAAATATTGCAATGCTCACTTCTAATATTGATGACACTATCTATGTAAGTTGCTTTCAATTTTTATTTTTTATTTTTTATTTTTTAGATTTTATTTTATTTATTACGTCTTGACAATTTTTGCTCTTACTTAGGAGTTCAATGAAAAATATGGTGAAAAAGTGGAAGAATTGAAAGACTATGTGAAGGAAATATTGATTGGCCATGTGGATAATGTGATGGAAAAAGTCATTTTCATAGACATTATATCCCGACTTGGCGTTTCATATTACTTTAAAGATGAGATTAAAGAACAACTGGATTATATATTTGAATCTCAACCAAACTTGATTGACGATGATGATATTGATTTATACACGGCGGCTACTATCTTTCGAGTTTTTCGAAATCAACGTTATCCGATATCTTTTAGTAAGTTTTCTACTGTCGTATTAAGTAAATATTTGAAGACTATAATAAATTTATATATATATTTTTTTTGATTTATTGTTTTAAAATATTTTATATATATATAATCTTCTTGATTCAAATCTCTACTATGTAGATAATTATATATTTTGAGAATGTCACTTATAAATAATGTTTAAATATATTTGTATATAGCATCATATTAAAAAAAAATTCATCATTTTACCCAATTATTTAAAATATTTTGAAAAGTTCTATCTTTTAAAAATAATTCGAAACAACTATTAATTTCTAAGTGAAAACTGGTTTTAACACGGGTTGGTATTTGTATAATTAGTGTGTTTTCTATTTCACCTAAATACTTATTTTTATACCCTAAATAAAAATAATGTTATTTTTAATAAATTTAAATAAAAATAATTTTATTTTATTTTATTTTAATTAAATAAATATAAATTTATTTTACTTTATTTTTCAATTAAATAATACATTTCAAATATATTATTTTTAATTTAAAAATCAAATAATTTTTTCATTTTTGATTAAAATAATATTTTTTTAAATTATGTTACTTGTTATATGAAAAAACTCAAATAACAATAAAATTTTATTTATTTGGAGGTTTTCAATCAAAGGTATTTTTCTTAAATGTATTATTTTATTGAAATAAAAAAATAAAAATAAATTTATTTATTTGAATTTTTATTTTAAACTAACCTACTTTAAATAGATTATTATATTTTTAAATGTAAACTAAAAATAGATTTATTTAAATTTTTATTTGAATTTTTTTATTTTTACTTAAATTTATTTTTATACTTTAAATAGATTATTTTTATTTTTATTTTTATTTTCATACTTTTTCACCCTAAATTTATTTTTATTTTTATTTATTTTTTAATTAAAAAATAATATAGTTAGTAGTGATATATAATAAAAGTGAAAAGGTAAATTAATGTTCAAATCAGTAAATATGGTTAAAAATCACTTTTTATCTAAAAAAATAAGGGCTATTTTAAATTAGTTTTAAAAGTTGAAGAATTTTGGAAATATTTGTAAAACCAAGTCCCATCTCAAAAATCCATGTCAAATTAGTTTAGACCCTTCTATTTAAACATTTTCAAACTCATCGATTTTTAATCTGTGTTAGTCCTAGCAGATCCAGTTATATCCCACTTTAGTATTATTGAGTGCAACCATTTCAATTTTTATTTTAGTTTTTACAATACTAATAGAGAGTAATTATTAGAAAGAAATTAAATAAAATTTGATTTTTAATACAAACAAAAATTTAAAATTAGTTTTATTCACATCAGCCTAGTTATAAATATAAGAAAATTTTAACCATATTGATTTTTAATTGGAAGAAAAATGAATATAATAAATTTAAATAATTATACTTTTTATTAATATAAAATAAATTAATAAAATAAAATCAATTCTTTATATAATAGATAAATATTATTTTAATTTTAATAATATATAATTTAATCATTTTACTATGAGTAATGGCTAATGGATTGTGATTCTTCAGGTTGCTTTAACAAGTTTAAAGACATGGATGGAAAGTTCAAACAAAATCTTAAGAATGATGGGAAGGGAATGTTAGCTTTATATGAAGCTGCACATTTAAGATTGCATGAAGAATATATTCTAAAAGAAGCCCTTGATTTCACACAGACCCATCTCAAAATTTTGGTTGATAAATCAAGCCCACATTTAGCTAAACGAATTGTGGATGCATTAGAAACACCTTTGTACAGGGGTGATCAAAGAGAAGAGACTCTCAAATATATAGGCTATTATGAAGATAATGAATTTTAAGATGATAATCTCCTCCTATTTGCAAAGTTGGACTTCAATAGAGTACAGCTTCTGTATCGACGAGAAATTCGACAACTTCAGAGGTGAGATTTCACTTTATTTTTATTTTAAATTAATTATTTTAAAATTTTTCAAATTTTAATTTTTAAAAACCATGAACAGTTACATTTGATTTTTTTTTTTTTAAAAAAAATTAATCCATTCCAAATTTGTAATATATATATATAATTTTAAATCTTTTGAAAAAAAAAACACTGATTGATGTTTTTCTTTAAAAATATATATATATTAAAAAAACAACCAAAATATTAAAGTGTATTTTTCAAAATTTATTTAAAAATATATGTAAAATTTTATAATTATTTATAACCAAATTTTAATATTCATTAGTAATCACATTTCAAATAAAATTTCGGACAAGTGTAATATCTACTCTTTAAATTGAGCAAATTACACTCCATTTCTTATAAAAAATATAGAATTGCAATTCTAAACTTTTTTAAATTAGTTAAGTTACCAGTAAAATTAACTTAAAAGAATATTTATTTAGTAGATATGTATGTACGTACTAAATTAAGTTTATAATTAAATTTGGGATGGGAGCGAATATTCATATGATATATATGTTTTAAAATTTTGGATGTTGTTTTTGATGATTTTGTTTTTCTATTTTGATATCTAGATGGTGGAACGATTTGAATATTTCATCAAAACTACCGTATGTACGAGAAAGGATAATAGAGTCATTTTATTGGGCAAATATATCGCTAGTTGATCCTTGCTACTCACTTGCTCGATCAATCCTCGGTAAAACTAATCAGCTTTTAACACTCTTAGATGATACATTTGATGCTTATGCTCACATTGACGAGCTTCGATCTTTTACAGATGCATTAGAAAGGTTTTCAATTTTCAGATTTTATTATTAATTAATTAATTCTTTAAATTTTATACTCATTTTTTAAATTATATTTATATTTATTTATTTATTCCAGGTGGGATTTAAAGGGAGTGAATGATTTGCCAAAAAATATGAAGGTCATTCGTTCTTCTTTGATCAACCATTTGGATGAAACTGCTAATTATTTGAACGATCAAGAAAGAGCACTAACATTACCTTATGCGCAGGAAACGGTAAATTTTACTTCAATAGGAGTAGATTAACTAATTATACTTATCGGTTAAAATAATAATAAATAGTAGAATAATATTAAAAATTAATTTAATTTTAAAATATATTGATATAATATAATATTTATTTTAAATAATTTCATAATAAATTAAATAAATAAATAAAATCAAATAAATAGTCCTCCAATTTTTTTTTTTTTTTATCTTTTTTAATTATCATCATAAATCTTTTTAATATATTATGTGAATCAATATTCCCCTAAAAATTATTATATATATATATATATATATATATTATCTATTACAGAACTCATCATTATATTTTAGTTTTTTTTTTTAAATAAATTTAAAAGTACCATGTTTTATCTTGTGTTAAAAATCAGGTTAGAGAGATAATTCGGAGTTACCTAGTGGAAGCTGAATGGAGGACTCAAAATGATGTGCCGCCAGCAAATGAACAAATGAAAAATTCATGCATAACAGCAGGTTGTTATGTATACACAGCAGCAATGTTTCTTGGAATGGGAGTAAAAATTGACGTTCCAAAAGCAATGGACTGGCTCCAAACCAAACCACAACTTTCTATAGACTCATATATTATTGCTCGTCTTCTCAACGATTTAGTAGGCCATGAGGTATGTTCAATTTTAAATTATTATTATTATTATTATTATTATTATTATTTATAGTTTAAAGTTAATATAATTTTTGTGTGAATTTTTAAAATTTTAAATAGACTTTCCAACTTGCAAAAATGTTTTAATTAAACTCTCGTTAAGATTTTATGAAAATTTAGTGTTATAAAAGTTCTAAAAATTTTGAAGATTGAGTTGAAATTTATAAAAATTAAAATTTTAACTGAAGTTAGAAATTACTTAAAAATTTAAAATTGTATATGAAACGTTATTTTGACTTTAAAAGTGGGTACGTAGATGATAACCTTTAAAAATAACGTAATGTTTTTATTTCAAATAATTAAAAATTTTCAAAATTTTAGTTTTAAAAAAAATACTTAAGAGGCTAACCTGACATTTTTATTTATCAACAATCAATAATATAGGTATGTAGTTTGGGTTTATTATTTTAAAAATTAAAAAATTTATGATAATTTACTGGATTCATATTTAGTTATTTTTTATTAAAAAAATTCTTAAATTTTATTTAAAAAGCTAATTAAAATTTGAATAAAAAATTACAGTATAGTATTAATTTCGCATTCTAGGATACTTTAATATAAAAAAAAAAAATTGAGTCTAAAAATTAATAAAAGTTAGAATAAAATTCATTTTTAAGATGAAGTAAATATTTTTGGAAAATTGTTGGAGAGTTTTAAATGAAAAACTGATTAAACAAGAAGAGATAATATAATATAACATAACATAATATTATATATATATATATATATATATATATATATATATAAAAGAGAGAGTGTGAAAGATATTTAAGTAAAGTTATGAATTTTATTGGGTTTAAATTTATATATATTTATATATTAAAAGATTGTTGGGTTTTTGGAGTTTGATTTTTTAAGTGACTCATATTTATTTTTGTTCTTCAGCATGGAAAATTTGAAGAAGTATTTAATTCAAATACATCTTAAATTTAAATCGGTTATGTGTAAAGACATGTTTTTTCAGACGTGAGTTCTAAACTGACAGCGCGGTTAAGAATATGATTATACTAGGAAAAAAAAAATTGTGAGGAAAAAAAATAATTCTTTTTGCTTTTGTATTTCTCTTCATTTCTATTTTTACTTTTGTATTTCTCTTCATTTCTATCTTTGAAACAAACAAAAACTCTGATAAATACACTTTTATTTTTATTTAAAATTTTAACAAGTATTGTTTCTTATCAGAGAACAGACTCCAAAAGTCTTTCAAATAATAAAAAATTTAAAAACATTGCGGTAGCCTCATCATTTTATTAATATTTATGTATATTTTTCTGATTTTATTGATAATTGGTTCTAACAAAAATAAAATTCTAAAATTTTAATTATGATGTGAAATGAATATAAAGACAGATTACCTTATACAAATTTATGTATGGTGAAGGTTGAATGTAAGAGAACACATGTAGCATCTAGCATTGAAAGTCACATGGAAGAGCATGGTTCATCTGAAAAGGAAGCAAGAAAAGCGATAAGCCAAACTATTGAAAATTGTTGGATAAACATTAATGAAGAATTCATGAAGTCCACTGATATTCCTGAAGAAGTTCTTTTACCAGTTATTGGCGTGGCTCGTCTTAGTAAAGTTACTTATAACGAGATTGATAAATACACAAATCCACAGCCACTACAAGAAATTATCACTAAATTATACTTCAACCCCATTTCTATTTAAAGTTTGCATTATGAAAGAGGGGTGGAGATTCAAGAGATTTGGAAGTGAATTCGACATCATTGAGACCATATGTTTCTACTCAGTTGTTTTTCAATATTTTATTTTTCATCATTATTCGCATAATATGCTTAAGTCGGAATTACTTTGATGATATATGGATATGTATATAAAATTGTTGGACCTCAAATTTAATATCATGTCGATAATATAGAAAAAATAATATTTCATCATATGAAGTCTTATGAGTAAATATGAACTCGATTCTAATTCAAAACTAGACCTGGTCATAGGGGGACTTTATATAATGTAGAGTCGGGTAGGATCAATATTTTGACCCTCTTAATCCGACCCTATAATATTAAATTTAATTATATAAATTAAAATTTATAGTTTATAAAATTTATACGAAACCCTAAACTTAAAAAATTTTCACCGTAAAATTATACTAAAATACTTTCAACCTAAAAATTTCCACAATTGTCACAATTTTTAAAATTTTAATTTCATAACCAAATAAGCAATAACAAATATCAACGTTAAGATTTCTAAATTTGTGGTAGAAAATAAATTCAAGATAAGGATTTTATTTAACTTTAGAATTTAGACTTATTTTAATTTATTTGTTAGATTAATTTTTTTTTTTATATTTGATAGTTAAATTTTAATGGATGAATTATATATATATATATATATATTATGAATTTTATTAATATATTAGAGTGAGGGGTATTTCTGGACCCGTCCTGTTCATTCAAGGCTAGGATTCATTCAAAGTTAGGATTAGAGTGAATGTCAGATCTTTCCTATTTTAGTAGGGGCCGGATCGAATTAAAGTGAAAAAAAATAAAAATTGGCTAGTCACGTCATTTGACCCAACCTAACCCTAATTCAGTCTGATCCTGGTTTTGATCAGCCCTATTTAAAACTGACCATACAATATTAATGTAAGAGTCGGCTCAATAATTGATTGCTCTCTTCACGATATAATTGCTCCGGATGTCTTTCATTGGTACATTTTTAATTTCTTCTGTTATTTTTAACTGTAGACCTACAAGTTCCTACTTGTATATAAACCCTATAAGCAAGCATTAGAGCAACAAACAAACAAACATTTCTCACTTCCAATGTATCAAATTCAAAAACCAATTTGAATGCATCATGTGCATAGTACATATTGTTGATTCTCATACAACATAGCTTTTCCCAAATCCAAACAAATAGCCAAACACACAGGTGAATCGCAAACAACAAATCAGAAACTGAGACAGCGATATAACGTGGTTCGTCAAAAGACTACATCCACGGGAATGAACTCGTATAGAGCCCAGTAATTCACTATAATGGAGATCAGTATACACCAAAGTAATCACAGAGACTACAACCAAATTATCACCAAGAACCACAGAAGAATTCACAAAGAACAGCCCTCCAAGAACAAACCCTAGCAGAGCAGTAACGCAGTTACAAAAACAATCTGAAGAAACCAACAGAGCTACAGTAACAAGAAGATAGCTTTTATAGGTAGGTCAAGATATCAGGCGGGTCGGGTCGAGGCGCGGATCCTGGACAGCAGGCGCGGATCTTGGACAGCAGCTGGATCAGTCGAACCAAGCCCACCTGCTGTAATGTAATATGAAAATACTAACATACTTCCCCTGTTTTCATATACATTCAAAGAGCATTTACAAATACAGACTATCATTACAAACATTCCTTGGTGATAAAGGTACAAAAATACAAGAATGTCTTCATTTCTCCATTTCAGAAGTGAACTGCCAGGGGCTCCATAGTCCTTGCCCATTCCATGGTCCCAGCTGATTAGATACGGTTGATGTGGAGGAAACTTCTGCAAAACAGAAGCTTCCGAGCCACTACAGCCTTAGTACCCATATCAGCTGGGTTCTTGTCTGTGGGAATCTGCTCAACCTGCACATCACCATTCAAGACATTTAAGCGAATAAAATGATATTTAACGCCTATATGCTTGGTTCTATCATGATAAATTGGATTCCTACTAATATTATATGCACCCTGAGAATCTGTATACTACTGGTGTAGAGTCTAATAGATTTAACTCATGCAATAAGCCTTTGATCCATAGAACTTCCTTTATACATTCTGTCAAGGATATATATTCTGATTCGGTAGTAGAAAGAGCTATGTCAAACTGCAACCTGGACTTCCAAGAAACACAGCAACCACACACAGTTATAATAAAAGATGAAATAGAACGTCTAAATTCTGGATCTTTTGCGAAATCTGCATCTGAGTAGCCAACAATGTTAACACAATCAGTGAATTTACTGAATTCTAAGCCCACATCTATAGTACCTTTAAGATACCTCAACACTCCTTTTAAACATTTCCAGTGTTTTAAATTTGGTTTCATCATAAAGCGGCTAAGAACACTGATAGCATATGCCAAGTCAGGTCTTGTACAGACCATAGCATACATTATGCTACCAATGGCCTCAGCATAAGGAACAGTAGTAAGTATCTCTTCATCAGCATTAGCTTTACAATCCAGATTATGACCAGAATTGATAGGTAATGAATTAGGCTTAGTGTCATTCATACCAAATGTTTCAAGTATCTTTAACAGATAAGTTCTCTGACTAACAGATAGCAAGTTCTTGATTCTATCTCTTATTATAGACATTCCAAGTATCTTTGAAGCATTACCAAGATCTTTCATTTCAAATTCTTTACTAAGATCAATTTTTACAGAATTCAGAATTTTAAAATCAGAGCACATAAGCAGGATATCATCAACATATAATAAAAGGAATATAGGAACAGAATCACAGATCTTAAAATACAAACACGCATCAAACAAACTGCGCTTAAAACCAATACTTTGCACAAAGTTGTGAAACCTTTCATTCCACTGTCTAGGAGATTGCTTCAGGCCATAAAGGGATTTCTTAAGAAGACAGACTTTACTAGGATCACCAGTAAAGCCTTCAGGCTGAGACATATAGATTTCTCTGTCAAGATAACCATGAAGGAAAGCTGTTTTAACATCCATTTGTTCTAACTCCCAATTAAAATAAGCAGTAAGGGCTAACATTATTCTAATTGTCCCATAACGAATGACAGGTGAGAATATTTCAGAATAATCAACCCCAGGCTTTTGTGTGAAGCCTTTAGCTACCAATCTAGCCTTATACCTATTTGGATCATCACTGGACAGACTCTCTTTAATCCGGAAAACCCATTTACAAGCTATCAACTTCTTATTTTCAGGTTTAGGTACTAAAATCCAGGTTTGGTTTTTATCTAGAGATTTAACCTCTTCATTCATAGCATTTAACCATTTAGATGACTCAGGACAGGATATTGCATCCTGGTAAGTTTCTGGAACAAAATTATCACTCACAGAAGCATTAAGAGCAAGAATAACAAGATTTGCATCTAAATACCTGGCAGGTTTCCTAATAACTCTCCTAGTTCTGTCTCTACTTAGGAGGTAATTATCCAGTTCAGACTCTTGGTATTCCTCTTCATCAGGATCACTGGGTTCAGAGGAGTCAGGCACATAAGTCTCATGTCTGGGAGAATCTATTTGATGATCATGAGATGAAGAACTGCCATTATCAGCAGGAGGATTAGAGGAGGACCCTATATTATTATTGTCTGCTGTAGGCCCTATGATATCAAATTCATCATTATTAATAGACACATGTTTACTACCAGATTTTAGGCTACTGGAATCCAAGAAACCAGGAAGTTCAGACTCTCTAAAAATCACATTTTTACTAATAAGGAACTTAAACATGCTTCCATCCTTATAGGCTAACCTGAATCCTTTGATACCATCAGGGTAACCCATAAAGAGAGAAGCTTGAGACCTAGGTTCAAGTTTCCCCTTACTTTGGTGTGCATAGGCCCTACAACCAAAAACTCTTAAATGTGACAGATTAGGAGGTTTCCCATTCCAAAGTTCATAAGGAGTTTTAAATTCCAGAATTGAAGATGGTGACCTATTTTTCAAATATACAGCAGTATTAATAGCTTCCCCCCAAAACCTCTTAGGCAATTTAGCTTCATGTAGCATGGATCTAACTTTATCTAATAGAGTTCTATTAAGCCTCTCAGCTACATCATTTTGCTGAGGGGTATACACTACAGTTTTCTGTCTAACAATACCAATCTCAGAGCAGTATTTGTTAAATTGATCATTACAAAATTCCAAACCATTGTCAGTTCTCAAACTTTTAATTTTGAAATCCTTTTGGTTTTCAACCAGATTTTTCCATATTTTAAAAGTTTCAAAAACTTCAGATTTCTTTTTCAATAGAAATAACCAACTATATCTTGAAAAATCATCAATAAAAGTCACAAAGTAGATTTTTTCACTAAAGGTTGGTGATTGGGCAGGACCCCACAAATCAGAATGTATCAAGTTTAAAATATGAGTAGATTTGTATTCAGAATTATTAAAAGGTTGCTTGGTTTGTTTACCCATAACACAACTCTCGCAGAATGGTATTTCCAGATCAGTATCAGATTCAATTAAGCCTCTCTTCTTAAGTTCCTTTAAGCCATTTAAACCCAAGTGACCTAATCTGCTATGCCAAAGTCTACCTTTTTCATTATTAATGGTGGTGCTAGAAAGGGCTTCTATGGTTTTCCCATCTAAGATGTAAAGGTTTCCAATCCTCCTCCCCTTCATAACAGTTCTCCCATCATGTCTGATTATATCAACAGAGTCATTTTTGAAGAAACAGTGAAGCCCACATTCTCCCAAGGCACTCACAGACAAAAGATTTCTCCTAAGGTCTGGGACTAATCTTACATTATCCAAATTAGTAACAGTACCATCAAACTGTTGTAGTTTAATGGTTCCCAACCCCATAATGACGCACCTATGATTGCTACCCATTAAGACAAACCCTTCCTGATTCTCACACAGATTACTAAGCCAGGACTTATTAGGGGTCATGTGATGGGTACAGCCTGAATCAATCACCCAGCAATCATGTTCAATATTAGCAGCAAACACAGAACCAGACAAATTCAAAATAACAGTTAGGTCCTCACAGTTTTGAACATCAAGTTCAGCCATTGAACTTGATGCTTCTTGTTTAAGTTTCCCATTAGCCTCATCTTTCTTCTTTTGAAAACAGTCTTTTATTAGATGGTTTGTCTTCTTACAATAGTAACATTTTCTTTCAAAACCATTCTTATTTTTACCTTTTCCATTATTACTATTGTTTCTCTGAAGGTTATTTCTACTGTTGTTCCCATTATTATTTACTTTATTCTTATTTCCAACAGAATTATGCATTTTATTCTTACCCTTACTCTGATTATGATTCTGAGAAGTGGAGGTCTTATTCAGAAATAGACCTTCACTCTCGGTTTTAGTAATCTCTTCACCTACAGATCTAAATTTCAGGGCATCCATTATGAGCTTAGTGGTTAGAGATTCTTTGTTAAAAGATACAAATTCTTTTACTACAGAGTGAGTTTCAGGCAGAGAATGCAAGAGAATCATAGCCAAATACTCATCACTGAGCCTATGATCCTCTGCAGTTCTGCTATTATGATCTTGAACGAGTCTTTTAAAAGTAGCAAGATTCTCATTAACAGATTTTTCAGTCCTAAACTTAAAGCCAAACAGTTTATGCAAGCTTAGCAATCTATTAGAGACATCTTTAACCAGATATAAGTTTTCAAGACCTTTCCATAAATCAGAGGCATTAGTGAATTCAGAAACAGCAGTTAATACATCATCACTCAGATGAAGTAGTATAGTGTGGTAGGCTTTCTTTTTAACTTTTCCTTTTTCTAAAAGTGTTATCCCAGTAGGCCAGTCATCCTCAACAGCAGCATCAAGACCATTATAAACCAAAATTGATAACATTTTCTTTTTCCATATTACAAAATCCTGTGATCCATCAAAAACCTCAATATTCATTACATTATGTGAAGTAGATTTAGATGCCTGAAAAATGTAGAATAACAAAAATTTGTCCAGATTATTAAAAGAAAACTAGTTTCAGGTTTACGATTTTATAAACTGAGACTGATAGTAAAACAGTTCAAGTTAAAGACATCAGGAGTTTAAAATTGGTTCAAAAACAGATTTTCTGGTCTTGATACTTAGGATCTATTGACACTACAGAGTTTGTTATTAAGAATTATTTTGAAGGAACACTCAATCCCTCCCCAAAACAATAGTAGGTTAATAACAAAACAGAACACACAACTAATATAACCAATCAATAAAGGAACAAGTATATAGAAGTTATAACCAAAGAAGAATAACAGAAATTATCACACAGATGACAAACAAGAAAAACAGTAACAAACAAGAACTTAAACTAGGGGCATTAACAAGATTTCAGATCTTGTACCCTTGGGCATTCACAAGAATTCAACTTGTACCCTTAGCAGCCAGTCAAGCAAGCTGATTTGCAGATCAGCAAACTGTTCTAGGGTATTAACAGGATACAAAGTCCCGTACCCTACTCAGCCATACGCAAACCCAAGAATCACAGTATAACAGTCGAATATAAAAAAAAACGACAGATCTGAGTTAAGAAGTCTGTTACCCTTGTAGAACCCCGCAAGTCTTCACGTTAAAACCCCTTTCGACTCTCGCCTTAGCTCCTTGCTCGCTCCTGGGTACCTGTAACTTTGAAAAACTGTTAATCGAATGAAGAAATATAAACCCTAGATCTAATTCTTGTGAATGCCCAAGGGTACAAGATCTGAAATCTTGTTAATGCCCCTAGTTTAAGTTCTTGTTTGTTACTGTTTTTCTTGTTTGTCATCTGTGTGATAATTTCTGTTATTCTTCTTTGGTTATAACTTCTATATACTTGTTCCTTTATTGATTGGTTATATTAGTTGTGTGTTCTGTTTTGTTATTAACCTACTATTGTTTTGGGGAGGGATTGAGTGTTCCTTCAAAATAATTCTTAATAACAAACTCTGTAGTGTCAATAGATCCTAAGTATCAAGACCAGAAAATCTGTTTTTGAACCAATTTTAAACTCCTGATGTCTTTAACTTGAACTGTTTTACTATCAGTCGAGACTCATAAGAACAAGAAATCAATTTTAGGGTTTTGAAAGCAGGGTTGGTTTCTTCAGAAGTTTTCAAGATTGAAAACACAGACTAACAAGATTGATTTGAGAAAACAGCTCTGATACCACATGTTGATTCTCATACAACATAGCTTTTCCCAAATCCAAACAAATAGCCAAACACACAGATGAATCGCAAACAACAAATCAGAAACTGAGACAGCGATATAACGTGGTTCGTCAAAAGACTACATCCACGGGAATGAACTCGTATAGAGCCCAGTAATTCACTATAATGGAGATCAGTGTACACCAAAGTAATCACAGAGACTACAACCAAATTATCACCAAGAACCACAGAAGAATTCACAAAGAACAGCCCTCCAAGAACAAACCCTAACAGAGCAGTAACGCAGTTACAAAAACAATCTGAAGAAACCAACAGAGCTACAGTAACAAAAAGATAGCTTTTATAGGTAGGTCAAGATATCAGGCGGGTCGGGTCGAGGCGCGGATCCTGGACAGCAGGCGCGGATCTTGGACAGCAGCTGGATCAGTCGAACCAAGCCCACCTGCTGTAATGTAATATGAAAATACTAACACATATGATCCCCTATTGCAGTGTGAAACCCTTAAATCCAATTTGCATGTTCAAAACTAGAACTACATGAACAAACAATGTTCACGGTTCTATCAATTTAGTCAAAAACACCTCCTCTGGACACTCTTCCATCTCACAAACCACACCCAAAACGCCACGTGCCCAATACAAGCTCTCTTTCAACATGTAGCTCTGCCATCACTGCACACGTGTCCTCATCTCGCCCACAACACGTGTCCTCATGACTGAAATCTTCTAAGTTATCTCCAAATTTTACCGTATCTCAACATGATTTGTTGACAGCAGAAAGGATGGACCCACTTCCACTCATATGATTGCTGCGTTATGTATCTGGATACCACGTATCACAGTGAGTTTCTTCCTTCGCCTGACACGCCAACTCTTTTTGCTTTTCTATCATGCCTTTCACCCTCTATCAAGTTTAGTTCAACATTCCGATTTATAATAACTATATTTATGACATCTATAATATTTAACTTTTAATTTGTCTATTGAAATTAGCTTAGAATTATTTGAATGATTAGTGTCCTGACTGTTACCTCTTCTATATGAAGTATCACTAGATATGTGATTAGAATGTTTTATACTTCCATTATTGTTATATTGGTCTCTTTTATGCCCTCGATTTGTTAAGTTTGTCTCGTATTTCTTACACACTCGGGTGATTGTATTGGTTATGACTTGGACTGTTTTGTTGGTTATGAGCTACTGGGCCTGGGACAGTTAATAAATCCAACCCATTTAGACATCTGACACAGTCCATATTTTCAATCTAGGTATTTAAACCAATTGTTTCACCGAGTCTGGGTACTATAGCATCTCTTCTTCTTCTCTGCTTTGGCGATTGATTCTAGGGTTTATGTCTTTGTGATTCTGAGAGGACTTTGTGCTCTGCTTGTCTTTTTAACACCACTACCATAGTGCAACCGGACCTCTAGTCCAACCCCGTGGAGTACACCCTTTTAGGTGGTGTTTGTCGTCGCTGGGGTGGAACCACGTAAATTGGCATGTTCTGTTTAGTATTTGATTTTCAGATTCTTGTATTTGAGCGTTTAATTTTCGTAACGATTACAACAAGTGGTATCAGAGCATTAATCGCTTGACTCTCTAAACCCCTTTCTCTGGTTTGTTGATTTCTTTCTGTTTTTACTTGTTTGTCACTTAGTGATTTAGATTTCTTGATTGTTTGCAGGTGGCTGGCGCAACCCCTCCAACAGTGAAGAAATTCTAGGTCAAATTGACCCGTCGACAACCAGATCTAAAGATTCTTTTAGAAACCTTAAAATCTTGAGTAAGTTCTGTTTATTTGTATTTTCAATGATGCTAAGTCTGTGATTTTTACAGGTTTCTGGCAAACTGGAGAAGAATAACGTAAATTGGAAATTAACTGGAAAAATCATAGAGGACTACCGAAGGGTGGACTTGAATCCACTGGAGGACAAGCTAGAAAAATTAGCGACTGAAGGCAACCCTAAGAGAACTCAGGGTTGAGGAGGAAAGCAGGTCCAAAAGGGGTCTGTTGCGGAGCAGCTTAGCACGTTTGAGCATTTCTAAAGCCTATCTCTATTTGTCTTTACTTACTGCTACTATAAATATTTGCCTCAAATTGTTAATTGTTTGGCTTTGTGGTGACTTTGGGTCTTGGCTAAAGGGATACAAGCTTAGTACTTGTTAAAAGTCCCAACCGCCTGCCAGTGCGTAACAGACTGGCTTATTTGTCTTGGCTGGAGGTACACAGGCTTGGTTCCTGTTAAAAGTCTCGAACGTCCACTAGTACGAAACACAGCTTGTTTGAGGCCTTTAGTCTTGTGTTGTTGTATTTGTTTGAATTTGACTCTCAATTTTGTGTGTACTCTGTGTTTTTTTGTTGATTTTTGCATCTTCTAATTGATCTTTGTGGCTCCTTGAATTAATTTTATCTCCGTATTGCTCTGCTCTTACATCTCCATTTGATTCTTAGTTGATCAAAATTTTATGATTCACTGATTTTGGTATCTGTGGTTTCTTGTACTTTTATGTATGTTGATTGTCTATTGGTAAATTTAGACTGATAAGCAAATTTGTTTGGTTCATTTCTTATTGCTTATGTTTCAAGATATCTATTATCTGGTTCTCTGTTGCCTAAATCTTTTTTGACAATTTGCATATCTGTCATGTGTTATAACTGGAGATCCTAAACATAAATCAGTAGTTTTTTTTAAATAATGCTATATTTTTTATAATTAATAATGGTTGCTTCTTTATGATTATCTCATATGATTAATCTATCATTACAAGATTAGTTCTTGATATACTTTGTAATTATAATCAGTTTTTGATCTGTGTGACATTTGTTATTAATTTGTCTTTGTGACTCTATTTTTCGATTATGCAAAGCTACTGCTTCTTCATTATCATTTGTAGCCATTTGTTTGCTTTATGATATATCATTTTTGTGATATACCATGTTGTTACCTTGTAATCATCTGTAGCTTCATCTTTGTGATTATTGGTAACTCTCTATTTTTTATGTCTTTGTGACTTTCTGCAGTTTTATGTCTTTGTGATTACTGCAGCTTTATGTCTTTGTGACTGTAGATTTATGTCTTTGTGATTATCTACTATTTTATATCTTTGTGATATCTTTGTGATTAAATTCACTCTGTATGGTTCTGCATCTCCTTGTGATTATGTTGATCTTTGTGATTATGTTTTGAACATTGCTGAACCTTGATTTACTAAGTGAATACATTGATATTGTCATGAATTTTTGTCAATTTTTGTGAATCTTTGTGATAAATTCTTTTTGTATTATCTTGTAGAAAGATAAATACTGTGATGGTTTGTTTGCTATGAACATGTTCGTCTTAACTGTCTTTGTATTGATTGATTTTTGTCGGAGTCAACAAATCTACATACCGGAATCCTTTTGAACCATAAATTTAGTCATTTGTTGAAAAGAAAATATGTTCATTAGTTGTGTTTTCTTTAAACCATTTTTCTACTCTTCAAATAAAACTAAAATGTGTTTTTATTTGTCTTGAACTGCAAGTGTTGTATGTTTTCTTTTTGATTAACATTAGTTAGTCTATTATTTTTTAAATTGAAACATACATACGTTTTAAACCTGTTGTTTGAATTCTTTGTTAAATTTTGGATATAAGTCCTGTCAATTTTTCAAAACTGTCATGATTAGCAAATACCTAGTTAATGATTCCTGAAATAAAAAAAATAATAAAAAATGTATTCTTAAATCCCTTGATATAAATAGTATATGTTTATGATTTTTGGGTAAATCTTCTCAAAGGATTAATTTGCTACTATAAGTCTATTTTCAATTGATTTTAAAGAGGTTTAGTGTCATCAGTTTACAAAGTCCGTGCAAGATTCGTTCTTGTTTTAAAACTATCAGTGTTACGTATGAAATGATTTCAATGGTTAAAATTATTTTGTTTTCTTTATATCAAATCAGGTTTTTGGTTTGTATTCAACCACTATCATTAAATCTGAAATTAAAAGATTGTGAAGTTTTTGGTTTTCTTGGTGATATTAAAATCAGAATCTATCTGCTTTACTCTAGACTTTTTGAAGTTTTTATTGGTATTTGTTTTTTTTTTAAAATTAATCAAAATTACCGTGGCTACTTTATGATCAATATTATTTTAAACCTTTAAAACAAATTAGTTTTGTTATAATAAACATTGTTAGGTCTTTTGAAGTTATAAACTTTGTAAACTAGTAAATTTTTTAGTTTTTAGTTGCTTTGTGCTTCTTTTTGTCAGACAGTTTAATTTGTCAGGTACTTGGTTTAAAAACTTTACTTGAATCAAATGATTTTAAATTGATTTCTTTGTAGTATTAAATTTTTTCTGTGTTTTAAAATGAGCAAGAAAATATTGTTTTTGTTTTGGTTCATTAAAAGGGATCGGTGGTGTTGTAGATTCTACTCTGCCCTCATATTGCTTTTGTGTCAATTTTTGTAATTATCTGGCAATATTATATGATATAGTTCAAATCGTTGATTCAATTCATATGACAATATTGGTATTTTATTGTAGAGCTTACTTGTTATTAGTTGATTGTCTGTTGCTACATTGGATGATTGGTTCTCCTTTGTATACTTGACTGTCTTTGTCTAGTTTTATGGTGCTTTGTTGGCTTATGGTCATCTTAGTAATGAATGGGTATAAATCTCGGTTATACTAAATTTGTGAATCTTGTTTTTTGATGAGTTCGTTCAGCTTGAACTTAACGAGAAAATGTTTTTAAAATTTGAGTGAACCCTGTATGCTTGCTGGGTTAAGTATCAGAAATTTTTAGTGTTTATGAAATAGCTGAAAAATCATTTTTGGTATAAAATTCTATATACTTGGTAAAATAACTATATTTGTTAAAATGTTCACTTTGTGCTTGATACTAATTCATTCTTCTCTAAATTTTAGCTAAAATGGTATTTTAAATTGTTTTTAAAGGTATCAGTTTTTGGAACTACAAGTTTGACCCTAAAATTGAGAAGAAATTCATAGTTATTAAGTGAATTGAATTTTTAATCAGAAGCTTTAACACTTTGAAATGGTATTCTTTGGAACTTGTTTTAGCAAGAACTTTTTATAGTTTTTGGTTGTAAAATGTTTGTGCCCTTACAGCCCAGAATATGTTGAAGGTATTTGACATGTACCTATCTAACTAAGTTTCAACAGAAGCCCATATTGTGATAAAATCTGTTTCTCTTTAAGTGTTCTTCATAATGTTGTTTGTGTTATTTATTTTTAACTGAAATAGGTACAGATCGGATGCTGACATTATACTTTCTGCTGGATTATTTTTTAAAAATGTGAACTTTTACTCAACTTTTCTTGGAAAAGAAGTTTTATATTTGAATATATTTGGTTACTTTGTGGTTTTTTTTTTAAATGTTTAATTTGTCAAGTAGAACTTGGGATGGCAATCTTGATGAACTCTTTTGTGTTCTTGATGTTGTATTTGAGATTGTTTGATGATTGCCTGAGTTGCAAGTTATCTGTTATAGCTCCTGGTACTGCTAATGGTTGATTATTGATAATAGTCTGTTTGAAATGACTAATTTTTCATTTTTTGTATATGTTAAATCTAATATCTGTGGAGTATTTGGAATGAGTTTTCAGGGGAAGTATTTGGAATCCTAAACTGCTTTAATCATGAAATAAAAACTATAACATATTTTGTGATCATTTAAGTCTGATTATTTATTTTTAAAATATTCTTGATTCAAAATTTATTTTTTTTAAACTTTAGATGAGTGCACTCATCTATTGGTTGACTTTGAATGAGGTTTTGTTTCTCATAAGAATGTTTTAGTCAATTTTTATGGTAAAACCAAAAGCTGGATATTCTAAAGCTTTTGTAGTTTATTTTGATACTTGGAAGAAGTTTTTGATATTGTTTTCTGAATGATTAAGATTGTTATATGTCATTACATTTGATTATGCCTTACTGCTTTGGATTGGAATCTGATATTATTTCCCTTTGGATTTTTACTTTGTGTGGTCTAATATCATGGTATTCTAAGTCATGATTGGTATTACTTTACTACTGTTATATCAGATTTGTTGTTTTGTGTTAGGCTATAAACTTAAGGCCATCATATGTATTCAAGTTTTTTTTAGGAACCTAACTTGGTGCAATATCAGAATTGATGCTTTGTGTCCATAACATTCTGACAGAAATAGAGATCAAGTTCACTTGCTTGCTAGAGATTATGGATGAAGTGGATTGAAAGGCTTGCTTGATGCACAAGCTTCCTTGCACCAAGATTGGATTGTTAACTGTTGAAGGATTCCTCGTGTTGTGCATGGATTTTTTAGCTGTTTTAAGTTGTTATTTGTGGTTGGGCAACGGGCAATGAAGATACAAGATCATGGATGGCACTGGTGGTTTTTCTTGGTGTTCTGTAATTTGTTTGTATCACTGCGTTTGTAAAAATTATGATCCAAATGGGAAGTTTTGTTAAGTTTGTCTCATATTTCTTACACACTCAGGTGATTGTATTGGTTATGACTTGGGCTATTTTGTTGGTTATGAGCTTATGGGCCTGGGACAGTTAATAAATCCAACCCATTTAGACATCTGACCCAGTCCATGTTTTCAACCTAGGTATTTATACCAATTGTTTCACTGAGTCTGGTACTGTAGCATCTTTTTTTCTTCTTCTCTGCTCTGGCAATTGATTCTAGGGTTTATGTCTTTGTGATTCTGAAAGGGCTTTGTGCTCTGCTTGTCTTTGTAACACCACCACCATAGTGCAACCGGACCTCTGAGTCCAACCCCATGGAGTACACCCTTTTAGGTGGCGTTTGTCACCGCCGGGGTGGAACCACGTAAATTGGCGTGTTCGGTTTAATATTTGATTTTTAAATTCTTGTATTTAAGCGTTTAATTGTCGTAACGATTACAACACGATTGCTACCCTATCACTTACTTTTAATGTTAAGGAGTGATTGGACTTATTTCGTATAATGCTCTTCAATTTGTGCTTATGAACTATTGAGAAATTTTAGTCATCGAGAAAAAGGATATCAAGATTTTTGACTCTTCAATGGAAGAGATGATGAAATTAAACTTTGACATTATAGACCGTAAAATTTTCTCAAAAATAACATTCACAATTTGAATGGATTCTCTTCTTATTTGATGTTGCCTTGGTTCTTGATAAATAATTTGAAACTCTCTTTAGTACGTAAATTGTCGAATTCAGCATGTAGGTTCTGAAGTTATGTTCGTTTTGCTGACCATTTTCTTGGACTTTCTTTCCATGGAGTCCCAAATATGTTTTCTTGTATCATTCTAGAAAATAGTTTCTAATATTGAATGATCATTGGCTTCAAACAAATACTTTTTTAATTTAAAAACCTTTCAATTTCAATGCATCCTACTAGGTCTTCCGTGCTTCAGCAAAACGAACACCTTCTAATGTTTCTGTGTAACATTGATTAACAACTTCCAATACTCTTTTGATTAAAAAAAAATTAAATCATCACAGTGACCATCAAAGATAAAAATTGCAGGTCGTCATACTTGTCTATGGCGATGTTCTTTACTGTTGCTTAAAATGATCTAATGTGTATTATTCAGTCACATATTTTATCAAATTGATTTTCCTTTCTTTCATGTTTCGCTCCATCTAATCTGACCCATAAATACAAAACAAACTAAACACACTTTTATTCGATATAGGGATATTTTCATTTGGGTGATTTCCAAAAAACCACCGCTGGTTTGGCCTGTTGACCAAAAAACCTCGTCTTTTTCATTTTTGGCCAAAAAACCTCTTTTGGACGGAATCCGTGAAATTTACTGTTCACCCGTCATGGATGAACAGTAATTGAAGGGCATTTTCATAATTTCCTATTTTAATTTTTTCAAGAAATTTTTTCATTTTTTTATTTAAAAATAAATTATTAAAAAAATAAAAAATTAATCATCTTCTTCCTTTATTTTTTTCTTCTCTCCCTCAAATTTTTTTTTCTTTTCTCAATCTCAGATCTTCTTCTTCCTCTCCTCTCCCTTCTCCTCTTCTCTCCCTCTCTTTCTCCTATTCTTCTTCTTCTCTTCTCTTTCTAACTCCCTCTAACTACAACACTTTTTAATGCGTAGCCAATTTCCCACATTCTAAACCACTACTTATGGATTCAAGAATCAAATTGAATCACATCTATGGTGATTTGATTCTATTGTTCTTGCCTTATTCACTCTCGTTAGTCTTGTCGGATCTTGAAAATTGGGTTTGAAATTGTTTAGATTTCATTTGATTTTAGATATGAGTTGTTAGCTTTTATATTTGTGTTGGTGTGTTGTTGTTTTGTTGAAAATAGAGAAGATGAGTCTGCTTGTATATTGTTGTTTATTTGAAAACAGAGACAAAGAGAGAGAGGTTTATGTGGTGTTGTTTGGTTGAAAACAGAGGGAGAGACAGAGTATTTGTAGTGTTGTTTGGTTGAAAGAGAGAGAAGAAATGAAGAGGAGAGACAAAGGGAGAGCATTTGTATTGTTGTTTGGCTAAAAATACAGACACCGAGAGACACTGAGAGGGGAAGGAAGATGAGAGAAAAAGAGACACAAAGAGGGGAAGAAAGATGAGAGAAAGGGGGAGACGAAGAAGATGAAAAAAAAAAAAGAAGTTTTATATTTTTTATTTTAAAATTAAAAAAGGGAAAAAAAATAGATTTTTTAATTTTTTAAATTAAAATAGGAAATTACAAAAATGCCCTTCAATTACTGTTCATCCACTGACGGATGAACAGTAAATTTCACGGATTCCGTCCAAAAGAGGTTTTTTGGCCAAAAATGAAAAAGGCGAGGTTTTTTTGCCAACAGGCCAAACCAGCGGTGGTTTTTTGGAAATCACCATTTTCATTTTATTAGAGTAGATTTTAATATTCAATAATTAAAAAAAGTCTCCATATTTAATTTTTTTAAAAAAATCACTTTTTAATATTTTTTGAAATTATCAAAATATCTATGGACATAATATTTTAAAAAGTGATTCTTAGTTAAAAATAAAATAGTAAAAAAAAAATTATTATATTACAAATCTGCCAGGTAAGATGAAAATATTCCTTGAATGCAATATATCCTTTTATAAACAATTATATTAACTAAAATAATTAAAATAAATAAATAAATAAACGGATCCAAAGTTAGCGGATTAACCGGTTAATCCACGAATTAGGCAGATTAGAATCAATTAAATTTTTATTTCGATCTGTTATAACCACTACAACGAGGATAATATAAATTATGACTTTATGGGCGGTGCCTAAAAGAATCCCTAATATTTTAATTTGGATTCATAGCATATACTAATGTGGATCTGAGATGGGACTTCGGGAACTAGAGTACGCACATGGATGAATAATGAGTCTTGATGTTATTGTTATCTACTTTTTGGATTTATATGCACTCAAATTAAAAAGTTTATTAATTGATCGTTACAAAGATTATTTTAAAATTTAAAGATGCTTGCATTGCCTTAGTGGTTTAACGTGTGTCATGTATTTTTTTAGCCCTATTTCCAAACATGATTTTATAATAATAACGAGTACAAGTGACCTTATCCAGATATAAAAGAAAAGTCTATGGTGGCCAAAACATTATATACAAGATCTACTATGTAGAGTAGAAAAGGTCTATATAGGGTAAAACATTTCCAAAACATTTATAATATTAACATTTATAGTAGATCTCGTACATACAAAGTAATTGACAAATTCCTTTTACCAACAAATTCGAATCCAATATCTTCATTTCTACACCCAAAATAAACCCTAAAACTTCACTGACTCAATTCTATATCTCTATACACAAATGAGTCTGTAAAAAACAGTGTTTGCAACCAAACACAGGTCAACAAGTTCGTCCACCAAAATATGCACCAGATATTGAAACACTCACTTCTAACATGGATAACATTGTCTATGCAAGTTGCTTTCATTTTTTCTTTTTTTAATTTATAAATTTTAATTTTCTTAATGGCTAAGAGTAGAAATTATAAAATATATATATATATATATATATATTCATAATTTTTTATAATAAATAAAATTATCTATATAACCATCATTTTTCTTAATCAAGTTAGTTGATAATATATATATATATATATATATATTCAATAATAAACCATAAATAATTTTATCTATAAAATTGTTAATTTTCTTAATAGTTGGAGGGAGCAGAGATTATTAATAAAAGTTAAATAAGTACTCCTTCGAATGGGTCTAACGTCACTCTTATCCATCTATATATAGATATCATTTCATCAGACACAGACACAAATATTACAATGGGTCTATGGTCACTCTCACTTCTACCCACAAACTCCCAATCCAACATCTTCATTTCCACACCCAAAATAAACCCTAAATCTTCATTTAATCACTCTTCATCTCTATACACAAATAAGTCCATAAAAAGCATTCGTCTTCAAGCATGTTTACAACCAAACACAACGCAACAAGCTCGTCCATTGGCACAATTTGCTCACAATTTGACAAATATTGAAACGCTCACTTCTAATATTGATGACACTATCCATGTAAGTTGCTTTCAATTTTTATTTTTTATTTTTATTTTTTATTTTATTTTTATTTTATCACGTCTTGACAATTTTTGCTCTTACTTAGGAGTTCAATCAAAAATATGGTGAAAAGATTGAAGAGTTAAAGGCCTATGTGAAGGAAATATTAATTGGCAATGCAGATAATGTGATGGAAAAAGTCATTTTCATAGACACTATATCCCGCCTTGCTGTTTCATATTATTTTAAAGATGAGATTAAAGAGCTACTGAATCATATATTTGAATCTCAACCAAACTTGATTGAGGACGATGATATTGATCTATACACAACTGCTACCGTTTTTCGAGTTTTCAGAGATCAACAATACCCAATATCTTCTTGTAAGTCTTTTATATATATCATCTTAAGCTTATTTTGAAGAGTAAAAATTCAATAAATCTCAAATTCTATAGAATTCGTAAACGATTTTATTTATATCGGTAAAAATTTGAATCCTGAACTAAATATTGGAAACTATTTTTATATTATTTATTATTTTAAAATATAATTATATACGTATATTCTTCTAGATTTAAATCTAACAATTGGTAGACAATTGTATATCACTTATAAATAAATTAAGATTAAATAGATTAGAATATATAGTATTTAAAAAAAAAATTTATGTCATTTAACCTATTTTTTAAAATATTTTTTTAAAAAAAATATTTAAAAATAATTTTCACTTTTGAGCTGGTTTAAGTAATACTTGATTTTTATAATAATTTATGTGGTTTAATTTTATTTCTACCTTATTTTCATTAATCATAGTAAATATTTATTTTTACACCCTATTATAAATCACTTACTAAATTAGGTTGTTTTTAATAATAAATTTAAATGAATATAGATTTATTTTATTTTATTTTTCATTAAATAAATAAATATAAATTTATATTACTTTTATTTTTCAATTAAATAATTTTTCATTTTTATTAAAATAATATTTTTTTAATTATATTACTTTTTATTTAAAAAAATAAAAATAAAAATAAATTTTATTTTATTCGGAGGTTTTCAATCAAAGGTAAAGTTTTAAATGTATTATTTCATTATAATAAAAAATATTATTTTCATTTGATTTTTTATTAAAACTAACCCACTTTAAATATATTATTATATTTTCAAATATAAAATATAATAAATTTATTTAAATTTTTATTTGAATTTTTTGTTTTTACCTAAATTTATTTTTATACTTTAAATAGATTATTTTTATTTTTATTTTTATTTTTTTATTAAAAATAATATAGTTAGTAGTGATTTATAATAAAGGTGAAAAGGTAAATTATTTTCAAATCAGTAAATCAGTAAACATGGTTGAAAATCACTTTTTATCTTAAAAATAAAGGTTATTTCGAATTAGTTTAAAAGTTGAGGACTTTTGGAAATATTTTTAGAAACCAAATCCTATTTCAATATTCTAAACCTTTTTATTCGGGCATTTTTAACTATCATCAAACGACTTTTCATTAATTATATCAGATCCCATTACATCCCACTTTAGCACTATTAAGGGTTAATTTTGATTTCAGTTTTTACAATACTAATATGTAGCAATTATTAAAAAGTAAATTAAATAAAATTTGATTTTTAATACAAATAAAATTTTAAAATTATTTTTAGTCACATTAGTCTAGTATTGTAAATTATAAATAAAAATAAAAATTAACCATATTAATTTTTAATTGGAATAAAAATAAATATAATAAATTTATATAATCATGCCTTTTAACATACATATAAATTAATAAAATAAAATCAATTATATATATATAAATTGATAAATATTATTTTAATTTTTAATGATATACAATTTAATCATTTTATTTCCAATACTGGTTATTGATTTAGGTTGTTTTAACAAGTTCAGAGACGGTGGTAAAAAGTTCAAACCAAATCTAAAGAACGATGGGAAGGGACTGTTAGCTTTATATGAAGCTGCACACCTAAGATTACATGAAGAAGATGTTCTAAAAGAAGCCATTGATTTCACAAAGACCCATTTCAAAATTTTGGTCAAAAAATCAAATCTGCATTTGGCTAAACAAATCGTCAATGCATTGGAAACACCTTTGTATAGGGGTGACCAAAGAGAAGAGACTCTCAAATATATAGGCTATTATGAAGATGATGAATTTAAAGATGATAATCTTCTTCTATTTGCAAAGTTGGATTTCAATAGAGTACAACTTATGCATAGACGAGAAATTCGACAACTTCAGAAGTGAGATTTGGTTTTGTTTTTATTCAAAATTAATTAGTTACAAAAAGAGAAAGTTCAAATTTTTTTAAAACATTAATGGTTAGATTTTATTTTGTTTTTTAAATTGAGCCAGTCAAAAATTTTTAAAATAAATTTTATTAAATTTCAAAATCTTTCGAACAACCTACTATAAGAATAAGATTGGTGTTTATTGGGGTATATTTTTAAAGTTTATTTAAAAATATAAGTAAAATTTTATAATTATTTATAATTAAATTTTAAATAGGGATGGACATCTCAAATAAAATTTAATTTATTTTTAAAACCCCTACTAGTTTTGGGTCGTTCTTTTTTATTTTTTTAAAAAAAAAAAATTAGACCCTCATTAAAATTTTAGAAAACTAAATTTTTCTTTAAAGATAATTGTAAAAATAGACCATAGTGACCATTTTACCCTTCAATACTAAGAACAAAAATTCGGTGTGTTATACCTAAAAATCAAAATTTAATTTCCGGTACTACACACCAAAAAACATACTTGAATTTTGTTTGTGTTTTCTGGTGTGTACTACCAGGAAACACAATTTTACTTCCCAGTATTACACACTAGGAAACAGACAAAATTCAAATATGCTTCCTAGTTTGTAGTACTGGGAAGTCAATTTGACTTCCCAGTATTACATGCCGAGAAGCATGTTTGAATTTTATCTGCTTCCCGGTAACACATATCGGGAAATTCATCTTTTGCATTTTTTTTAATAGTTTAGTTTTACAATTTTTTATTTTTTTTATAAAAAATTTAAAAGTATAAAAAATTTAAGGTTAATCTAAAACTAAGAAAAAATAGTTGGTAAGATCTAATTTTGCGTATTTTCACTATTTAAAATTATTAAAATAATATAATTTTTTTAAAGTCACTCATACAACATCCAAACTTGTTTTGATTTTAAATGGTTTTACACAACTTTTAAAATTAAGTACTCAAAATAAAACATTTGAAAGAATAGAAATTTTTGGAAATAACCCATTAGTTTTAAAATAAACACAAAAATTATCTTTAAATTTAGCAAATTACATTCGCAAGTTCTTATATAGAAATATAGCATGGCATCCCTCAATTTTTTTATAATTAATTAAAATATCGATAAAATTAATTTTTAAAGAATATGTATTAGTATGTTTTAAAATAAGCTTATAATTAAACTTGGGTATGAGTATATACATTTTAAAATTTATATTTTAAATTTTAAAATATTATTTATTCATTTAACATTTTAATGATATTTTATTTTATATGTTTAGCTGGTGGAATGATTTGGATATCTCATCAAAACTACCGTGTGTACGAGTGAGTGTGTACGAGTGAGGATAGTGGAATCATTTTATTGGGCAAATATATCACTACTCGATCCTTGCTACTCACTTGCTCGATTAACCCTTAGTAAAATGAACCAGATTTTTACACTTATAGACGATACATTTGATGCTTTTGGTTACATCGATGAGCTCCGATCTTTTACAAGAGTCTTCAAAAGGTTCTAACTTACACATTTATTTATTTATTTATTTATTAACTTTTTAAATTTTTATACTCACTAGTATATATATTTCAGGTGGGATTCAAAGCAAATGGATGATTTACCAATTAATATGAAGGCCATCCACTTATCTTTGGTGAACTATTTCGATGAAACTTCTAAGTATTTGAGTGAGGATGAAAAAACATTTGCATTACCTCACATAAAGGAAGCAGTAAGTTGGCCAAATAAGATTAGATAATTTGTCTGTATTAAGTAAAATTAGGTTAATTAATTGCACTTAACGTTAAAATAGTAATAATAAATAATTATTATTTATGTTGATAAAATAATGTAAAATTTTAATTTAATATGAAAATATATTAATATAGTATAACATTTAAAAATTAATTCAATTAAATAAATAAAAATAAAAGTCCAAGTATAATATTCTTTTTTTTTTAAAAAAAAACCTATAGAACATTAAACAGTAAAATGATAACATTAAACATAATAGAAATTTAAATAAAATAAAAAAAAAACTTTATTTTTATTACCATTGTCAAGTTTTATTTCTTTATTATCCTCATCAGTCTTATGCATATTATGAGTCAGAGTAAAAACAATATTCTTCTCTCAATTATTTAATAAAACTATTATGTTTTTAATATAAATTTTTATTGATTATTTTTAGAATTCATTATCGTTGACATCATATCTTTGTACTAAAAATAAGGCTATAGAGATGGTTGGTGCTTACCTAGTGGAAGCTGAATGGAGGACTCAAAATTATGCGCCGCCAGTAGATGAACTATTGAAAATTTCATACATTACATCAGGTGTTTATCTCTACACATCAGCAATGTTCATTGGAATGGGAGTTAAAATTGATGTTCCAAAAGCAACGGATTGGCTTCGAACCAGACCACAACTTTGTACAGACTCATATCTCATTGCCCGTCTTCTCAACGATATAGTGGGCCATAAGGTATGCTCAATAATAATAATAATAATAAATATTATTATTATTATTATTATTATTATTATTATTATTATTATTATTATTATTATTGAGAATTTAATTTTTTTTCTCTTTTACAATTTCTGTCCACAAATACGTGTACAGTTGACTAAAATGCACTATATCTCTCCATAAATAAATATCAGACCGAAATACAGAGATTAAACAAATTTATAATTATATTAAATTTTTTTATACCTTTATATATTTTATTATTATGTTAAAAAGTGATTGGGTAGTATATTAAATAATAGGTATATAGTAATGATGAGAGTATATTGGAAATGTTAATTTATTATTTTAAAAAATTGAATTTTAAAATAAATAAAGAGTGAAAATGGAAAAATACATATAAAATATACCTATGTGACCATTATTTTGGGATAAAATTTTTTTAGCTATTGGGATACTTAGTTTTGGATGGAGATAGTAACTTTTATTTACTTTTATAACCTAATTTTGTATTCCTAAAAATAATTTAAGTTGGTAAATAATTTAAGTTGGTCATTTTATCTTTGAGTAAAACTTTTACACTAATTTGGAGTGTGAAGACAATATGTGATATATGAAAAGGAATAAACTATTATTAAAAGTGAAAATATGAATAGATAAAAATAAAGTGATTTTTCTTAATTTAAATTTTATTTAATCTAATTTATATAATTTTCCATTTTTATTATTATTGAACATTTTAAAAATAACATAAAATAAATATTAAAAGATAGATTGACTTATATAAATTTATGTACGATGAAGGTTGAACATGAAAGAACACATGTAGCATGTAGCGTTCAATGTCACATGACAGAGCATGGTTCATCAGAAGAGGAAGCAACTAAAGCCATAAATCAAAGGGTCGAAAATCATTGGATAAACATCAATGAAGAATTCATGAAGTCAACTCATGTTGACAAAGAAGTTCTTATGACAGTTATTGGCATTGCTCGTCTTGCTAAAGTTACTTACAATGGGTGTGATAAATTCACAATTTCACCAGAATTTCGAGAAATTACAACTAAATTATACTTCAATCCCATAACTATTTGAAAATTGGATCGCTAAAGAGATCGCATAGGGTTGGAGATTTGAAGCGTATTCAATATGGTTGAGGATATGCTTCTTTGTTCAATTCAGTTTCTTTTCAATATTATTGAAAACGGTGGTAATTCTTCTTTCCATCAAAGGTTTGCTAAATAAACTTTTATAATCTGAATTTGTATTTTGCATTATTTATTTTTTATGTTTTGATTTATGTTGTGATGAGTGTATCTCAATCCACTAAAACTCTATTTAATGCCTGAGTTTATATTTAAATATGTAATAAATGAGTTTGTGAAATTTATATAATATGTTATATGATTTTTATTTTTTAATGGGAATCTAATGGGAAACCAGAAGCTCAATTTATTTATTTATTTATTTTTAGTTAGAGTTGAAAATGAGCCGAACCTGCTTGCAAACTATTCGAGCTCGACTCGTCTAAAATTCAACTCGTGCTCGAATTCAAATAAGTTTTTGGATATTTGAGTCTGGGCTCGAGCTTAAACGAGCCGAACTATAAACCTTAAAACTAAAAAGCTCTGGAGCTTGATGAGGTTAAACGAACCTATTATATTATATATTTATATTTTTTAAATAAAATTATACTAAAATATTATATAAAATAATAATTTATTTTATATTTTAACTAATCGAATTCGAGACACGTTCAAACTCATATATAACTTCACGAACGTGAATCCGAAATTAGATGTAAAAAAATCTCGAACCGAATCCAAAGGATTACTAAACGAGCGGAGCCTAACCTTAAATAGACTCCAACTTCTTCCGCTTTTACATTACACCATTTTCTCCAACAAAATTTTTCATCTTCGGTTGGGCGGCCTGAGGCTTCCCCTAGCCTCCGTACCCATGTATATATGAATATGATCCCCTATTACCGTGTGAAACCTTAAATCCAATTTGCATGTTTCAAAACTACAACTACGCGAACAAATCATATTCACGTCTCTCTCAATTTAGTCAAAAACACAACCTTCAAAACTCTTCCAGCTCACAAACCACACCCAAAACGCCACGTGCCCCAAAAAACACACAACACAACATCTACACCTACAACAAAACCCAATAATTTATCCATTTATCCATCAGCCGACCATCCGATACAAGCTCTTTTTCAACATGTAGCTCACCCACCACTGTACACGTGTCCTCATCTCGCCCACGACACGACTTTTATAAAAACAGCTCTGTCTATGTATCGTGTTTTGTTGTTTGTTCATGCATGGCTTCAAATTCAAAATCAAAATGTGTGGTTGGTTATAGTATCGTCGTGTTTTGGTGGTTGTTATTACTGTTGAGGGTCGAGAGTGGTCGAATCGAACTGGGTTCGAGACTGTTGGCTAGTGAGCATCGAAGTGAGAGTTGGGTGTCTGATAATGGAACGTTTGCGTTTGGATTCACACCAGCACCTGATGTACGTGACCGGTTTGAGCTTGGTATTTGGTTTGCTCAGCTTCCGGGTGATCGAACTATGGTTTGGTCTGCTAACAGGTTAGTTATTCCTTGAAGCTCTCTCTCTCTATAGTTGTCTGAATTTATTGATTAGAAGAAGATTATACTACATCTCTCATTCTATATTGTTACACTCCAATTTTTCTTTTGAAACTATTCTCTATAATTCATTTATTATTATTTTTTAATTATTATATAAATTGTTAAAATCTTACAATTTAGTTTTAAAAAATTTTAATAAAGATAAAAACAGTGATAATGAGATAGTATGGATAATGGTGCTGGCGAATAGTGATAATCCTTTCCAAGTATGAAACTCTTCTCCATTGAAAGGATTAATGCTTTTAGTAAAAATTCAATTTTATAAAATATTTTCAATTTGAAAAATTTTTAGAAATTAATTTTTTTTAAAAAAAATTAATATTGCTTCTTATATCTTTACAATTAATTTTTTTTTTTGAATTTTTTTAAAAAATATTTATTAAAAAAATCTAAATATTATTGAAAACCTCAACATCAAATACACTTTAAATATATAAATATTTACGTGAAGAAATATTATTAACACTTTAAATATTTATTTAACGGTATATTATTAAAATTAAAATTTTTAAAATTTTAAAATTATTTTTAAATGTTAGTATATTCAAAAATCTTTTTTATTTTTAAAAAATAATAAATATTTTATATGATTTTTTTATTAGTAAAAATAATAAGTATATAAATATTATTTTATACTAATATTTGACTATGGTGTATGTATATTTTAACGGATACAGTTTAATACTTTTTAAATAAGCGAAATTTATGTTTACACACAGATTATGGAATATTACAATAAAAATTATGTTTTAATCAAATCAAATATTTAATATGGAGTTATACATGTATTATAAAAATTTAGATATTACAGGTAAGAAAGATAATCTTGTCTTCTTCTTTAAATCAAAGCATACGTATACGTATAGTATTTAAATATTAATTCTTTATCAAATTTTTTCCAAGTTCTTTTTAGTTTTTACCTACAAGACAGTGACATATTTCAATATCATCGCCTACCATTTTTTCTTCCAAACACGACATCTGTAGACGAAAAGTCAACCAGCAAATAGTCAACACATTGACTTTCTCTCACAATCTAAACAGGAACTCCCCTGTAACCAAAGCCGCAATCCTGGAGCTAGACACAACAGGAAACCTTATCCTCCTCGACGGGTCCACCACAATCTGGTCATCAAACACCGCCGGAAAATCCGTCGAATTCGCCACCATCTCCGAATCCGGCAACTTCCTCCTCTACTCCTCCTCCTCCACCACCAACAACAGCAACCCAATATGGCAAAGCTTCCTCTACCCAACCGACACTCTCCTCCCAAACCAACCCTTATCAGTCTCACTAGAACTCACCTCCCGAAAATCCTCCAACGGGTACTACACTCTCAAAATGCTCCAACAACCAACTTCCTTAAGTCTCGCATTGACTTACAACTTACCCGAACCTTCAAAATCCAACAAATCATATTGGTCCGGACCCGACATTTCGAATGTTACAGGGGATGTTGTCGCGGTGGTTGATGAATCCGGAAGCTTCGGGATTGTGTACGGACAGACATCGAATGGAGCTGTTTATGTTTACAAGAATGATAATGATTACAACGGTTTAGCTTCCGCGACGAATCGGTCCAATTCGAATATTCGGTTACAGGTTCTCCGGAGACTTATTTTGGAGAATAATGGGAATTTGAGATTGTATAGATGGGATAATGATGTTAATGGGTCCCGCCAATGGGTGCCGGAATGGGCTGCGGTTTCGAATCCGTGTGATATTTCAGGAATCTGTGGGAATGGGATTTGTAATCTGGATAGATCCAAGACTAATGCTTCGTGTAAATGCTTGCCTGGAACAGATTTTCGAGATGGATTGTGCAGTAGATTTGATCATAGCTCGGTTTCGAAATGTGATGATAGGAATCGTCCTGGAATTGGATTCCAGGATGATCGATATAAAATGGTTTCTGTTCAGCAAACGAATTATTACTTTTCAGGATTTTCTGTTATAGCGAATTATAGCGATATTGATACGGTGAATAAATGTGGTGATGCTTGTTTAACGAATTGTGAGTGTGTTGGTTCTGTTTATGGACTTGATGACGAGAAGCCTTATTGTTGGGTTTTGAGGAGTTTGGATTTTGGTGGGTTTGAGGATCCGGGTTCGACTCTGTTTGTTAAAGCTTTGGCAAGTGGGTTGGGGTCTGGAAACGGGTCGGGTTCGGGCGATGGTGATGAGTCCGGGACTGTTAAAGCAAAAGTCGTGGTTCTTCCAATTGTGCTTAGTATGGGTTTGCTTATTGGACTGTTGTGTTTGTTATTGTACTATAATGTTCATAGGAAAAGATTGATAAAGAAAGCCATGGAGAATTCATTGATTGTGTCCGGTGCTCCAATGAACTTCACTTATCGTGATTTGCAGATTCGGACAAGTAACTTCTCACATCTTCTCGGAACAGGTTTGTGAAAAATTGATCAGTTTAATGATTCTGTAGAAAATGTTTGTTTTGTTAAACAGCTTTTTTGTCCTGATTTTACAGGAGGATTCGGAAGTGTGTACAAAGGAAATCTATCAGACGGGACTTTTATTGCTGTGAAAAAGCTTGACAGAGTATTGCCTCATGGTGAGAGAGAATTTATAACAGAAGTGAACACTATTGGCTCTATGCATCACATGAACTTGGTTCGTCTATGTGGATATTGCTCTGAAGGCTCACAGCGGTAAGCAACGATTTTGCAGTTACTTGAATCACAAGCAAAGTCGTTATTTAACTCTAAAATCATGTTCGTGCAGTCTTTTGGTGTATGAATTCATGAAAAACGGATCACTAGACAAATGGATATTTCCAACATTGAATCATCGGGATAGGTTGTTAGATTGGCCTACCAGGTATAACATAGCGGTGGCTACTGCACAAGGGATTGCATATTTTCATGAGCAATGTAGGAACAGGATAATTCATTGTGATATAAAACCTGAGAATATTTTATTGGATGAGAACTTTTGTCCGAAAGTTTCAGATTTTGGATTGGCAAAGCTTATGGGAAGAGAACACTCTCATGTTGTAACAATGGTTAGAGGAACAAGAGGATACTTAGCTCCAGAGTGGGTTAGTAATAGACCCATCACAGTTAAAGCTGATGTGTATAGCTATGGAATGCTTCTTTTGGAGATTATTGGTGGGAGAAGAAACCTTGACATGTCTTTTGATGCAGAGGACTTCTTTTATCCAGGATGGGCTTTCAAGGTAAACTTTGAGAATTTTGAGATTTTCTTTCATATATAACATTGACTTGTTTGGGCTAAGTTTTGAATCTGAAAGTTGTTTTGGAAAGTGTGGAATTGTTTTTGCTTTTTTTCGTGGGGAAGAAGAAGAGAAGCGAAAGTCATTTTCAACTTATATTTCAAACTTTTCTAAAAGTGCAAATAGGAGGTGGGAAACTCTTTTTACAGCTACTAAATACTCTCTAAAATAACTTTAGAAGCCATAACTCAAAAGTTAGTCTATCCAACTAGGCTGTATAGATAACTATAAAAGAGCTTTTGGCCTTCTAGAAAAATTTTGAAAAAAAACTTGATAATAAAGTTCTATTTGGAACTTCTTTTGGCTTTTGAATTTTAGATGCAAAAGTTTTCGATTTTCTCTAAAAGCTCTTATTCCAATTACCCAAATACTCTCCAAAATAGATCCATCTATTCAAATTGACTTAAAAAAGACATCTACTCATCTTCTTCTAATTCTAGTGTTAGTTTCTAAAAGCAATCTCCGACAGGTCTTATACATGCTTGCATTATCTAACTGTCCAATTATTATCACCAGGAGATGACAAACAACACACCAATGAAAGTAGCAGACAAAAGGCTAGGAGGAGCAGTAGAAGAAGAGCAACTAATGACAGCATTGAAAGTTGCTTTCTGGTGCATTCAAGATGAAGTATTCATGAGACCTTCAATGGGGGAGGTGGTGAAGATGTTGGAAGATTCCGTCGATATTGATATGCCACCAATGCCTCAGACAGTCCTGGAACTGATTGAAGAAGGCCTTGATCATGTCTACAGAGCCATGAAAAGAGAATTCAATCAATACAGCTCCTTCACTATCAATACTAGTACCCAACCTTCCTCTTCTCAGGCCACTTGTAGTTACTCCATAATGTCTCCTAGATAGATTCTTTAAATTTCTTTTAACTTAGGTTCGAAGAATCAATATACAATTTCGGATTTAGATCATCTATCCCAAAAGGTTTTAACGGGTATTTCTGAAATGCAATTGTTAACGGGTATTTCTGAAATGCAATTGTAATACGACCTCATCGATTATACCAGAGCGGATCAGTTTTGTACTAAGCAATAGTAATTTTCATGTTACATCCTTTTAACATAGTGAAAATCTTATACATCTTAACTAACTTTTACTGACGGAAGGATATAATTACAAATTTCTAAGAAAAATGTATCCATATGTAATATTATTTTTACGGAGGGTGTGACTGTAATTTGGGCTAAAGTACTTGGTGATGGATGGGTCGAGCCCAATAAAATGAGAAGCCCGTTTTAAGTTTATCGACTAAAAACGAGAAATGATGTTCTTCCGGTCATCTAACAGTCAGATGACACGTGTAACGATCGCAGAGCAGTGATGAAAATAAACTCACCTCCCAGTCAGATTAGCTCTTGCCTTCAAGACAGATAAATAGTAATAAATAAACAATTAAAAAATAAAAAATAAAGCGCCAGAAAAATAGTAATAAATAAATAAATAATAAAAAAATGTTAAAGCGCCAAATGAATCAATCACTTCATTTCTTGTACTGTTTTTCTCTCGCTCGCAAGCAATCGATCGTCGTCGACGCGAAGACTCGCTCTCTGTCTCTGGTTCGTTCGTCTACAGTTATTCTCCACTTCTCTATTGTACGTAGAGTTCATACTTCTTCATTTGCTTGATTGTTAAGCTTTATTATATACGTGCTTATCTTCTATTCTAATCTATCATTTCATGTTTTTCTGTGAAGAAACCCTAGCTTATTCGCTCGTTAGTTAATTATGTTCGATTTGTTTATAAACTTAGCTTACTGTTAGGTTATTGGAGGTATTTTGTTCTGTTTTAATTAGATTGTTGTTGTAGACATAGTAATTATCTGCAATTTGGTGTGGTTGATCGTGTCTTTGGTGTTATTCATTTTTTTCTTGTTAGGTTTGCAATTTTAACCGTGTATTTAGATTTTCGGCTGAGTCTCATATTACTGCTCGTAGATTGAGTGATTGTTAGTTTAATGAGTTTAATGAAGGATTTGTTGGGAGTGATTGTTAGCATTGGTAGATTTAGATAGACAGAATTTAGTTACTGAATTTTGATATTCTTAAGGTAATTTATCTTAATTTTAGATGACTGCATGACTCTGGGATGTTTGTGTTGTGATTAGAGGTTTTAGCATGAAAAGATGGAGAATATGCAGTTTGCTGAGGAGTTGGTGAGGGAATTTCTTGTGTTCAGAGGGTTTACAACTACTTTGCAAGCTTACGAGACAGAATTGAGCACAGATATAGGCAAAGGATTTCACGTTGATAAATTGTTGGACTTAATATTCTTTGTCTATGTTCCCAAGTTTCAAGCAGAAAAATTAGTTGGTTTGCTAGGTTTCTTCAAGAAGTATTTTTCTTCATCATCGGAGACTGTGCTCCTTGCCACTCTATCAAAATTGGAGATCTCTATTCTAAGATATTATATAATCCATGCCTTACAGTCAGGACGAAAAGACAAGGTTGTGGAGTTTTTTGCTGTTTTTGGAAATGACATTGTGCAAAGGGGCCAAGACTGGACTGCATGGTTTAGTGAGTTTGATTTCTCAAATTCCTGTTAATTCTTTTTGTATCAGTAATTTATTCTCAGTTACAAGAACTTAATGTGCAGCCATTCCTTATTTGAAGAATCCACATATAGATCCCCAGTTCCGCATATATTTCTCAAAGGAATGGTATGAAGCCCTGCGACTTTCTGTGAAGAATTTTTTCAGTGAGATCTTCAATGGGACTCATATCCTTTTATTGTGAATTTGATATGCACTTGTTAAATTTCTGTGCTATGATATCATAAGTATACTTGTATGCTTTAGAATCATGTTTCCATGAGTTCCTTTCTTTATTGCTAGGAATATTTTCCTTGTCAACCTTTATATCATCTTCTAATTTTTGAATTTAGATATAGTTGTACTATCTAAATTTATTTATGCCTCTATTTTCTTTATGTTTTTTCTTTTTCTCTCCCTAGTCCACTACTATCTCTTGAACTGTGCAAACATGGTCCGCAGTTCTTTCCCACACCACAGCTGTAGTTTATTTTAATATTATTTATTTTTGTTGCTGGCTGTAACCCACCATTGTTTAGAAGATTGATGCTTTGTCCTTAATTATCCCAAATCTCCCTGCCCTATTGAAAATCAGTACAGAGAAAAACACTGTTAGTCGTCTTAGAAAAGATATCAAGCAACTTAATGCTAAGCTATCACAACTTCAGGTCTTATTGGAGGAAAAAGAGACCCAATTATGCCAGCTCAGAAAGTAATGTTATTGATATAATTTGAGCTATATATATATATATATATACATGCATATTAATTAAGGCATTTTTTCCCAGACAGAAGTTGATGTTTTTGTACTTAATGCTGCCAGTAGTGCAGAGTCATTAACGGAGGCAAAGGTGCGGCGGGGTATGATTTCAACTACATCAAGTGGCATCCTTGAAGAAAATCTGCATCAATCAACCAACACTCGGGAAAATCCTGCCACTACCACAATGGATGAAAAAGAGCTGGGTGAGAGGCAGTCAATCTCTGTACCTGCAACAATCTCTTCAAATTCTGCTTCAAAATCTGGACATGATTCAAGTTCTTCTCCAATTAATGTTGAACATGATGCAGACAGTAGTTCAATTCAGATGTACCATGAAACCACTTTTACTGGTATGTATCTATCTTCTTTGGGTGTGTTTATGGGTTGAGCTTAGTGACCTCTTTAATCATAATTAAACTGGCTAGAGTGATGTTGAACCATATAATGGGTTGGCATATGGTGGATGAGTGATATGCAATGCAACTGATTTTAACTTGATATTTATGAAAGTGAAGAAGGCTCTTCAGTCAGATTGATGGGGTAAGGGTGTAATAGGAGAAATAGTGCCGTAACTATAGCATGTGGGGAAAAGAAATTCAGGGTAAATCCACTGTTTTTTTTTCTCTGTTTAAATCAGTGGTTATGTGGTGATAGATTTGTTTTTGTAGAGTAATTTTGAGCCAGACTTATTTACAAGCAACCTATTGGTATTGAACCTACACTGAATAGATGAGCTTAATTCATCTGTTGCTGCTTAAATTTGTTGAGATTCTTTGAGAGCAAAGTTCAAATTGTAGTATTTGATAATAATTGAACTAATTATCCTATTTTTTGCGGTAGTGAATGGTAGAGAGACGCAGATAGAAGAGGACTTCTCAGAAGTCAAAATAGATTTTCAGGTAAATACTAGGACAGACCTATGCTGAATTGGATTTTGCTCCTTTCTGGATTGACTTCATGTTGTTTATCTATGTTTTTCCAGTCTATTACTTATTTTTATATGTTTTAACTATCAGTTCTGTGCTTTGCAGGATACATTTTTAGGTCACACCAGCCCAATCAGCCGATGCCGCTTTTCTGCTTCTGGAGACAATATTGCTAGTGCTTCTGTGGATGGCACTGTCAGGTACTTATGTAGGCCACAGAATTAACAGTCTGCAGGTAACCTGAGGAGCCTCGGCTGTGTAACTATATACTCATTTTCAATGTTAATTAAACTCTTGTGAACTCTGATTTTCTCTTGGTGATGGTGTTCATGTTTGATTAACATCATCATCGGCATATGCCTTTGAATGGGCGCGTCTGATTACTATTGAAGACATCAATGTTGTAGGTTTTGCTAGTAATTGATTCAACTGGAATAGTTGGTATTGCTTGCAACTCTGTAAATGAATTACCAACTAGTGAGTTCCAGAACCTCACAGTCTCCACCTCAAGGCTCATACAGTTTCACCCAAATTCTCAGCTAACTCCTCAGTACTGCTGAGGAATTTATATGTAGCACCTCAACCGAAGCATTCCTCCTACTAACAACCAAAATATATTTTTCACTCTCTGATGCATAGCTAACAAGCAGCCCCTTCCACAACAAAGGAAACAGCCTATTTATTCCTCCTAGAATAGATGTGGATGGTTGTAAGGACTAATGCAATGTTGCATGTGATTCATGAGAGCATCTATTGAACCACCTTAATCGTTGACCATGCTAGATGAAATGATTTGGATGCCTGAAGTTCCTACAGTTCTTTTAATCTATTATTGTCTAGCATCCAATGTCCTAATATCCTTTTTGTTTTGTGCATACCTCAAGGATATGGACTTATGACTCTACAGCTCCAGCTTCTAGAAACGCAACAATATACTGTGGGGCGGAGATTATGTCACTTGATTGGGAGTGTAAATCTGACCGCTTGGTGGGTGATAATGAGATTATAGTAAAAATAATGCTCTTTCTGAGCGAGTTACTCGTTTTTGAATTGAGGTGCTGACTCCATACTCCTTTCTAACAAAAGCTTCTAATTGGAACTGCTGATGGAGGTATTAAAGCATGGAATGTTGATGCTAAAAGAGTTGTCTGTGATCTCAATACAACTGAAGTATTTCCCAGGTAAGCACTTAAAAATATCATATGTAATATAATTTCCCCCTTCTATCACATTTTCACTTTCTTTTTGGCCGCAGTGTCTTGGATCTGAAGTGTAGTCCAGTTGAGCCAATCTTTGTTTCTGCAGCAGCATCCAGAGAGTATGTATTCCTAATATGGGGAATCATTTAAAGATTGAATTGGCTTTTATTCTCTGCTTGAATGATATCTGATAATGAAAGGACATGTCATGTATTTAGGGTTATATAGTGATGTGATGAAATTGAATTCATTCCAATATGCTCAAATGTCAAAATTTTGGTTCATGCAAATTGTTAATACATTGTGAATATTCAATAAATCAGTCTCCTTCGTATTGCTTTTCTCAAATGTCAAAATTTGGGTTGATGCAAATTGTTAATACATTGTGAATGTATTCAATAAATCAGTCTCCTTCGTATTGCTTTGAAGATTGGAACATTAGTTATTTTTTTGCTCTTTGCTCCACTTGCCCCTTTCTACCCTTTTCATTCATAGTGATGATATAATTGCACCTCTTTGCTGTTACAGCTCAAGTTATACTCATAGTTGGGGATTCGCTTCGTTAACTGTCTGGAACATGAAAATGTGGAAAGCTATGGTATGTGTTCATAACTCCTTGAACGGTTGTAGCTTTTAGTTTTCTCCTTAATGAATTTTAGCTTCTGTGAAGTCAGTCCTTCCTCTTGGTGAAGATCCACCAGCGATAACTTCATTATGTTTCAATCACAATGGCAAGATTCTAGCAGCTTCAGCTGTTGATGGAATGATTCACATGTTTGGTATCCTTTTACAATGATAGGGACACATAGAACCCTAATGAAGTGTCCAATATTAACATACAAGTCACAACTTCTATACCTGTTGCAACATATTATATATATATATATATATATATATTGTTATTTATTTATTTATTTAATTTTTTCTGGATAAAGAACCCTTCTAACATTTTTTACTGCTCAGATTGAGAAGATAAATTAAAGCTTCTCTTCTTTTTCTCTCTTATTTATTCTTTTAATCTAATTAAAAAGCTTGAATGAACTCCCTTTGGCCTGAATAAACTTACTATGTTTTTTCTTTTCATCTAATTGAAAAGCCTGAATAAACTCTCTTTGATGCTTATTGATGGGTTACCATCCATGTTGGTTGAAGAAGATTACCTTTTCACTTGGCCTGAAGAAAAACCCTTTACAGATAGAAGTTTATGCTTCACGCAATGAAGTTTATATCCATGTTCCTTAACTTGATGAAGATATGTCTGCTGGTCTACAAATTACCGGTTGGCCTGCACATGATTCTGCTATTGACTCAATTCTCTTTGGTCCAGACGAAACAAGCATTTTCAGTTTGGGGTCAGATGGGAAGGCAAGTATTTTCCAAAGCTGTTCTGATTTGATGTTTAGCATGTGCGTTATTATGATTTAAAACTCAATTCTTTAAACTGTTGTAGTCTCTATTTGTCATTACTGTTCTTGATTCACATTCCCTTACTATGCTGAATATAGAGACCTTATGGGATTAATTTTACGTGTTAGATATTCGAATGGAGTTTACAAAATCAAGGTCAAATACTGTGGTCAAGGAATTGTAGCAGGTCTGTATTAATTGCCCTGTGAATACTCCATGCTCCTATTGTTTGAGAGATCATTATGTTGGTTGTGCAATTGTCTTTTAAACAAAATCTGTTAGCTAAATGCTTGCACGTAGCATTAAGTTAATGTTGATCTAAAGAGGTCACTACTGAAATTAATATTCTTGATTTTGAACCTTATTCCTTGATATTGCTAGACATGCTCTACTAATATACTTCAATTCAGTTTAATAGTACTATGTGTTGGTTCTGATAATCATATTTCCCATTTTAGTATATTTTCACATGTCAAATAGTACATGATTGCTGAAATCTTATGTCATGCTGCTGTTTACTTTCATTTTATAATGTTTCTTCCTTTGCATCTACTGATTCTACAAAATTATTAGTTATCTTAACAATATTTTGTATTCTCCTGCAGGTTCCGTGATCATGAGCTCTCGAAACTTAGTAGACATGAGATGGCTTTGGATGCTAAGGGGAAGAAACTGTTGGTAACATCTAGCTCAGTTAGAGCGCCCATATACGAGGTCTTTCTCTCTTTCATGTGTTTTCAAATGTGTACTTAGTTCTCTCTGTCTATTCATGCTTTCTTATCTTCAGTTGTGGACACTAAAACAGCTGTTCAGTTGCAGTCTGTTTGCAATCTTTGTCTCGTTTATTCAATATAAAACTGAGGAATCCAGACAACTTGACATTTTCTGTTCCCATAAATTATCTGAGAATTATTTTAACATATTATTTGTCATTCTCAGGTTCGGGGTAACACAATGGGGCTAAAAACGCTCCCACACAGTGCAGCCATTACATCAGTTGATTGGCACCCGACTTTGCCAGTTTACTTGACAGGTTCAGCAGATAACTCAGTTCGAGTGACGTCCATTTTGTAACACCCTGCATTCCACTTTTCTGGACTGGTTCCGCTGATGAATTGGTTTGGTTCGAGCCACTTGCATATTATTCGAAGCATTTTACAATCAAGATGCAAAATCAGAGTTGAAAAAGCATGCACTCGATCCACTTTCACTCGAGAATGCATCTTGAAGCAGGCAGGTTATCTTACCATGCTTATTTGTGTTTCAATTGGAGATTTGTTCTTGTACTTCATTCATCAGTGCATATATGGTATGCACATTCGATTAGTTATGTAATTATATTTGGAGAGTGCGATATGAAACAATCATTTATGTGCTGATAAATTTCAATCCTACCACATTTTCATGATAAATTTACCAACTTTGAGTAAATTTATAATGAAAATTGCCTGATTGATATTTTATTAGCATACGAATGGTTAATCATAAGCCATTAAAATGTGTAATAAGGTGATTACAGGGTTTGATCGGCATAGTGGGCCTCAGTATAATATGGGGCCTGTGACTGATTTCGAAGATGGGTCCGAGAACTAATAACTTAAAAGAGTTTCTGAAATGCGCCCTGGGGGTGGTTTTGGTTTTTGGAAGGAAAAATAATAATAATAACAAAAACGTTTTTTATTTTGACATGATTAAATTTGATCCTAAAACTTTAAAATAAAATAAATAAATAAAATAAATAAAATAAATAAAAAAACTGACTAATTAAAGTCCAATTATGTTTGAAAAGTATGATTTAACATGGAGCATCAACTAACCACGGTACAGAGTATATAACTCGACGCGGTAAAAGCCCAAATCGTAGGACGCGTTAAGCAATCGGGAGCGAAAATGTAAAATGATGCGGCGTGTGTTTAGAAATGTGTGGAGAGAACGTAAAGGCTAATCAAACATAGGGGTACGTTTAGAAATTATACGGGGAACTCGAAGAGATGGGGTGTCCTTAGAAATGCAAGTGCCTCGGGTGCGTTTAGAAATTTTGTTGGGGTGTATTTAGAAATATCTGAACTAGAAGTCGAAAAGACGGGGTGTATTTACAAATATCTAGATTGGAAGCCGAAAAAACGTGGGGTGGGGTGCATTTACAAATAGTTGCGGTGTATTTAGCTGGTGTGCATTTAGAAATACTATGGAGTGTGAATGGAATTGTTGGGCAAGGAAGTTGAAAAGACGTGGGGTGTCTTTAAAAATGGCTGGGATGGAAGTCAAAAAGACGGGGGCATTTAGAAATTTTGTGGGGTGTGTTTAGCTGGGGTGCACTTAGAAATTTTGTGGGGTGTTTAGAATTGTCGGACTGGGAAGATGAAAAGACGTGGGGTGTGTTTAGAAATTTTTTTGGAGTGTATTCTGGAGTGGAAGTCGAAAAGGCGTGGGGTGTCTTTAAAAATGGCTGAGATGGAAGTCAAAATGACGGGGGCATTTAGAAATTTTGTGGGGTGTGTTTAGCTGGGGTGCACTTAGAAATTTTGTGGGGTGTCTTTAGAATTGTCGGACTGGGAAGATGAAAAGACGTGGGGTGTGTTTAGGAATTTTTTGGAGTCTATTCAGTAATGTCTGGAGTGGAAGTCGAAAAGGCGAGGGGTGTATTAACCGGGGTGCATTTAGAAATTTTGTGCGGTGTGTTTAGTATTGTTCGCCTGGAAGTTGAAAAGTCGTGTGTATTTAGAACATCGTGGGGTGTATTTAGATTTGGAGGGCCAGTTAGCCGTAAAGACTTGGTGTATTTAGATGGGGTGTACTTAGAAATTTATGAATATGGAAAACACGTGGGGCATATTTAGAATTCTTGCTTGGAAATAGGTGCGTTTGGATTTATCGGGGCTTCTAATTCGAAATTTATGGGTTTGTTTCGAATTCTGTCTTTAAGAAATTTTATAAGGGAACCGATTACCTATTCTCACTTAGGCCCAAATATTTAATCTAATCAATTTAATGCCCTGCCCAACTAAGATAGAGAGGCCCAAATATATTTAACTGGTCCAAATCATTTTTAGCAGGCCCAACCCAATTTGACTCGCACTTTCTTGGCCAGCTATTGCGAACCATTTCTGCCTTGAACTTTGTTGGTGTGAGAAATATGTTCATCACCCACACCACACCACCTTGCCTGGAACATGGACCTTTTATGGGTCCAACTATTTTGGACTTTAATATTAACACTGTATCAGACTAAAACATTTGGAGAGCTATCAAAGAAACTTGATTTACATTAACTTGATTGACATCTCCCCATACTAGTCTTCATCATCTTCTGCATCAATTATCAACCTTAGCCTTCTCCTGGTTGCAGCATCTGTAATTGACTCAGTAGGAACCAAATCATCCTCTAATTCTGCTACATCATCATCCAACATTTGTTCCGGCTCATCATCAACATCATTCACAGGCAAAACACCTGGCGATATATCATCCATTTCAGTTTCTGAAGTGTCTTCCAGGTTGTATCGCTTATTCTCACTATTTCCTGCAGCAACTTCTTCGCTTGACTGGTTACTGTTATTATCATCCCTGGTAAAGAAAGATGTTAGATTACCGTTACCATCATCCCTAGAAAAGAAATATGTTAGATTAATCAATCACTTTGTTTATAGCATTGCAGAATTGGTTTTTTGGAAGTGAAGTGATGTTCCTATTAGCATTTATATGGACGTATTACCTTTCTGTTACATCTTTGGTGGTATCAGCTACCGAGTCTTCACTTAGTCCTTTAGCCAGTAACGTTTGTAGCCTGTCATCCTCTGGCTCTGGATTGAGCTTCTTAGGTTTCCTATGTTCACCAAGAGTTGGAAATTTTGGGGAAAACAAACAGAAGAAAAGACATGTCAAGATGACTTCAGGTACTCAAATATAAATGCATATAAATGAACTCCAGGCTTCTGGCACACGATGTGGTGTAATCATTTCAGACCTATGAGATCTACTTCATAATCAAGGTTAACAATGTGTCCTATGTACAATATTTGCAGTTTCTGCAGTTAATTTTGTTTTGATGTTGACACAATAGCTAGAGAGAAAAACTTACTGGAGAATGTTACTCAACGGTTCATCATCATCCGAATCAGCTGACATCTCTTTCTCCATATTCTTAAGAGAATGTTTCTCAGCAAATGAACTGCTGTCATTCTTGCTTTTTCTTCTGAAATTTCAAAAGGTTTGATACATCCAGAAGATAATTCACACACTAAAAACACAGTAACAGTAGGTAAAAAGATTCGAATCAGATTTCAATACCTTTTCTTGAATGATAACAATGTCTCATCATCTGAATCATGTGATTCATTTACATTTGTATCATTAGGTGCCTCATCTCTCAGATGCGTGTGATCTTCGGACTTCTTTTTCTGAACATGTAAGCCAAGTTGCTTGAGTTTACGGGAAATTTGGGCAGAGGAGAATTTGTTACCATCATCCAGCGCATTTGCAATCATGAAGCTACATCTCTTATGGTTTTTAAATCTGTGCAAACAAAATAGCCAAACCAAATGTCAAAAACAATGTAATGAAGCTAAATTCTGAGCCTGATGAGTTACCTTCCACAGGTAATGTTTGATCAACAACTCAATTTAATGTTTGATCAACAACTCAAGTGGACAGAATCCAAATTTAAGTACAAATGTCTAATGACATGAATTGGCACAATGGGACAAGTTAGATGCACTTACTGCTCATATAGAGCTATGATTTTAGCCTCTTGATCTTTGCCAATTGCTTGCACTCTCTTTCTTTTGTTCCTGTCAAAAGCAATGAAGCATTGAACAGTTAGTAGGGGTATGGAAATTATTTTCTACTGTTGTGAGGTCTCTTACACACATACTTAAAAGGTGCTTTTCTTTGTGATAACAATTAAACAAGTACAAGTACTCACAGTGGTTTTCTTGAAATACTTGCTTCTGGATCTTCTGAGTTGTCCTGAAGATTTCTACTTTCTGCCATTATTTTCTCTTCTTCAGTATGATCAGGATCAATGGTATGAGCTTCAACAGACATGTGTGCCCTTTTCCTCGGTGCAAGTTGGAGTCCAAGCTGCTTTAGCTTGTTGGAAACTTGAGCAGCCGAAACTTTGCCTTCATGATCAAGGGATTCTGCTATACGACGAATACAATTTGGATCATCTTTGAACCTATATAAGCACCATGCAATCATTAAAACAAGTCTACACAAAACTCCTGAACAGTTAGCAAACACAACAATCAAGAATGTCACGTTGCCATTTGAAATGAATACTAGAGAAGAAACAGTATGACAGAAAGAACATAGAAACAAAACTTATTAAGTATATAATATATTCTTAAAGAAGATGCTGGTAAAATAGAGGCTGCCTTGAAATTATGCTTACGTGTCATATAGATCCTTGATCTTCGTGTCCCACTCATCATTAAGAACCAACCTTCTCTTTCTCTTAGGAACCTCATATTCACCTCTGCACAAGTCAAACATATAGATTTTACCCCTTCCTATTCAGTAATAATGATAAATTTTCAAGGATTACGACAATCTTACCGTTCAGTCCCATTGTTTGAACCAGATGGATCCTCTTCCTGCATATCACTACAACAGATAAAAGGCCACTTTAATTGCCTGATAAACCGGGTAATAAACATCATCAATAATGCAATCAAATAATGTGAATATATTATTTTCAACTAACATTTTGTTTGGACCATGGCTTATGGTGGTCTAAATGTATTTTTATCATAACCATTTGTTTCCTTTTTCAAGTTGATAGTATAGTTAACCTATGTGTATTTACAAACCTATATTTTTTTTTCAAAAGAATTCTAAACCACCAGTTTTTAAAACCATCCATAACCAATACAATATAAGGTAATTTTCAAGAGGAGAGAAAAGGAAGAAACTTACTTTTGATCTTGTAGCCCATGGGTGATCACAACATCAGCTTCATCTTCACCCAATGCATCTGCTATGCTTCTCCGAGTCCATTCTGTAGCCTGTGATGATCCAGGTTCTCCAATCTCTGACGCATAATTACCTTTTCCAGTGCTTTTCTTTACATTGCCCAGCTCATGCAACATATATTCAGCATTAATGTAGTGACATTCTTTGCGAGTCTTCCAGAATAGTATCTCCACGAAAAGAAGAGGTTGGCTCTTCATTTTTTTTAACATGTTCCTGACAAACCTTGTCAGAAAATCAACTATATTTGCATAATCTTTGCATGGACACGACTTTTGCTCAGTAAGGATTTCATTGAACGTTGTGAGGAGTGATAACTGCAAAAATTCATTGAAATAATAATATAGGTGGATTCAGGAGCTACGCAAGTAATATACTCCACAATAGTGTTTCAAATTCTAACCTGATATAACATTGGAGCGAGTTCTAGATCATCAGTAATAGTCCTCAAAATGCAAAGTATGTAATGATTTGTACGGATGGAATTACTTTTATAGAACTTCAGCAGCCAGCACAACTTTTGAATGATGCTGCAGTTTGCAAAAGCTGAAATGTAAGTAGACACTTTAAAGTCAACTTCGTCTCTTGCAGCTGGCCCTTCGTCCTCAGAATCACTGCTGCTGAGATCGAGATTATTTTCCTCATGACCAGACTTTTCTTTATCCATCTGTGGATTATTGACTCCAAAATCCCCGCTGTCCGACACTAGCTTTTCAGGCTCATCAATGTGAGTCGGGCTTGTCATGTTTTTTTCCCCACCAGAAGTTGCATTGGTTAGGTTTTCCTTCTGCAGCATGGAAGAATCTTCCACTTGTTCACCATCTGACAAACAAATTTTGTTCTGGTTGTTATCATTTATTTGAGACACATTATTTTCACCATCTAGAACTGCGTTATCTACTGTGTTTTCAGCGTCCTTTTCACCCCTCACTACTTCCCCGTTCCACTCACCATTGGTTTCCGTTTCACCCATCACTGCTTCCCTGTTTCCTTCATTGGCCTCCTCTTCACCATTTAATACTTCGCTCAATTCTTCACCATCAGCTTCCTTTTCACCCTTCACAACTTCTCTCTTTTCTTCATCATCAGCTTCCTTTTCACCCTTCGCAACTTCTCTCTTTTCTTCGCCATCAGCTTCCTTTTCGCCCTTCACAACTTCCCTCTTCTCTTCACCATGAGCTTCCTTTCCATCCTTCAGTCCTACCTTTTTTTTCCCCTTCCTTGATTTTCTGGAAACCTTATTAAAAAAACAGAAATTTCAATACCATCTTAGCTGAAAATAAGGGTACGTGTTATACATATGAAACAAAATAACATGTGGAATGGTAATAGTAACTAACCGTAGCTAAAAACATAGAGTAGAAAAAAGAGTGACTCGCATTAGAAGTAAGATGTAATACAAGCCTGACATGTATGGAGTATCACAACCTCCTGGGGCTCACTCTAGTATGATCATGCCTGATACTGCCATCAATATATTTATCAATAGAGTCTAGACACATCACACAAAAAGACAAAGCAGCCACACTGCGACCTCAACTCCTGGCATTTCTAACCAACTCTCATTCCTCCTGTCATCGTGGACACACTCACATACTGATCCTCCTTGGTAATTACTTCCTTACCCTGTTCCTTCCTTCTTTAAACTTGAGAAACAAGGGGTTTAACTAGAATCTACGTGAACTAAAGAAAAAAGTATAATAAGCTAGCACTTAGAAAGTATGAAGAATGGCTGCAAACCTATTACAATTGTCCGTTATTATGCTTAAAGCCCATATAGGGAAAATGCAAGATAGATGGAACAAATATAGACAAATTGAGGTGACCAAATTTAAAATTCTTTCATGTCTAAGTGTGATATACAAATGAAGAAGAATCATACCCTTAATGTGCCACGTGCTTGAAGTTTCTCCATAAGTCTTACAAGCACGCCTACCATTTCTACCAAATCTGCAAGATCACTGCAAGAAGAATGACAACTTAGCATCGGAAAAAATAACACTGAAATTAAGCAAGGACCTTTAACACTTGTGCAATATGGAATTATCGTATTAAATAACTTAATTGTCAAATCCATATAGACACTTTTTCAATCTTTAATTACAAAGGAAGACCTTTTAAGTTGTCTGTTGGTGTCAAATGCTTTGATCAGACTCAATAGAAATTGGGTCATTCCTTCCTCAGTCTGGTCATAAAATAGTTTGTAAAGAAGGATTCGGGCAGTTTGTGGCTCCTTGGAATCTTCTGGCAACAACTTCAGCACCAAATCCAGCATGCGAATCTGCAACAAAAGTATATACAATTGATCACAACATTAATACAACTGCTGTCAAGAAGATAGGAAGTAACAAAGATCAAGAATACAAAGAAAAACTACTAAATTGGTCCTTAACAAATAAGGCATCTGAAATCAAGTATAAGTAGGTATAATCACCATAGTTTTCATTAGAGAACCTGCCGCAGACAAATACTTATAATCTTTTGTTTCCTTCAAGCCATCAAATGCCAAACGCCATCTTGAAGTAACCAGTTGAAACATCAAATCATCCATGGTTGATGCGATTGGTCCACAAATGTTGCCGTTAAATATAGTACTACCAGCAAATTCATCAGTGGAAACTTCTGAACTGTCCTTTTCTTTAGATGGCTGTAGTAACACGAACAATCAAGCCAGAGATTAGAGGAAAAAGAATGCAACTGCAACTAAGCAATTCATATTTTTAGCGAAAAATCTCAATCTAACAAGAGAGGAAAAACCTCATAAGACAAATCTTAGGATAATGAGTGTTACAGTTGCAGACCATGTTTAAACTTTCATATTAAATATACCATCAACTAAATTTCTCTTGCAAGTCTTCCTTGCATAATTTTTGCGACTAATGTAGAAGAAATCCTCTTCCTTTAAACAGCAGAAAAGATTGAAATCAAACCTAATAATTAGAATAAGTTACAATACTAAATCTAATAAGTGCTTAAATCATAAAGGAGGGTTTTTCTATCTTTATTTATTGCGATCTTCCTCTCACCCTCACCTCAGATGATGAAATTTTGTGATATTGAAACGAAGTGACAAACTGAGCTACTCGGAAGAAGATAACAATATCACTGTTTTGAATAGCATGATGCTCCTTTTCAATATCCTGACGTATTGACTTCATCAGAACTGATACACAAACATTGATTATTAGCCACAAAGGTGTGGAAAAAGGAGAGTGATAATTTAAGCAAAATACACATTAAAAAAAAACTTACCATTGTAACTTCCAGATAGAAATTGGTTAACAAAATCATGGAGCAAAACCAAAACATTATCCTTGGTAGAACTTAATCCTCCATTATCCCACACAATTTTTTTATTTACACCCTTGTGACCTTTATGAGGTTTCAAAATAGTGTTGTTGGGGTTTCCTTTGATAACTGCTTTAGAACCATCCTGTTGACATTAACAATATATGTCTAACCATCTGCAAAAACCTTCTTAGGAAACACAGAAAACAGGTTACAACTCTTACCATGGTGGGCCTTGCAAATGTACCACTAAATTGGGAATGACGAATAGCACTTTGTAATCTTAAAAGCTTTCTTTTCTCTTCTTCCTCGGCCATAATGGATTTAAGACTATCAAGAGAATCCTTGGTAACCACTCCTATCTGTCACAAGAAATTTTAAAAAAAAATAGAAAATAAGAAAATTTTTAAAAATAATTATTATAAAAAAAAATTAAAAAATAAAAAAGCCACAATACCATACTCTTAAAATATTACATTTTCTAAGAAACATTCAGATAGAAAATTCTTAGCCCAAAATTTATACACACTAGAAACATCTGACCAGCAAAACAAAAAAGAATAGGCTCTTTTCTCAAAGCTAATTGAATAATACAAGTTATTTCATGTTAAATTGCTTCAATTAGAAGACAAATTAATAAAATGATAAATTGAAATTCACCTTGTGGTCCTCTTGATGAATTTTGGCAATTAATTCTGGATTTTGACCCACAAAAATGTAATGGAAGGTCTCCAATAATAGCAAGTTATCCTGACGAAAATGGCCACCAACATGCTGAGCTACAATGATAATTATGTCCATTACATTCTCCTTGAACAAAAGTTCCATAAATCTATCTCTTAATGACAACAATTCGCAAGCAGACCCCCCAACATTCTGCTGGGGAGGAAGATCTTGTATGGCGAGAATGTTTCGGAACAAAGTCAACACTAACTGAACCAACTTCCAGTCATCCTCAGTAAATGCATCACTACAAGTCAATTCACTACCAATCAATACCAAGATTATCATATTCAAATCAAATGACGACATATAAACCCTAAAAATTCACATTACCATTCCAAATTCTCCAATGGCCTTTCTAAAAAGGACACAATCACAGCAACTGTATCACTAACAGTAATCGCTGACTTTAAACCCCATAGGTATTCTACTTGTTGAGGTATATCGTTGGAAGAAGCCTCAATAGGCATGGTTAAAAACACCAAAACCTTCACTGAAAAAATCACACGTTTCACTATAAATTGAAACAAGATCATTATTTCACAAAACAACAAAAATCCATGATTACCTGCATTCAACACAAGGTTTCTATCGTTTTGACAATATTCGATAATCGGTATTAGATCTTTCGACACTATGTTCCATTTACACACTTGTTTGAACACTTCTCGACTTTGTGGATCATCGCGTCTTAAAAATCTCAGTAAATCCTTTAAATTATCTATCGAACAAATTAAGATTGACGAAAAACATGAAAACCGATACATCGATAAACTTGATTCAGATAAAATCGAGCAACTAAAGAGAATAAATAACAAACAAACGATATACCTAGACAGTACTCGCCGGTGGAGTAGCCGATCTGGTTGCCTTTTCCGTCCTCGTCAGCTAAGCCGAGACCGGCGCAGATGACGGACAAACCTTCCATGTCCATGATTGATGAGGAGAGGAAGAGATTCGACTCTAGGGTTTCGAGATCGAAATGAAACGTAGTGACTAGGAGGATTAGAGTGAAAGTGTGACTTGAAGCGCCAATGTTATTTACATATGGATTTTCCCGCGCTTTGGCGGTGTGGAGGATAATGATTGTGTGTTACGCGACACTTATAGTTTAGGTGGAACCTTATGACATGGCAGGTTTTGATTGGAAAGTCTCCATAAATAGTCAAATTTTACAATATCACAGTTGTAGTTGAATAAAATAATACCAAATCAACCTTCATTACAGTAAATATGAGTTAAATATAACTAAATTATAATTTAATGAAAATACGACTATCTATGATTTATTGATTAACCAAATTATTTTATGTTAGGTATTTGAATATATATATATATATTTATAAAGAAATAGTCATATTCATTTAGGTACGCATACAAATCATTATCGTCGTGTTACAGTGAAAATAAACAAGTAGCCATACGGTATCACGTGTTTTACAACATGGTCATGTGTTACAGCATGAAGACGTGGATCTCATTATCATAGACGACGACGTTTAAGCAAACCAAATCCAAATTATTGGTTCAACCAAAAACGTCCAAAAATTTGCATTTCTTGACAAGATCACTTTCCTGTTTCTCTGGCCCTTAAACCCTTCCAACTGTTTTTCAACAAACCATAAATAAAAAAGTGCTATTAGCATTGAAAAGTTACGGATACACCCTTATATTCTAATTAATTACATAGACCTGCGACTTACCAATTCAATAACATTACTATACAAAAATTTACTTTGAAAAATTAATAGTTTATGAAAAATTGACTATTGGATATATTTTATGTGACTAAATATCAATATAGTTGTATATATTAAATTATTTATTAATATAAATTAAATATTTATATTAGTGATAGTAATATGAATATTTATAAATAGTTGTAGAGTAATATTTAAAATTTTATTGATGTAAAAATAATTATTGTTAAAATTTAATATTATATTATTGTTAAATTTATTTAAAATTTATTTATTTTAATCGTTTACGCAATGAACATTAAATATTTTATGAGATATTTGAATAGAAAGAAAATAAATTATTTTTTAAAAATTATGAAATATTTAGTAAATATAATTATTTTTTTTATCCTTCTTTAAAAAAATGTATTTAATAATTTTTATTTAATTTTTTTTAAATACATGATTAATAATTTTTATAAGAAAAAATAATTGAAACCTTTTTTTTTCTCAAAAAAGTGACTGAGTAACATAACTTAAAATAAAATTTTAATTGAAAAATTAGGGAACCAGATGGAACCTAAATGTAATTTAGAACATGAGTTTACATAACACTGTAATTATACTAAGCAGAAAGGGTGTGCATGTAAATGTACCCACTAGCGAAACAAAACAAAAATAAAATAATGATTATCATCGATACGAACTAGGCGCCTCCCTTGCTAATTAGCTCTCTCTTGTCACTTCAAAGCGCCTCCACTCTTCAATTCCTCCGCCAAACTAAGCTGAATCGGCGGATATATCCAACCTCTCTGTTTTAAAACACACACGACTCTCTCACACTTCATTTCTCTCTCTGCCTCTGCGTCCATCTCTCTCTAGAACTCGAAATTGTTGGTTGGAGATGGCGCAAGTGGTAGCGACTCGATCGATACAGAGCTCTTTTATCTGTCATATCTCCGGATCCACGCAGGAACGAGTAGATAAGCTCAGACCTCAGAGCTTTTCTTCAAGAGTTTTGGCGCATGAAGACTCGTTGTCGAAGAAGCTCAGTTTTGTGCGTAGAGCTACTAGAATCACTGCTCAGAGATCTGCTCGTGTTGAGCCGGAAGTCGTGCCTGTTTCTCCTGAAGATGTCCCTAAGGTTTGTGGTTGTTTATCTTGTTCGGTTTATGAGAGAAAGAAGGATAAAGATAATTCATTTACTTGACAATGTAGTGTTAAATGTGTGTGTTTCGTTTGAATGGAAATGTTGAAGAAAATTTGATTTGATTGTGTTTATATGTTTAGTTGTTGAGCTTGTGAAGTTATAGTGTAAAAGATGTGATCTTGTTGAATTGATTGTTACTGTTTTTGTGATCAGAGAGAGGAGCAGTTTCAGCAGTTACATGAGCTGCAGCAATTAGGTGATACGTCCGTTGGTATGTGGTCGAAGCCGATTGTGAGGCGTAAGACGAAAATTGTTTGCACGATTGGTCCATCAACCAATACGAGGGAGATGATATGGAAGCTAGCTGAGGCGGGAATGAATGTTGCAAGGATGAATATGTCTCATGGAGATCACGCTTCTCATCAGAAAGTTATCAACTTGGTGAAAGAATATAATGCTCAGTCAAAAGATAATGTTATTGCTATCATGCTTGACACCAAGGTAGGTTTTTGTTGTTTTTGTTCTTGGGGTTTAGTTGATTGTTTGTTGTGTAAGATTTTCTTCTGATGATGGTTTTATTGTTTACAGGGTCCTGAGGTTAGGAGTGGTGACTTGCCGCAGCCTATCACTTTAGAAAGTGGTCAGGAGTTTACGTTTACAATCCATAGAGGAGTTGGCACGGCTGATTGTGTTAGTGTTAATTACGATGACTTTGTTAATGATGTAGAAGTGGGTGACATGCTTCTTGTTGATGGTATGTTGATAGTTTCTGTATGTTTATTTGGATTTAATATGAATGAGAGAGTAAATGTGTTTACCAAAATTCTTGTTTGAGTGCTGACTTATCTTTGTTGTCTAGGTGGTATGATGTCGTTCTTGGTGAAATCAAAGACAGAAGACTCTGTAAAATGTGAAGTTGTTGACGGTGGAGAGCTTAAGTCTAGGAGACATCTAAATGTTCGAGGCAAAAGTGCAACACTTCCTTCCATTACCGGTTCGTATTCAATCTTTTTTCTTTGCCAAACTTGCTAAATAGTCTTCATTCTGCCTGCTGGCACTTGGATTTTTATTCATTATTATCTTTTATCTTTACGCAGAGAAGGATTGGGATGACATTAAATTTGGAGTGGACAACAAAGTAGACTTCTATGCTGTTTCTTTTGTTAAAGATGCACAAGTGGTTCATGAGTTGAAGAATTATTTAAAAAGTATTTATTGTTTTCTTATTTGATATTTAGTTAGTATCTGTTCATACATGTTTAATTTTGTTGCTGACATACACCTCCTGTATAACACCCATTTATGTCATCACACAGGCTGTGGCGCTGATATTCACGTCATTGTAAAGATTGAAAGTGCTGACTCGATACCAAATTTACACTCAATCATAACAGCATCTGATGGGGTAACACAATTTCCCATCGCATTTTATTTTATTTTTTATTAAAACTTAATGGTGTTCCACTGGCTCTGAAATCCAATATTAGCATTAGGTGATTTTATACAGCTACTCCTAAAATTGTCTCCGTGCCAATTAACTCAAGCACGTGTTGTGGCATGGCAGCCATGAATATTTTAGGCTGTTTACTCTTTTGTTACAAGTAAAAGAATAAAATGTTGGCTTCATTATGTTTCATGGGGCTTCTCAATTGATTGTAGTCATCTAGGTGACTTTGAGTTTCTATTACCAAAGATTCTTTAATAACAGTAGATCTCTACCTACCTCATAGAGTTTGTTTCTTATAGTCATCTTGTGCACTATATGCTGAAAGGTGTTTTTTTTTTTAGGCCATGGTTGCTAGAGGAGATCTTGGCGCAGAGCTTCCTATTGAGGAAGTTCCACTTCTGCAGGTATGTTTCTTCTAATCAAGGGTATACCTGGACTGAAATTGGTAATTAGCTGACCTCAGACTGTGGAAATTGTAGGAAGAGATAATAAGGATTTGTCGTAGCATGGGGAAAGCTGTTATTGTGGCAACAAATATGCTAGAAAGCATGATTGTTCACCCAACTCCAACTAGAGCAGAGGTATCTGATATTGCCATAGCTGTTAGAGAAGGGGCCGATGCTGTCATGCTTTCTGGAGAAACTGCTCATGGGAAGTAAGTTATTTGTTTCTTTTGACTTAGCGGATTATTTATCCGGATGCTCTAAATAAATGTAGACACCTAGACTATTGAAAAGATTATTAAAGTGAGTTCTCTACATTTCAGGTTCCCATTGAAAGCAGTGAAGGTCATGCACACTGTCTCATTAAGGACTGAAGCAACCATACCTGGTGGTTCAATGCCTCCTAATCTTGGTCAAGCCTTCAAGGTTACCATGCTATGTTTTATGCCATATTGATTTTTTTTTTTTAATGTCATTTTGCTTGTAATTCTCGTACACTTACAGTAAATTTCTTGTTTTTTGCAGAACCACATGAGTGAGATGTTTGCATACCACGCAACCATGATGTCAAACACTCTTGGAACCTCAATTGTTGTCTTCACTAGAACTGGTTTTATGGCTATATTGCTAAGCCACTATAGGCCCTCCGGAACCATTTTTGCCTTTACAAATGAGTGAGTTCCCTATATCAACCTAGACAGATACATTTTGAAGTTTGTCATTATACTTTTACGACATGCAAATATGACTGAGTGATAGTATTACTAATGACAAGAAATACTAAGTAAACTGAATTTTCTTCATAATTTCCAACACTGAATACATTAAACAATACATCTTTGTAGCAGCAGATGCTAACATTAGATCTTGTACTCATAATTTGAGACTTCGACTGTTTTGCAGGAAGAGGATACAACAGAGGTTGTCTTTGTACCAGGGAGTATGCCCTATATACTTGGAGTTTTCTGATGATGCTGAAGAAACCTTCAAAAATGCATTGGGTCTCCTTCAGGTAACTTTCTTCTTCCACGGTAGTCTGGAGAAATCCAGATACTGCTGCTTTTGTACTTCTTGATAGAGAATTCTTATCGCCTTATATCGTGTAGCCGCCTTAAACTCTTAAAAAACTTATCTTACAAGCATGGTGTGACAATTTTCATTTACAGAAGCAAGGAATGGTAAAGAAAGGAGAAGAGGTTGCACTTCTTCAGAGTGGCAGACAGCCAATCTGGCGATTCCAATCAACGCACAACATTCAGGTCCGAAAAGTGTAAATGCGAAAGAAAATGCCTTCTTCTACTAGTTACAGTTCCATCTGGTGATCACTGTGACGATTTCTACTAGTTACACTTTCCATCTGGTGATCACTATGACATTTTCTGTTGAGTTATTTTGTCTTGGGTAGTTTTGTTTATGTTCTGTATGTTTTCTCTGTGAGAGATTCTGTAGGTACGTATTTATTAATGCCTTGTTTAAGGAACGATCATGAAACTATTACAAGTGTGGTTCTACGTAGTAATTAAACAGTTCAATGCAAAGCTATTTACTAATAAGGCAACATTTCTTTATTAACAGTTCAATTCAAATATTTTTCTATTTTACATTACAACTGTTACAATGTATGGTATTGCATGCTTGTATATTATACAAGCAGTATATCGCAAAAGAAAGCCAAATAATTAAACGCTAGAAACAGTAGCATCGGTGGACCCAACATTAAACATCATGAAACCTTGACCAAAGCAGAACACAACGAAACTCTAAAAATGCAACATGTTGAAATGATGAGTCACGAACATAACAATAAACCAACTATTGCTATCTTTTAACATGTCTACAATGAACAGATAAAAACACTTTTGAGAAATCAATTGAGAACCATTCATTCAGATATGTCACCAGTAATCCCCACAAGAGCAAACACCATTTTCAAAATGGTGGAACCTGTTAGTATCTCTGATAATGATGTACCTATCAGTAATCTTGGATATGATCTTTGCTGCAATATGGCAATCACTGCAGATTCTGAGATTTTTTGTGACCCTGATTGGTGTTCCAGCTGGAGTATTCAAAATGGCAAACACAATAGCTAATTTCTCACTGTGAACAGCTAGATGACCTTCCTTATCTTCCTCTTCCACATCATGAAGAGCTGAATCAGTTTCCGGAACATAACCAGCCTCTTTCATTTTCGATACAAGCACATCTAGCTCCTTGTAAATCTCCTTTGACTGAGGATGTGATTGGTCACCAGCAAGGAATGTGTAAACATGGTTGCTGATCTCAACGTTGCTTGCACCGGGGAGTTTCTTGAGTCCTTTTTGCTTCATGATTGATCTGACTTCCGATACATCTTCCCATCTACCGGCTTTTGCATAAATGTTTGATAATAAAACATAGTAACCTGATTGTTCTGGAGCTAAATGAAAAAGATTATCAGCAGCAAGAAGGCCTATATCCATGTTTGAGTATAGACAAGATGCGCCTAATAAAGCGCCCCACACTCGCTCGTTTGGTTCCATTGGCATCTGTTTAACTACCCTAAACGCCTCCTCTACTTGCCCAGCTCTTCCTAAGAGATCAACTAAGCAAGCGAAATGTTGTATTCTGGGAGTTATCTTATACTTATCAGTCATTAACTTGAAATAATGACGTCCCTCTTCCAACAACCCTGAGTGGCTACAAGCTGAAAGAACTGAAAGAAAGGCAATTGAATCTGGATATGGACCTGAGTTTTGTAGTTTTGAAAACAATGCCACTGCATCACGGCCTTGGCCACTCATTCCATATGCAGATATTAAAGAAGTCCATGTCACAACGTCCTTAAACTTCATTTCATCAAACACTGCTCTAGCTTCTGCTAAGCTCCCACATTTTGCATACATGTCAAGCAATGCATTTTCCAGTAGCAAGTTTGGCCTAAGTTTCTTTTTCTCAACGTAGCGATGAATCTGCCTTCCTAGCAACAAAGCTGAAAGATCTCCACATGCAGGAAGAACACTAGCAATAGAGACTGCATCAGGCTCAATCCCTTGAGATTCCATCTGTGAATATAAATCAACTGCTGCAGCAGGCATTGAATTGTTAACATAAACAGCAATCATTACGTTCCAAGAAACCAGATTCTTTTTAGCCAATTTCGAGAACATCCCCTTAACATAGGATACGTTTTCAGGAGACGTATAAGTCACAGCAGGCATTAAGCTAGCCATAGTACCAGCGTCAGGTTTTACACCCAACGACTCCATTTCTCTACATACCTGCAAAGCATCATCAAACCTCTCACTTTGTGCATAGCCCGCAACCATTGAATTCCAAGAAACAACATCTCTACTAGGCATCTCGTCAAGCACCCGCCTAGCCTCTATCAAACATCCACATTTCCCATACATAGCAATCAATCCATTCCCAATAAAAAGATTAGAATCAAATCCAACTTTCACAACCGCACCATGAGTTTGCAATCCCATCTGCAAGCTACTCAAACCAGAAGATGCCTTCAACACGCAAGGGTATGTGTAGTTGTCTGGCTGAAAACCACACCTTGACATGGTTTTAAACACAAGAAGAGCATCACTAAACAACTGGTTATTGACATAGCTTCTAATCATCACATTAAAGAAAACAACATTCCTCTCAGAACTTCCATCAAACAGATGGCGTGTGACCTGAGTTTCCCCGCCAGCTGCATAGGCTCTCATTAATTTGATGCTGAGAGATGGGTTTTGCTGAAGTTCTGGGGTGAAAATGATCTGGGCATGGATTTTTTTCAACGTTTTGGTATCTGGGTATTGATCTAATAATTGTGAACATGACTCCTCAGTGAGAAATGTGTGGTTTTGGATAGATGAAACTAGGGGTTGTATTGTCTTGACAGTTGAAAAGTGGCGGTGAAGAAGAGTAACGGCTTTCATGAATCAGCCTGTTATTCATTATTGTATATTGATTTATAGGAACTTCATTGACCTGAAATCACTGTCATGGGCCTCTTTGTAGCAAATACAGTTTTTTCTTTATATACATATGAGACTCATAGGCCCTTCAATGTTGCAATTGGTAATAATAATAATTAACTTGGTTTGTATAAGTACATAAAGATCATTTTCACAGAAATTTTCCCTTATCAAAGATTCAATCAATCTTTGAAGGATCTGCAATATGACAATTCTTATATAGCTTTCTGTGTCTATGTTAACATATACTTTCAATATGAACACACTGCATCATCAGAACAGTTTTAACACTCAGTTTGGACTGTCAGCTGTCACAAGTCATCTTGAAACAGTGCCTTAGAGACTGGATTACCGGAACAATCTCGGTTGCCTTCATCATCAGTGCTGTTTCGCAGTGAACAATGACGCTTGTCTCCGGAAGGTGGTGTTTCACAGACCTTGTCATATTTTCCACTGCGGTTCTTTCTTTTTGTTGGCTTCCAAGATGGCTTCAGCTGCTTTGGAGCCCAAACTCTCTGCAAATCTGGTACCCAACTCGTGAAGGAAGAAAATCTTTTAGCCCGTTCACGCCTTTTTCGAGCTTGCATCACTTTGCGGGCATGCTCCTCTCTTCGAGTCCCATGAGGGCTCTCACTATCGCTTTGTTGCTTATCTTGCGCTGATTTTGGTTCATCTCTGCAAATGTTTTGGCCCATATCATCTCTCTGTTGTGTGTCTCTCCATGATTGATTACTGTCCTCACTATTGAGCAGAGGATTGGGGGATTCATCTTCCTCGGCAAATAGCAACAAGTCCATTTTTGTGTAAATTCTACTAACCATATCTCCCAGAGATTCGCCGTACCTGAAAATATACATGTTTAAAAATACCGTCACTCATTCTGAATGCTATGAGAACAGATTTTCAAAGAAATGGATCAGCAGTACTGCTACTGAATTCAAAGTTCCATGCAAACAAATGGACTTAGTTCAAACTCTACTCAGTTCTCCCATGATTGAATCAATAATTAATGGTTAACTAACCAATATTATACCAGTAGATGCGTCATTCAAACACTAACTGGACCGTAGAGCTAACATCTACTTCCAAAAATAAATTAAACTTTCTCTACCTAGCTCTTTTAACGATTTATTATTGAATTGAAAACTATTGCAACAATAATGAGAAATATTTCAGACAATAAACAATCCTGCGTACCGACTCTTGATGAGCTTTCCCACATAACTATCAAGGCTCCAGTCACCAAAGAAGCCACCCTGAAGATGACATTGGATGGTCTCTAGAAGCAAGCATATTTGCTTCACAAACTTGTGTTTCGTGGGCTCGTTGATGTTTGACCCAATTTCCGACTGCAGAATCTCCATTCGAAACAAAATCTGGAGTTCATATCTTAAGCTCATTAAGGAAAAGGTACATTAATCAAAGCTGAAATCTCTAAACAGTATCCAACCAGTGCAGAATAGCCAGATAAATAAGAAAGCAAAACATAAAATCTAAGAACACAAAAGAAGGATACAATCTAACTATGTATTCAGATGCATATCCTGTAGACCTTGGATCAGCGGCTTGAGTAAACACATCACTGCTTCTATGAGAGTTGATCAACTCCTTAGGCTCTTTAATTAAAAGTTTTGTTAGTTCAGCAGCCACTACAATGCCACTATCATCTTCAGGTTTTACATCTATGGCCTCGCTCTTGGAATTTTTTGTATCTTCATGCTTCTGATACAACCAATATATACAAGAGTTCACAAGTCTCTCAGCCAATGTTCCCAAATCTACTCCTTCAGATTCAATCCCTTGTTGCATCTTCTTGTCAAGATTGGTGAAAAAACTCTCTAAAGTTTCTGAGCACGTGTCAATGGCGGCATCATCTTGTACTCTAGAAGCACCCGTCAAAGCCTCTTCTCCAACAGAAATTGACGAAGGAAATGGCCTCTCACTTTCCTGTGTCAAATTTACTCTATTCTCTACGTCTTGTATGGTTTCGTTCTTTGGCTCAGGTCTCTGGTCTATCTTCAAGCTACAGCTTACTGACTTTCTAATCTGTTTCATCCAACACTTCAAAAATCTCAACTTCTTCGAGCTATTACCTCGGCTAGCAAAATATACATTTGCCATGTCTATTACTACACAATCTAAAGCTACCTTACAGAAACTGTCCCACACCATGTCCTGGTACAAACTTGATTGTTTTTTATTATTTCTACTCCTAAATTTCCCACCATATGTACCAACCGTGTCAGGTTTGCAAATCTCTTCATCCTTTGCCACAACAATGGGAGCCAAATTCACTCCACTATGCTCATGTATGCTAGATTGAAAGATGTACTCATCATCTACAACACATAGGATAGCAGAGAACAACGTGAAAGGCTGAATGATACCAGTACATGAACCACCGTTGCTATTTGAGAATGACACTATAGCCCAGTAACCTTCTCGATACAGAAAACTCAATAAGATTTGCCAAACAGGGTCAACTTTAATCCATGCAATATTACACATATCCTTAGCTAACACTTCCATGACTTTATCTGCGAAAAACTCACCAAAATCCCCATGCTGGTCCTTCTTATTCTTAAATTTTTGGGAAGATTCGCTTAAGAGAACTGGATTTGATAATTTCCCTTTAAATTTCAGGCCCTCCTCACATTTATACAGTGCCTTAACTTGCAACCGAACAACTTCATCATTGAAACCTCCCCAAAATTTATTATCATTTCTAAACATGTCCAAATTGATCAACTCTAGATAACATTTGCATTCTAAAGGCTTACCCTTCACGTCTAATATCTCGAGACTCAATTCTGCACGAATTGTCCCAAAATCATCCTTCTTACAATCAAACAAACCCGAAGAGATACCAATCCTAGGATAAATAAGACCAAAACCAGCAAGCGAAGAACCTAAAATGATTGAATCACTAGAACAAAATCCCCAGCCCAAACCCTTAATTGACTCCTCAAGAACCTTAGATTTGACACCAAATTGTTCTTTATCAGAACCAGATTCCAATTCAAAATCACAGCTCAAATCAATCCAACTAAAATGAATATCATTTCTAATAAACATATCCTTTACACTACCAAACAACTCAAGAAACCTCTCACCAAACAAACCCACATCACTCAAATCCAAAAACCGAGTAACTAAATCACCATAATTAAAAATTGGGGAAAAAAGCACAACCAAATTGGTTCTGGAGAAATTACTAGAATCGCTGAACTCAAATATCACCTGACTCCAATCATAGTCGCAAACAAGTTGACTCATAGCAGCAGCTAGATTGACCGCTCGTGGCCAAAAAGACTTCGTGGAAGTGGAAACTGATGTGAAATTGGAGAGCAGAACCTCAAGGTTTCGGACCACAGCATCTGGGCGATCAAATGACAGAGTGCCACAGCAAAATTGCGACTTTGAGGAGGAGACGATAGAGGGAAGAGAAGAGAAGAAGGGTCTGAGAGAAAAGAGGGAGGAGGAGAGTGGAGGGAATGAAATTAGCGTTTTGACGGCAGCAGAGAGGTGGGTGAGAAAACGGGTCCGGGTCGTCGGGTTTGATATGTGAAGGAGTGGATTGAGGTCGAGAAGGAGGACAATACGCTGCGTTTTGGAGTAGTTTGTGATTGCTATTGGTGAATTACTGTGTTCTTCGTCGAATTGGGAAGTAGTGATGGAATCCATTTCATTGAATTGAGAGTGAGAATTGAAGAAAGTTTAGGGTTAGGTCTCTGATGATGTTTTGTAGATCTGAGCTCCGATGAAAATTGGAGAAGACGACGCCGTTTTTGCAATGGAATTTTGGCGGGAATATAATGGCGCTAATGCTGGTGTTTCCAAATTGTAAATCATTCTCCTCTTCGACGTCGTTTTATAGTTATGATAACTTAAAAACAAATCATTTAAACCATTAACTATAATATTAATTTCATGGTATATTAACTAATGAAATCAAAATCAACATATTAATTAAAAATACTATTGAATTTATTTTTAATTAAGAGAAAAATGCAAGAAATATTTTCAATACAGAACCAATATTAATCATCTACTTGTATGAAAGAAATATTTTCAATTTGCAAGAAAGTGAAAACATAATGAATATATGCTCTCTCTCAAGGTCCTCCAAGTATGGCGTTTTCAATATCTTCTCTGCTCAAAGCATAGCTAAATCTTCTCTCCACATCTTTTTCAAGATTACCAGGTCCATTCTTCAAGTACCTGCAAATCACAACAACATTAACCATCTTCAGAGTACTTATCATATACAAACATGAATGGAACAGACAGAAAATTGATCAATCTAATTGTACCTTGATGGTACTAGTTCAACATCACAAGCTCAAGAGTGATTAGTATGATGAACTAAAAAGGTTCCAAATGCTATGTTAGGCGTCAACGGTTACAAATTATGGTTAATGTAACAGGATGATTTAATGTATCGGCCGAGGTAATTGTTAGAACTGTTGGCGTAATTAATCGATTTGAAATACCAGTTTGGATAACTGTTATTAGAACAATTGTTTCAACGATTTGAGAGTAGCTCTAGTGACAAAATGCTACTATCAAACCCCTAGTTCCTAGTTTTACATGACACTACTCGAAATAGTACTAAAAAAGCTAGACCTTACTTTAATCGCTGATGCCAAACACACCTCTACATGAACATTCCCATATTCAACAAGAAGATACACAGAAGCATGTTTCATTCTACTGCTTTCAAGCATAACTACAGAACAGAAGTTATGATTATGAAGTTGGAAGATTTGTCTCATCAGTCACAGTTATCAGTTAAGTACAGTGTACACAATCCAATCCTATCACTGGAAATAATCCAATTCCAACTAGTGTAACAAACGAGGCCTAAATGTACATGTAAGGTAGAATGAAAATGAAAGGAAAGCCATTCTCAGAGCTCGGCAACTTCACAACCTCCACATGACAAAGTGACAGTATCAAAGGAAACATAACAAACGAAAGAGACTTCACTTTGTAGGCATTAGATTCGTTATTTAGAGAAAATTTAGCAGCAGAGAACATATGCTATCAAGATTCAAGTACGAAAGATCTAGAAGAAACTAGAGAAGTACAGTTTTGGCTACAGCTTAATCTAATGATAGAACCGACACAAAGAAAGCTATTATTATTACAAGCTCTAGCAAATTCCAATCTTCTCTGGTGACATATGAGAACTTAATTAAACCACTGTAGTTCAATCTAACATCACATTACCAAACACCTCCTAAAGAATTTCACTACTAGTTCAAACAATGTGCATTTTCAGACATGATAACACCAAGCTCAATCTTTACAATGACACAGCCAAAAGCTATGGAACAAAACCTAACACAACCTAAAATTAGTTTCTATCTTTAGCAACCAAGTTCACAACTTCACTCAAACATCATCCGAAAGCAACATAACTGCTAATCACATTCACACAATATACAATCAACAAACAGAACACAAAATTTGATAAAACCAGACACTATAAAATGTCACCTTATATAAAGATCAGTGACATCAAGCGACAACTGAGCACGCCAATCCTGTTTCTCCACAAACCAAACAGACCGGTCATCATTGCTTTGATAAAACCCTAGAGTCTTAAGCCAGGCTTCAATGCAAGGCAAGCTATGAGAGTAGACAGGTTTGGTCTTATCTGGGAGTCTATTGAGCCACTCTTGATCCTCAGAGGAAGAAAGCTCTTTTCCTTCTTGTTCTTCGTCTTCTTCGGATTCAAATGACTTGGAGAAAACTAGGGTTAGGGTTTTTCTAATTGGGGAGGAAGATATGGCGTTGTGGTGGGGATATAGAGTGGATTTGGAGAAAAGGGGAGGATTGAAAATGGGAAATGAAGAGACTTTTGGGTTAAAGAGAGGAGGAGATAAGAGGAAGATATTTGGGTTTAAATTTAAAAATCTAGAAGAAGTAGACATTCTTGGTACTGTTTGGTTGCAGAGAAAATTAAAACAGAAAGACAAGACGCTATGGGATTGAATTGGATTTGATTGAGTAGAACTCTGCTGCCATTGTTCGAACATAAAGCTTTTCAAAGGCTTCTTTAGAAGTTAGTTTTGTCTTTGGATGAGGATAGTGGGACCCATCATGGTGGTTTAAGGATATATATAGAGAGAGATATTTTTATATGAAATTACATTGTTTGAAGTTTTCTTTTAAGAAGTGTAATTGAATTTCAATGGAAACCAAACCAGCTAATGAAACATAATGATTCCACTGACTTCTAGCCAAAAAAACAGTGTTCAAATCTGAAGAGAAACTAAACACTAGTTAACAAGTACACAGGTGTGTCATTTGAATTCCACACCTCTAATAACATTACAATGATACTCTATACATCTTCCTCAAGTTACAGATACAGTCAACATTTTGTCAATGTGATTCTGCAGAATTCAAATGAGACCAATACTCCTTCACAAGCTGTCCAAATAATGAACCTTCAGTCTTCATTAACTTCATTGGTTCATCATATTCCACCAGTTTCCCTGCAAGCAAATCAAACACGTGCATTATAAAATTGTCGTTATACATTCAACTGAATTTGATTGAATGTTATCTTACCGTCTCTAATAGCTAACACCATTGTGCAATCCATCACAGTTGGTATTCTATGAGCTACTGTAATGACAGTACAATCTGCGAATTCGGTCCTGATAGTTTTCTGCAAGATCATATCAGTTGCATTGTCAATTGATGCAGTTGCTTCGTCTAAGACAAGTACTCGGCTTCTTCTCAAAAGGGCACGTCCTAAACAGAACAATTGTCTTTGTCCCATGCTCCAGTTTGATCCATCTTCGACAACTGGTGAATCAAGGCCTTGATCTTTCTCTTGTACAGCTTCGCGAAGCTGACATTTGCCCAGAACCTTTGAATGTGCACACAAGGGTATGTTTAAGTGTTAACAAATGAAAATAAACTGATTCAAACAAGGGAAAAGGATGTTTCAAAATATGAAACTTACCTCCCATATTTCCTGATCAGTATGCTGTGATAAGGGGTCTAGATTATATCTCACAGTACCGTTGAAAAGAGTAGGATCTTGAGGTATAATTCCAAAACGTGACCTTAAGTCGTGTAGTCCAATTGTTGTGATGTCTATTCCATCTACTACAATCTTCCCTCCTGCTGGCTCCACCAGACGGAATAAAGCGCCAATAAGAGTAGTCTTTCCACTGCCAGTTCGACCAACAATACCAATCTTATGTCCTCCTTGAAATGTGCAGCTTATGCCTCTAAGGACTAATGGCGTAACCGGCCTGTATCTTATCTGTGTGACGAAACTTTATGAGCATATGAATCATTGATGTAGGATAATAATGATGACAAAACCCAAAAACTCACCTGCAAATCACATATATCTACTCTACCAACAGCAGGCCAGTTGTGAGGTGGGCGGTTATGTTCAATCACTTCAGGGGCTTCACTTGGTACATTCATGTATTGGTTTAGTCTCTCGACAGAAATGATGTAATTAGCTATAGTACACTGGTTTTGAATTGAGAATACAAGCGAAACGTTTAATGAAAGACCATACGAAAGTGCCATTCCGACAAAGCCTGCATTATTTTATCAAAATGTAAGTTGTTTAACAAAGATGGTAGAATATAATGTTAGCCTAATATCATTTGATGTTTTTAAGGTAAACTTACCGGGGCTAAAAGTCCCAGGAGGGAGCAAAACCATGCATAGTGCAGCAGTGGCGACAACAGCTGCACTCAGTGTTTCCAAACGTTGAATCAACCACTCATTTGCAGCAAAGCTGAGGAAGAAAGGACTGGCATTCATATCAATGAGATCAAGGCTCTTAGCGAAAAAACGATCTTCCTCTCCAAAAGCCCTTATAGTCATTGCTCCTGCAATAGATTCAGATAGATGATTTGCTACCAAGGACTTGGTTGTGCCATTGATTCGCATCAGTTCTTTTGCAGTAGAGAAGTAATAGCTCTGTTGATAAGAAGTTTCATTTTCAGCATTATGTTGACAAACAGACTAAGTATGCAATTCATATGAAATTGGAAGGAGAACAACGGCGAAATATTACCTGCAAGCGAATTGCTAAGTAGATCATTGGTATCGCGACGAAAAGGACTTGCCAAGCAACAACAGTTAGTACTCCTAGACTAGTATAGAAATTCATGGTAGATCCAGTTGCAAAGACAAAACTGAAGGCAACATCAAGATCAACAATACTGAGATCAGAAGAAACCTGTACAATGATCAAAACATATGTAAGTGTATAAGCACATTAGGATCACTAGTTGCACAATAATCATTATGATTGTGATTCTTACTCGACTTAGTATCCTTCCAAGAGGTGTGGAATCATAGAAGGACATTGGTGCACGGAAAAGAGAATTCAGAAGTTGTGTAAACAGCGACTTCGACGAATGCAAGCTTAAAGCAACAGTAGAGAGTGATCTAGTTGAAAGAAAAACCACAGTTGAAAAAACTCCAATCATCAGATAAACAACTATCAACTTCAATGTGCTGATGTTAGGATTTTCTACATTTGAAGCCAACCAAGAGTTCTGAAGTATCTGACTAGTCACGAATGCAAGATGAGTCACAGCTGCTAGGCTATAGAATAAAAACCCCTTGTTTTGATTCAGGTACTGTATATAAGGCCTGAGTCCTGTGTTGCCGACTTCTCGCTCTTCTTGCTTGATCAACTGGTCACCTTTTGTTGCTTTTACTTGTTTCTCTACATACCCTTTTTTTATCTCTTTTGTTGGAGCGCTATGGCTCTCTGTAGATGTAACTTCAGCAAGTTTATCTGAACCTGCAGTCTCCTTGTGTGCATTTACAAGGTCCTGAAACTCTCTGCTTGTAGTCAAAAGTTCATGATAAGGCGCAGCTCGTATGATTTCACCATCGGACATTAACTGTCAATGAAAACAACATTTCTTCAGAAAAATGAGTCTGTGTAACAATAAAAACTAGACAAAAGATTGAAGAATACTAACCAAAACAGCATCGAATGCAGGCAAGAAATCAACTTGGTGAGTCACAAGCAAGACAGCTTTTCCTGATAGAGCTTCCATAACATAATCCTGCAAATGTTAAACGTGAGTTTTCTTCTCTAACAAGCATTGTAAGTAGTAACTTATATATAGTATCTATCAGAAATGTTACATTAAACAAACTTGTAGCGGTATGAGCATCAACAGCGCTAAATGGATCGTCCAGGAGATATATATCAGCATTCTGATATAGTGCACGAGCAAGTTGAATTCGCTGCTTCTGACCACCACTTAAATTGACTCCTCTTTCGCCTATTTCAGTGTTATCACCAAAAGGAAGCAATTCAAGGTCCTTTACCAATGAACACCTCTCAAGTGTTTCTTGGTACCGGATACTGTCCATAGGAGAGCCAAACAAGATGTTCTCTTGTATTGTTCCGGTCTGAATCCATGCCATTTGTGAAACATATGCAGTTTTGCCACACACTTGAATCTATATAATAAACCAAATGGTCATCAGTGAAGTGTTTTTATACATTTTGCATAAAAAAACAGTGATAGTAACTTACATTGCCTGATGTATTTGGAACTTCTCCAAGAATTGCAGCTAAGAGAGTCGATTTCCCTGAGCCAACTTCACCACATATCGCGACCTTTTCCCCAGGCCTAACCTGTAAATTTATGTTTCTAAGAGTCGGCTTCGAAGAGTTCTCCTCCCATGAAAAATTAGCAGATTTGATCAGAACAGCACGGTCTATGTTCTCAATGTTTCCCTTCTGTCCCTCTTTTAAACTCTGCAGCTCTGGGGCCTGAAGAAACTTCACAATACGCGAAAACGCAACCTTAGCTTGAATTACAACACCAATGACATCTGGTATAGACCTCACTGGATCTTGAACAAGTCGCAAAGTAGCCACAAATGTGAAAACATTATTAGCATGAAGAGGAACATTGAGGAAATAACAAGCAGTGAAAGAAGCAGCAGACACCAAAACAGGCGACGACCAGAAAAGCAAACTATTATAAGCTTTTCTCATCTGCACTGCTGATAACCATTTACACTCCACTTCGCGCAGCTTCTCAATAGCATTCTTGAAATGAGTCTCCCACGCGTATAGCTTCAGAACCTTCATATTCACCAATGCTTCAGTACTAGCTTTAAGTCTTTCGTCCTGCGCAACCATTAGCTTGGTTTGAAACTTATGCTGCAGCTTAGCAAGTGGAGTGTTAGCTAACACAGTCAAGACTATAACAAACAACGCTGCAATGGTTGCTAGCCCCACTGCCCGGAAGAGAATCACCAACGCGAAACAAAGCTGGAGACCAGTAGTCCAGGTTTGGTGAGACCAGAATGAAAACTCTCCAATTCTATAAGCATCAACTGTGACATAGTTCATTATCTCGCCGCCTGAGTGTTGTAGCTTAGCAGCATTGGATAATCGCAGTTGTTTCTTGTAAATAGCCGCTGTGAGCAATGATCTCACCTTAAGACCAGTAAGTCTGCTTCTGAAATACCACTGTCTTTGCGCTAAGGACTCTAAGCTCTTCGAAATGAATAATGTAACAGCCAATACATAGCCTTCGTATTTAAAGATCACATTTCCTTCAGCAACCAAAATAAATGCATTAAGGAGCAAAGGACCTGCAGAGATAGTGAGTACTTTCAACAAAGCAAAGAACCCAGAAACCAAAATCTCTTTCCAATAACAGCTGACTATAGTCCAAAATATCGACTGCTGAGATGATGGCTCATTTCGCTTTTGCTCATTCAATTTATCCAAGAAATCAATATAACAAGTCTCTGCACGATCTGATTCACGCAAACCAGGCATATCTTCATCACCAAGTGTCTTCTCTCTACCCTTTTTCATCAAAGAATTCAGCCACCAGAATGACATTTCACTGAAGAATCCAGCCTCAGCGAATCGACCATCTTCTGCAACAGATTCTTTCGCATTTTCTCCATTCAGAGGCTCATATAAATCACCTCCTTCATACTTATTATACACCTTATAAGCACATAACAACAACAAAACCGATCCGGGCAAGGAAATGATATCCAAAGCAATCTTCAAACCAACTTCTTTGCTCAAAACAGCAGCGAATACCGAAAATGCACAAATGATTACACTAAACAACATTGCAAGAATTGACAACAGCCTCATTGGTGCTTTAGGAAGACTATAACTTCTGAGACTTAATATCAAACTCACAAACAACCATGTGAAACCTTGAACTAGTATCAGTAACCACCAATTCATAGGTAAAGCTGTTTTCCAAATCCTGATCTTTTCTTCTAGAGTCCATACACCTAAGCCTAAATACAGTAACCCAATACAACCATTTACAATTGCAGAAAGTATCTGCAGTGAATTGTATCGGTGAAATCGTAGTGGTGTTGTTGTTGACTTGCGAAACATGTTGAATACAAGCATGAATAACAAGACACAATCAAAGCAGAGAATGAAGGCATGATTGATACATGAATTTGGATGGCTTAGAAGCATGAAACCAGATTTGCATGCTTGTGATTGTGAGTTTAAACAATCGGATTTGCCACAAAATGCAGTCAATAAATCCACCATTGTTGTTGCACCTTCTTGAACTACATAAATATTTAACATCATTTAACATCAAACGTAACAAGAAAAGCAAATCAACACAACAAGGTAAGAACTTACAAGAAGAAAACAGAGAAAAACAGAGTTAGTGACTCTCCAATGGTTTAAGCTTAGAACATCAACACAAAATAACAAAATTGGAATTAAAAAGAGACTATATACACAAACCAACAGACCCCATTTGTAGAGAATAGAAATATAAATTAAAAAACAAGTCTGTCTCTATCTCTCTCTGTTTCTCTCTGTTTCACACACCATTATTGACTGATACGATTAAGATTTGTAAAACATACTATATTCACTTCACATGGACATTAAATTAATGCGAAAGTCAAATAAACAAAAACAAACCACAAAAAATAAATAAAATAAATTTTAAAAAAATAAAAATAAAAACCAACCCAATAATACTCTGTTTTCTGGTTCTCTCTGTCTTCGTTGATTCCACTCTGCAGTTGAAAAAATCTAAACACAACAAACTTGAATTATCGATTATCGATAATAATGAATCAATCAATCAATTATCTATATTGGAAATATGCGTATTTTTATTGAAAAAAACGGTGCTTTTGTTTCAATCCCTCATTGTCTCTGTTTTTATATGGAAAAAGCAGTGTCAGAGAAAATAAAGAGATTTTGAAATTCAAGTCGCTGGATAGATTTGGTTTTTCGTTACATTGTATATATAATATGTATGTATGTATATGTTAATTTAAAGATGTCATGGCTCACGTTTGCGTACATACAAGTGTTGTCTGTTGACACGAGTTCTTGTCTTTGGTGATCGACAAGTCTGTGTTTTTTTTTAATATGTTGTGTTGTGTTCTGTGTGTTCGTTTTGTGTTTGGAAATATATGGATGTTGATGGTCTCATTCGAAACCGTAAAATCAGGATTTATTACAATTTTTGATAAATATGTTATGGAGAAGACGTGAAAATGATGGTTTTTAATGATCGTAATGTGATTGTTCTTTTGAATGTTAGTTGTGAGGTTTGATTGGTTTTGGTATCTACTTTTAAATGGGAATTTTGTAAATGTTGTTTAATGATAATTTAATTTGTTGTGGTAGTTAAAAAATAATTTTAAAATTCATTAAAAATAAAATAAATGTGGTGTAAACATGAGTATTATTTATAGTTTTTAAAGTTAATGGTATTTATTTATAAAATTAATTAAGTCGTATAAATTAGTATTAAAATAATTGTTTTAACAATTTTATATTAAATATAAACTAAATATTTGTTTTAATTATTTTTATGTTTTTAATTAAAATTAAAGATTAATCAATATTAAATAAAAATAAAATAAAACAATTGTATCTACAACTTTATCCATATTCTTTTAAAAAAAATTAAAAAAAATAATGAATAAGTAATAATATTCGAAAAAATTAGATTAGTATTAATTATTTTTTTAAAATTTATAATAAATTTAAATAGTGTAGATCTTAAAAGATAATAATATCAAAATAAAAATACGATAGATCAATATTAAAATTATTTAAAATTAAAAATAATATAAATATTAATTTTTTAAAAATAATATATGTATATTCCAAATTTCAACTAAACTTTAATATTAAATAAAATTATATATTTTTTAGATTTTATTTTTCCAAACAGCTGTATTGCTTAAATAAAAACTCATTTTAAAATAATAAATAATATAGAGTCTAGATTATATAGTACAATCCATAAATGGAGTGAGTAAGACATATTACTAGATCTCGATTTTTTGTTTTTATCCATCTATTTGTTTATTCAATTCCATTAGTGCGATTATAGACACAATAATTCAAGTCGGTGAATCTTACCATAAACATTAATTAATTAATTAATTAATTAATTAATTATGTGCTTAAAAATGTCACCTTGTCCTGTCATAGTGGCCATATTTGTATAAATCACTTTAAATTTAATCAAATCCTGGTATTTTCTAGTTGGAAGTGTGACGTAAATAAATATTTAAATTGGACTCCTCCTAATATAGTATATTAATATTATAAATATAGAAAAAATTGTAAATTCTTATATATATAGAATTTGTCAAATTTAGTTGGTTTCAATTCCAATCATTCTGAAATCAACTCTTTCTTTTTCAAAAATATTTATCAATAATTTTCGAATTTTTTTACCCAAAAAAAATAATAAAAATAAACCATCTCAAAAATCTACCTAAATTTAAGAAGCCACTTAATGTGAACGATGTTCGACAACACTTTAATGTATTAAATTTTCCATGTGAAATCTATGGTTCATTTAATTAGCCTTATTTGATGTGAATATTCATTGGAAGTCAAGTTTGGATTGATATTTATATCGATGCTTATTATAGCACCAACCAATGGCTCATCAAATTTGAATTGAAGTCTCTTAATTATGGAAAATTATTGTCAAACTTAACTAATAATCTTTCCATAAATCTCAATATATATATATACATATATATATTTCTTCCTCTTTGTACCAATCACATCTCATTATAATTTATCTCTTTCCTTTATCTTCTACGCCCAAAAAAATAAAAAAAAAAATAAAAAAGTATTGCTTGGATGTTGACAACTGTGTTGTCAATGTAGTGAATTTATATGAGTGCTTGGTATTGTTTGATTCAATTTGTGGTTGTGAAAAAAAGTGTTTCCAACCAAATATGGATCACAAGAAAAAATAAAATTAAGGCAAAGTTTTTACAATCAAAAGAATAGCATCATTTAAAATGGTCCTATTTAAAAAGAAAAAATATATTATTCTTTAGAAGTTATTTTTTAAAATTATATTTAATTTTTTATTTAATGGTGTATAGTATAACAAAATATTTTATATATATATAGAGAGAAATATATAATAATTGTATAAGTATTTTCTATTTTTAAATTTATAATATCATTAATATCTTATCATCAAATAACTCATTTTCAATTATCTCCTTATAATATATTCAAATGGTTTAAAATAATATAATGATATAATATTATAAGTCGATGCAATACAAGCTTTGCAATATAATAGACGATTATGAAATGATTCGGGAATTAATAATGTTATATAAAATGATATATTTAAATATATTTTGTATTTTTAATTGAAGGGACAATATTAGATTGGAGTAGATGAATTTTAACATTAAAAAAATAAAAATAAAAATGAAAATTCAATTGATTATTAAAATATTGACAAATACTTTATAATAATTTATTTTGTATATGCCATTATCGTGGCATTAAAACAGAGTAGGCAGATCTATCTAACTATACATGACTCTAACTATACATGACTTTTCAGGCTTGTAATCGGCAATTTATTAATAAAAATAAAAAAATAAAAAAATATATTATTTTTTAAAATATAAAATTTTTAAATAATTACATTAAACAAATAAATGGAAATTATTTTGAATGAAAAAATGATTAAATTTGAAAAAAGGTTTATATATATACTTATATTTGTCCAGGTAAAAAAATTAATAAATTAAATAATTTTTTTAATGATATTTTTATCAATTTGATTTTAACTTTATCATTTAAATAATAATAATAATAATAACAATAATTCTGACCATTTAATTAATTTATTTATTTTATAGTATGTTCGAATTTATATAATGTGAAATAGGATTGGTTTTGAATTCATTATTCATAAAATATATAGAAGTGATATTCTTATAAAATAAGTGTATTAAAATTTAATTGGAAAAAAAATATTCTGAAAATAAAATTAAAATTAGTTGACTTGTATAATACAGCTACAACTACAAGTCAAAACATGTGAGAATAAATCTGAATTCTGAGTGAGATCTCATCCAATTGCAATTGCATTATTGTCATGCATTTGTTATTTATTTATTTCAAAACTGTGTATCAAACTTAAAATTATATATATTAAGAAAAATAAGATAATTATTTATGATTTTAAAAACATTGATATGAATGATATATTTTTTTAAATTTACCACTTTATGATATATCTATAAGGGAAATTTTCTTAAATGTGAGTTGAGTTTTGATAGCTTTTATAAATGAGTGAAATGAGTTTTTAAAAAGGTAGTCAGGAGTTAAGGGTATGTTTGGCTGTTTTTTTGTTTGGTTTTTTATTTTTATTTTTTATTTATTTTTTAATTTAAAAAACTACATTTTAACTAATTTAATTTTAATAAAAAACTTCAAATAAAAATATTTTATTTTTATTTTTTATATACAATTTTGTAAATAATTAATTACAATTATATTAATTCTAATAAAATTAATCTTGTTTAATTAAATAATATATTTCAATTATGTTAATAGTAATTATAAAAATTAAAATAACAAAAAAAATTGCTTAAAAAATTTTTATTTTAAATTTTTAATTAAATAATATTTGATTTTTTTTTTGTTTTAATTAAAACTAACACAAATTGAAATTTATTATTTATAAAATATACAAATAGTAACAAGAATATTTTTTTACTTGAATTTTGTATCAAAATTCAAAATTAAAATAATTGAAGTATAAACTTTTTTAAATTAAAAATAATAATAATAAAAAAAAATAAAAATGCCCTTATCTCATTACTACATCTTTAAAAACACATCGTACCTACATACAAAAGCTAGCAAAACTCACGCTAATTCCCAAAAACTCAAGTATCCCCATTGCAATTTTCCCTATATCTATAAGTTATTAACCAGATATGAAATATTTGCAATATTTTTAATTTTAATTATAAAAATATATTATGAATAGATAGTAAAAAAGTGATGTGTTGTGGTAAAAATATAGTAAAAATGTCTACATCATATTTACCAAATTCAACAATTTTGTTTAAATTTTGCAAATAGCCATACTCTTATTAAGAGCAATTTTTCAAAATATAGTAAATTCGTTGAATTGTGGTCAAAATAAGGTAATCCAAATGTTTGGATTTGATTTAAAAAGTTATTTATTTATTTGGAATAAAAATAGAAGGTGTTTGATTTGAATTTGGTTATCTATTTCATTGGTAGGCAGCTAAAAACAAACATTATTCTTTATTTTTCTGGATAAATAAATTGATTGAACAATCATTCATCTTTTGACAGCTGTTTGATGTGGTACTGTTATATGAATTTTGTGGTGGTGATACAAAGATAACATTTGACTGATCACACTCCATTTTAAAATAAATAAAGCCACACCTCTTTCCTTATTTATTTATTTAACAAATGTTATAACGAAATATCATCCTAAAAAATAAGTTCTACAATAGTATATTTATAATTTTAAATAAAAAATGCTATAATAAAATATAGGTCGGAAAAACTAAAATAAAATGGACGTTCAGTTTGATTTTTAAATTAAAATTCTGTTTAAATAATAGTTTTTTTATTCAGATTATATTTGATTTTGATTCAAATAAAAAAATTATTTAAATTAAATATTTTTTTAAAATTTTAAATCGACTCGATATTTTCAACTCACTTTTACTTCGTTTAATTTAATCTCACAGTTTTAAAAAAAAAATAATCAATTTATTTAATCAAACTGAATCCTGTCCAGAGTCCACCATTGATGAAGAAATCTGACGGTAAATGATTATTCCACTTTCGATTCAAGGAAAAAAAATATTAAAAATATAATTAGTTTAATAAAAATGTATTTAAAATAGAAAATTCTTCACGTATATAATTTAAAAGATTAGAGATTTATTTTCTTTTAAAATATTTCTTTTAATATTTATAAAATTATTTTTAAAAAAAATATTTTATTAAATAGAGAATAAATAAAAAAATTAAAATTTTCAAAATAACCCACCTCAAATTTATAAATTTTTACGAAAATTTTTTACTTTATTAATTATTCAATAATCACCAGAAAACTCTAACTACAAATTTTTCTATATTAAGAACGTAGCTTATTCAAACTCACTTGCTTCGTACAAGGAAAATTACCTTAGTTGGAGTTTATCATACCAGCGGTACATTCATTATTTTATAAGCGATGGACGACGGAATCGATTTCCTGATCTCGCAGAAAGATCTCCGAAATATTTAAAACTGATCTTGGTGTTTGAAACCTGTCTTGGGCTAGACTTGTTGGACAGGGACCGTTTTGATTGGGCCTTTGTGAACCATCCAGTTTCAATTGGACTTGGGCTTGGTCGCCCGTATTCAGCCCGAAGAATCGGGCCTAAAGAGGATTAGGCTCGTTTAACAGGCCCAATAAAATATGTTTATCGATCTAATTCATTATATCATCATGTATTAAGATATAATTAAAGATAATATAATAATAAATAAATAAATAAATAAAATCATTTTCGTTTTCTGGAAACAAAAATCACAGAAAAGAACAAGTCATTGAAAATCAAGTTTTCAAGTGGAAATCTCTTAATCTCTACCTCAGTCTCAGCCCCAATCTCATCAAAAAGCTTCACTTGAAACATTACATAGATCTAGCTCAATGTCTATGTAAATCCACTCTTCTGATTCCAATCACAGAAGGGGAAAATAAAAGGTCAGGAAACAGAGGAATTCAGTGAAATTTGAGGAAAATGCATAGCAAAGGATCGAGTTCTCGGCTGTCCAGTCTGGTGGTGAAGACTAGAATGTCGTCTCTGTTGGTGTCCATGTTCGCTATTTTGGCTGCCATTTATGTAGCTGGACGGTTAGTTGTTTGTTTATTGTGGAAATTTTGTGGAGTTTTGTTTTGAATGTTTTGTTTTGATTTTTTTAGGGTTTGAGAGATGATTAAAGATGGGAATTTTATGATTCGATTTTGTTTTTAAGTGGGAATTTTGATGTTGGGTTGTGATAGGTTGTGGCAGGATGCACAGAACAGGGTTCATTTGATCAAAGAGCTTGATAGAATCACTGGTCAAGTGAGTGATTTATTCTTCTTTTTGATTTGATGAAAAGATTTGTGATTTTTGTGTGTGGCAAGGTGTGGAGATATTTTGAATTATGTTGTTGATGTGTTAATTTTTGTTTGTTTAGGGGAAATCTGCTATTACTGTTGATGATACATTGAAGATCATTGCTTGCAGGTAAAATCACTGATTTTGGTGTGAAATTGTTGTTGATGAGGTCCTTGTTATGACTTGTGTGAGACTGTTGAATGTGTTTTATGTGGTTTGGGTTGATTTTTTTGATGCTTAGGGAGCAACGGAAGAGGTTGACAGAAGTTGAGATGGAGTTGGCTGAAGCCAAGAAGGAGGGATTTAGTGCGAAGAGCTTAACGGAAGCTAAAGATGGGAATTTGGATAAGAGACCACTTGCTGTGGTAGGGATCATTACAAGGTTCGGGCGTAAAAACAACAGAGATGCTATTCGTAAAGCATGGATGGGATCTGGTAAACTAGAGTCTCCTTTGTTTTGCTTCTTTGATTAGAGATTTTTGTTTGTTGGATTTATGAAGATACACCGTCATTCTATGCCAAAGATTAATGAAAGTACTAGGGAGGACTTAGGACTTAGGACTCCAGTTAGTAATTGTTACCTAGGGAGGTGCCGAGTTGAGAAACTTGATGTTAAATTGATTGTATTCATATCAAGTAATTGCTGAGTATCTTCACTCTTCATTAGGTTGTCATTCAAATACATCAAATTGAAACCGGAGCTTGGCTATGTATCTCTCTTTCATTAAGCTGATGTTTTGATGTCAAATTGACCTTGGATTCACTATGCAGGTGCAGCTTTAAAAAAGATGGACGAAAAGGGAATAATTGCACGATTTGTAATTGGAAGGAGGTTTAGTTCCTTTGTTTTAATTGTTTCTTCTTCTATGGTCCTCGTGAAATCAGCGTGATGCATTGTTCTGATGATTGTTCTTTAACAGTGCTAATCGTGGAGACAGTTTGGACAAGGCTATTGACAGTGAAAATAAGCAGACCAATGACTTCATCATCCTTGTATGTCTCGGTGAATCATCTTTTCATCTATTATCTTTTCCCTAAGATTTGTATATTTGCATTCTGTGTATTGTTTTAAGAAACTTTATTGCCTATAGAAGCCTAGGTAAAAAGTAATGTTTATTATAGCCATGATAGCATTATATATTGTTGTTTTCAATTGACGAAAATATGGTCTGAAGAGAAGAAGCTCAATTTTCTGACCTGATGAAACATTATGTTGACAGGAAGATCTTGTGGAGGCATCCGAGGAGCATCCAAAGAAAGCTAAACTGTTCTTTGCCTATGCTGTGGATAAGTGGGATGCTGAGTTTTATGTCAAAGTTAATGATGATATTTATGTGAACATTGGTCGGTAACACAGATAGAGTAATAAATTTGCATTCTAATTGAACTTATAATGCAAAAAATAATGTTTGTGAATCTTTTTTCTTCTTAGATACCCTGGGAGCTACACTTGCAAATCATCTGGACAAACCTCGCCTATATATTGGTTGTATGAAATCTGGCGAAGTTTTCTCTGAACCGTAAGTTTGATGTAAACCTTGCTTGTGTATCAGGCGCATAAATATGTTCACAATTCTCACAATTCAAGCTGCTTTATGCTGACAGAGGCCTTAAATGGTATGAACCGGATTGGTGGAAGTTTGGTGCCAAAAAATCGTAAGTTGTCCAAAATTGAATCCAAACTTCTAGCTTATATCATATTTCATCAACAATTTATCACATTGGATCTTCCACTTGTATATTGAATTCAAATCTCTTACATTTGACAGATACTTTCGCCATGCTTCAGGCGAGATGTACGCCATATCACGAGCTTTGGCCAAATTTGTATCTATTAACAAGTCAGTAGTATTCTTTTTTGGGTTCTCATCAACCTTTCTATTGAACATCCATGTTCATAGCAAGGTTTCATTACTGATATATCATGTACACAGATCTATGCTTCGTAGCTACGCGCATGATGATGTAAGCACCGGATCTTGGTTCATCGGGCTTGAGGTTCACCATCTTGATGAAGCAAAGTTTTGCTGTTCTTCTTGGTCATCAGGTATATAACTCTCCATCTCTCCCTCAGCGACACAACATGGCTTTCGAAGGTACTAAAGATGGTTGTTTGTGTTGCAGGAGCTATTTGTGCAGGAGTTTGAAGAATCGATATCAATCACAGACGACACCTAACTGAGTTTATAAGGTTAATATTTACTCACAATGTTAAGTCTCGCGCTTGATAGAGACATCGGATCAGACAGTGAACATGAGAGATTAGAAACAGCACAGAAGAATCACTAGAAATAGGAAACATAAAGCGAATATACAGTTTGGATGTAATATGAAATGTGTACTTGTCAATCTGTTATTGATTTATAATGGTATTTTTATATAGATCTATTTTCGGTCTCTGCTAGTTAAGTTAAATCAACAAAAGCATAGATACAAGTAGAGCAGTTTGTGAAGCTGTGAATGTAATAAATGGAAATCTACAAACTTTTTCTATACAGAAGGAAAGAAGAAACCAAGTCATCATATAATAAAATCTCATGAACAGACACAAGTTCTTGTATACTACTATAATCAATCTAGATGTTGTGTAATGTAATACATACAATCCAAACGCTATAACATCCAATTTGTCTTGAAGAGTATTACTTTCATGATGGAACGTTGAGGAAGTGTGCCAAAGCCTTTTCTGTATCATTATCAAACATGAGAAGAGCATCGGTGATATTGGTCGATGAAAATCCCATTTCGCGAAGGAGACTGAAACCATTTGCAAACTCCTGAACCTGAGAAGCATGAAGGGGGATTGGATTTTCAGTGGCTTTTGATAAGTGTGTTACATTAATAAAATGAACCAGTGTATTACCTTGGTGGGATTATCTCCATAGTTTGCAACAGCAACAGGAACAGCTTCTCGGTTGAGTCCTGATGCAATGTATTTCCTCACCAATGGATCTGCAACAGAACCCTGCATAGTATATGATAATTATCTGTTAGCATACGTCACGAAAACTTGATTATGTTGCTCAAATTAGATCACAACATGAATGTGCTATAAAGTCAATGAAAAACCTAACCATCTTAACACATGCCAACATTATACAAGCTCATTGCCGAACTCATTTTATACTTTCTTTGTTCTTTATTGACATTGCAGGTTCATGATCAATCACACAGATCCAAGTTTCTAAACTAGTTACTATAAACTGCGCACTTTTTATGCAGTAAAATGAGTGTAACAAGCTACTAACAGCAGGTAATAAAAGTACAAAAAGAGACATACTGATGAAGAGGTTGCTCCAGTAGGTTTTGATGGAAGATTTTCCAACCCAAGGCTACTCCAGTTTTGGTCATCTTTCTCTGCTTCAGCTAAGACTTTTTTCTCAAAATCAAAATTAAATTGAAAGTTACTCCGTGGAATATCTCCTGCTTGCGGCGTCAAGGGAGGCTACAAACACCATGCAAAAGAAAGAGACATGGTATTGGTTAAATTAGCACCTCATAAATAAGAAGAAAACCAAGTGCTGATTGATATCATACTATGTCACACTGCAATTGAACACCTAAAACCATTCCTCTACAGCTTAGCATAAAAACAATAAGCTTATAAACACATCTAACATCAAACTGCTTTCATAAGCCTGGAAGAAACCCCCAACTGCCAAGAAAAAACTCCAATAGAACTAAAAGATTCTGCTAAATTTGGAAATAAACAAATTCAAAATACCTTAATAATAAACTTTCTACTACAGAATCACTTTCTAGCCACTCAACCTAGATCAAAAAACTCAAGCTGTTATTCCTGACTCCTCTTCGTGAACCTATATCCTTAAGCCAATTCCAGTGACATTATTTCTAAACAGAGGACACTATATAGGAAAATTTTTCAACAATTCTTTGATATTTGAATCTCAATTTCTAGCTATTGTAAGACATCCTTAGTTCAATATCCTAGTCATTGAATTCATCGTAGATCAAATAATCAAGTATTATAGAGTTCACATTCCTAAAACACAATCAACTAACAAATATAAGTATTAAAATCATCATAAAATCAATCGTAATCATACCGGAGGAGTGATTCGATATTCAGGTTTCAACGCAACTCTAATGCCCAATCCTGCTGCAATTTTAACCAAATCATCCATCAACATAAATCAATTCTTTAACTATCCAAAATTCGAAATCTAATTCTAACCGTCTATTAAAACTACACTTACAGGAGGGGGAGGAGTTCTGATTATGATGAGAAGAAGAAGCAGGCCGACCGACGGAAGGATTAGGAGTATTTGAGTGTTGACCGATCCTTGGATACTGAACCTGAGCACCGTACATCGGGTGTAGACTTGGTCCCGATGAAGACGTCGCCGGAGGTCCGTACATAGGGATTTGTGAACCGTATGGAGAGCTAGTTCGATTCCTGTAGTCGTAATCCATGCTCTCGCGTTTCTTGTCTTCGTGCGTGAAGAATTTCTGGTTTTTCAATAGAAGGGAAAAGAGACGCGTTCTTTTTGGAGGAAGAGGAAAGGGAGGGTTTGGTTGCAGGTTTTTACTATTCTTTTCCAAGCATAAGATACTATTCTACCCTCAGAGTATCGGGTACAAGATGGTTAAACTTGATGGATAAATTTTAAGGCTCAAATGGTTCATTTTTCAGACCATTGATTTGATAAGGGATTCAGGTATCAAAAAGAAAAGAAAAACATGTATAACTTTAGGGTTGGCATAAATTTAAGGCCAATCCATAACATTTTACAAACAAATATATACAATGCGCCAATCAAAACAATTTCTATACTAGATCACCTACTATAATCTGCTCCTATCTATTTTATAACAGCTACATAACACATACAAGATCACAAACCAAATATATGATCATTTGCACCAAAAATGGCAGCATTGAACTGTCTTGTGTTCAAATCGCCTCCGTCCAAAGCTGAACCAAACCGATCAAGCCATTGCGATGGACTAGGATTTTCTGTCTCCTCAACCCATTCTGAAGTCATATCAATGTCATCAAACTGTAGAGGGTCAGATTCGACAGACTTGGTTCCCATTTGTCTAGCTAACTTGAGATTGTAGTTTATATATATAAGGTCATTCAATGTTTCTTTGTCAATCTTGTTGCGTTTCTCGGAATGTATCTGCTGGAATGTGCTCCAATGCTTTTCGAATGTGAAACTGCTGCAAACTTGGCTCAGTATTCTTATGGCGACTCGTTGCAGGACTGGCGCTGAGTCCCCATATTGTTCCCACCAAAGCCCTGGAAATGTAATTGTAATTAGTGTTTCATGGTCCTTCTAAATGGAATGACATTTCTAACAAAACATCACTGACTAGAAAATTCAGATGTTGCAACATTTTCTTCCATTTCGAAACAACATAATGCAACTGATTCTATGGGGACAATTTATGCATAAAATCCACACTATGTCACAGCTAACATAAGAGAAGAACATTTACCAGGAGAAACTGTATCCCGTGCTTCCATGGCTAATTTACAGCCAAACATCCCGCTGGCCCTTGAAAAAGTTAAAATTTGATTGGTGATGTCGCGCCTAGTATCTGGTGTAGGCAGTAGTTTCTCCAACACTTTGAAGAAGTCTTCTTTTATGGATCCAAGAAATTTTACTTCTTGATTATACTGAATACTGGGATTCAAATATGCTGCTGCAGCATGTAGAGGTGAATGGAGTTGGTCACGCCACTTCCTATCCACTATATCCAAAAGCACCTTGCATTTATTCTCATCCATGATGTAGTAAGTCCTTATCGATTCCTTTGCTCTGGTCATTAGCTCATATATAGATCCAACAGCCGGTTTCCCTCCAGACACTTCTCTCAACACCCTAAGAAACGGCTCTGAAATGGCCACACATTCTTCCACTGCCCTCCAGAAATCATTGTTCTCAACAATGGCTTGTGGTTTTGTTGCATATGAGGCATTCAAGATGGCATACTCAGGGCTGTTGAACATATGCTTTAATCTTGGCTTGTGCTTCAAAATAGATTGCAAGGATAGGAAGTTGGACACAGATTTGGTGATACCGGTCCTAATCAGTTCCTGTCCCCCAGTGAACTTCTTCATTAGATCAAGCATTGAAGCGTTGTTGTAGATAAATTTTGATATAGTTTGAGCTTGCAATATACAGCCGCTCACCCAATCTACCTTAGAAAATTCCTCCAAAATCGAATCCAAACATTGAGAAACACAAGGAGACACAAAAATGGTCCCGTAGTTTTGCAAGATATGGGCTGCAACTCCTGTATAGTTGAAACTACTGTCCATAATTATCTGCACAACATTTTCTGGACCCAGTTCATGGATGACGGAGTCGAACAAATCAGCAAGGCACTTTGTGTTCTTAAAGTTTGAAGATGCATCTACAGACTTGAGAAAAAATGTCCTAGAGGGTGAGGACACCAAAAAGTTAATCAAAGCCCTGGATTTGTTGTCTGTCCATAGGTCTGCAATTATAGTGCAGCCTGTCGTAATCCATTCTTTCTCAATGTCTTTCGACTGAAGGCTCACTTCCGACTTAATCCTGTCCAACCACTCAGTTCTCAAAGCTTCTGCGGATGGACCAACGAATCCAGGACCACATTTTCCAATTGCATCAATCATTAGCTGATAGGATGAAGACCGGGCAACTGAAAAATCCAGCTTATTCTCAAAGAAAAATAAAGCTATGCTTTTCTCCGCATTTTCTTGGCTGCTCAAAGAGGAATGTCCCATTGGTAACACGGTTGGGAAAACCTTAGCAACCGGAGATGGTGCATCAATTGGCATAAGAGCTTTACTAACAGGCACAACTCCAGGAGATTTGGCTTCTGGTGTCCGTTGTTTCTTCACTGTTGATGTTTCTTTGACATCCTCCTTTGAAGCTATTATAGACCTCACCCTATCTGTAACATCATCTCTCACTTTACTACAAGGATTTACCCCTTTACTTGGAAGACGGGATAGATGATGCTTCAATCTGCTAATGCCACCATTTAAAATTCTTAGGCAAAATTTACATCTTACCTTGTTGCCATCTAATTTATCAGCATATTCCCAACAGACATCTCTCTCTCTAACCACTGCCAGGATATACACATATCAGCATTTGCATTCATCATTGCTATCAATGCATTAGTCTTACATGTATGCAAACAAAACAAATGTATGATGGAACAACGATTTAAGGATACACTACTACACATCTAACCATTATTAATAATCAAGTAATGACTTTATATGTACTCCTAACAAACTCAGTTGAGATTTTAGCAAATGTATCAAACATCTCTCTGAAATATAATGTGCAGAAAACAAGCTCCAACTTACTGATGAGATGGCATAAACGTTCTGTAGTCCCGGTACCTGCATTTTTATCGATCAATTAATCAGAATACACATGATATGAAATCATCAAAGCTATATTAGTTCTAGCAATCTTGGCTAATAACTCGCACACAGCAAAGGGGAGACTTCACTTCAGTGAGCATTTTTAGTCAACGCAAAGACTGCCAAGTTCAAATTTTAAGAAACACTAAGCCCCTACTAAAGTGAACTCATCACTGAACAAAGCTCAATTACACTTCCATGGACACAGAACCAAACACCGAATCAATCAATAGCAGGGATATCACATGTTTTCCAATAGATTAAGAACATCTCAAGTCTCAACTTTGGTCATCAACACATTTCAAATTTTAAGGTAAACAAACAGTTTCTAAGCATAACTGCTAAATTCTACATTTCAATTAATAAATTCAAAATGTTCCAAATCTAATCTCCATGACCAAAGTACACTACACAGTACTACGCATACAAAATGAAGAATAACAATCTTTTATTAGAAATAATTCAAATCAAACAAGTGACGACGACACAGTGAAATTGTCTCCTTATCGATTTTCCATTTTAGTTAAGATTCGTCGAAATCCGATTGAATATTATATATCTACAAGACAGTGACACGACAATCCCAAACTTTCTCGCATTTTCCTTCATTTTCTCACTAAACAAACACTTCACTGAACCAAAATCTCGACAAATACGCGACACAGATTCGATAAAGCGAGATGAATCTAGAGAAAATAAAAATAATAATAATCGAGAATATAAAGAGAACGAGAAGAAATAGCAAGAGATTTTTAAGGAGCTTACTACGAGAGAGAAATGGTCTTCTCTCGACGGGAGAGATAATCGGAGATCGCAGATTTTGAGAGAGAGATTTTCTTCTCCTTTTTTCCTTGTTTATATCGCGATATTTTGAAGTGACAAAAGTGGTAGTTGAGGTTTGTAGGGTGAGTGACGTGGCGGCTTTTCGTGGGTTCACTATTATATCCTCTCTTCTCCCATTGTTTCGAATTTTTGTGTTTTTTTTATATTTTTTAATATGTCGTCTTGTCGTGATATCTCGTGAATTTTGAGACAAAGCGGTTGACGAGTCTTGTGGAAGGAAACGACGGCGTTTCATCAGCATCGTGATTTACTCTTGTAAAGTGACACGAATTAATCAATTTTATTTTATTATAATAATTTTATGTTGATAAATTTTAAAGTAAATTAAAATTCCCGCCATCATTTCTTGAAAATAATGTAAGTGCAATTTACTAATAGATATTTTTAAAATAATTTGTAATTAGATATCACTACTCCATCGGTCATATAATGGTATAATTATTTTTTTACAAATATGTTAAATCCCGCGTAGAGAATTATTAAATACCGCACTAGTTTTCTTATTTACCCTTCGCATAATTGAATTCCTTTAATATGATTTTTTTTAAACCATCGATAATAATGCGCTCTCTTAGTTTAGCATTTGGCTTGATTTGAAAAAAAAAAATTTACATGAAATGAAGATTAGAGTTGCAGACAAATACCATGAACTTGTCAAGGCTGGAGTCAGACAAATATTCATAGATGAGAAGTCTTTCAATTCCTTTATAGCAAAAGCCTAAAAGTCTAACCAAAGTTGGATATCTGTAATGTTGTGTACTTGTTGTGAAACACCATCATTGCACGACCGGTCCATAATTGGTTGGTCTTCATACCGTACCAGGCATGGACATATCCCCTTTTTGATGAACACAAGCATCCATGAGGCGATGATATGTTTTATTGACACAGCTCCTGCATTCTTCTTTAGTAACATCTCCGTATAGAGCATAGCCATAGACTGTCAGGATCTTGGCCAGTTTCCGTAGAGAAGAAGAAATCCTCCCTTCGGCTAAGAGATGAGAGCAGGATTTGGCGATTTCTAATATAGGCATCATCATTAGTAAAGTTACCTCCACATAAAGAAGTTTGTCCACCTACAGTGATCACATTGGCCAACAATCTTTATTCTTCAGATTTATAGAATACATATGCTTAATAACACTGCAACTATTCTCCTTCTCCACCTCACTCACAAATTCAATATCTTCCGTGAATCTCCGCATCGTTCGACGACCTCACTCACAAATTCAATATCTTCCGTGATCTTCGCATTGTTGGACGACGAAGTCGCACACATAGTTTCCAGGATTCGACTGGTCATTGGTGTCTTCTGAGGATAGCAAATTATTTAAGAGAATTGGAATTGTAAGAAAATTAAAATTGAAAATAAAATTTTAAAAAGGACATAATTGGAATAATGGTTGCGGTATGTATATTTTTTCTTGCGGGTTTTAGTAATGCCTTTTTTTATTTATTCATACATAATTATAAAAAAAAAATAAAATTATAATAATTTTATATTTAAAAAATAGTCATTAAAATTAATAAGGGACGAAAAAAGTATATATTACTATTATATTTTGATTTAATTTTTTTATATTTATATATTATTATATCATATTTTATTTTTATATATATATATATTCTTTTTAAATTTGATTTGCTTTTTGTGTAGTTTTAATAAGTTTTGAATTAATTGTAAATAACTGTAAATGTGGTTATTAAATTGACAGATTTTTATATTAAATTATTAACAAATTAACTAGATGGTTGTTAGCGGAATATCTTAATATAATTGATTGTTAATATTTTACATTTTTAGTATTTAATTTAATTTCATCCTTAAACTCTCATTTTACCTAATTTTGTTAATATAAATTCAAAATTGTTAATATGATCGTTCTTTGTGGGATCAACCTTGTTTATTACAATTTATTTGTTTATCCGCATAATAATTTATATATTGACTAACTCGGCATCTGTTAGGTTTAATTGACCTACTAACCTACTATTTGAAAGTTAATTGGCTAAATTGATAGTAAGCTTTCGGACTCACTTAAAAAATATATTAATGGGATTGTCTTTTTATAGTAATTATAACTTATTTTTTTAAATATTTTATTTAATGTATATTCATATAGATTTCAAAATGTGACTTTAAACTTTGAAATTCATAATCAAAACTCGAATGAGTTAATTGCCAAATTTCGGAACTTATTTTAGTTTCAATATTATCCCAACTATACCTTGAAATATTGAATGTTGGCTTTGAGTTGTTATGATATCTATATAAGAGCGAAAAAAACTTGTGATTAATTTATCAGGACGTTTATGCAATAATACCGTACGTGGGAAGATCTATTTTGCAATAAAATTTAACTCATTTTAGTCATCCCTTCCCATCTTCATCTCCATTGCTTGTGACTCATATATTGTATGTATTTTCTCTTCTTAATTACATCATATACTATCCAGGACATGTACTCAGTAATAAGAAAAATGTTTATTTAATAAAAACTCTTATGAGATTATCTGATAATAAATGCTAATTGGAATCAATCAATTTAAAATATTTGATTAAAGTAATCAAAATGCATCGGTAGAAGAAAAAGTTGAATTGCTTGATGGTGTGAGATATGAGGTGATTTGTAATATGAAATAAAGAATATCACTCGTGTGAGATGAATGATATTAAAGGTTTAATGACCGATGTGAACGATATTAAAGGTTTAATCACCGATGTGAAAATAAATCAGTATTTTAAATAGATTTGAACAGTACGTGGAAAGTAAAAAGGAGTCGAAATAAATTATTATGAAATTGGATTTTATGTGACTGACTTTAATGTTGTATTGAATGTTATTTATACAATGAATATATGTGTTGCTTATGATATTAGTAGAGATTATTGTGATTGCATAATAAGATAAGATTTGCTTATGAGATTAATAGAGATTACTGTGATTGCATAATAAGATAAGATTTGATTCCATTACATACCAAAAAGGTGTATAATAAGGTAATTGGTAAGTAGAAAGAAGAATCAGGGAGTAGTAATCTTACTTGATATAATTTAGTCATGTTAAGATGAAGTGATTAGCCTGTGATGAATCCTACATAATTGTTCAATTGCATGACTCGTCAAACCTTTTATTTTATTACTTATTATTATGATGAGTTGAATTCGAAAATTAGTTTGATGTATTAAATTTACCTGAAAGAGATGGAAAAGGTTTGATTAAAAAAATATATATTATTTATTAATCAAGTGTGATAGAATAGTATGTCTAGTTAGTATATACTTGTATTATAAATGTGAGATTCATCGTCCTCCAAATTAATTAAAAATAAAATAATTCTAATAGTGATTGATACAAAATATATTCAAAAGTTTAAGTATTGAGAACATCCGTCCGCTAATTAAATTTTGCTAGAGTACATTGGTGTTGAAGTAATCGAATATTTGTTTTCTTATATAATTTAAATAATTTTAAAATTACCGATTTAAATATAAAAAATCCACATTAATTCATGATTAGATGCTGCTTAGGTCTCTTTTTAGAAGTTACCGATTTTTAATACAATAGATTTTAGTAAGAAAAAAAATAAATCAAAATCAGACATTAAAAAACCATGTGGCCCAAATGAGACCCTTTCAATAAATAAGAATAACTTGGACCTGTAATATGTGTTTGAGTGAATCTAATAGGGTCGCCCAACCAGGCCCATCCAATAGGCCACGTTTGCCATGGAAAAACTATAATAAACAAATAAAAAAGGGCAGTTTTCATAAATAAGAATAAACTAGTGTACTATTATGTAATTAAACATCGTGTATATACTGCTAAAACCCTAATTGGCATCGTAATATAAACCTAGTCGCCACCACAGAATTGAGCCTCCATCAGAGTTTCGCATCTGATATCAAAGAACCAACCAGTCACCTCTACTAGTTCTTCTCTGTCCACTAACCTTCAATCATGGTACGTTGAAATCTCTAGCCGTTTCTCTATTTACGTGTATGTTGTTTTACACTGTTAGTATATAACTCTGATTTCGATATTTGGTGTATAAATTGCTCTATTTGAAATGAAAAATCATGTGAATCTGTGTTATTTTGATAATTTTTATCTGTCAGTAGATTTAGTTCGATTTTCAAGTGCGATCTTGTGAGTTTTGTTTTTGTCGATTGAGTCTGCGAGAATTGATACGCACAAATATGTTTTGTTTATAATAGTGTGATTTATGAGTAACTAATAAACTTGTGTAATTGTGGCTTTAGAGACTCCAGATGTGATTGTTTTGTTTAGTATTGATGTTATCAGTTGTAGTTTGAAATCTTTGTTTAATTGTTTTTCTAATAGTTGAATTTGGTTTATTATATTTTACTAGTCGAAGAGGAGGAACAGAGAGCCAAAGGAAGAGACTGTGACTCTTGGACCTTCAGTGAGGGATGGAGAGCATGTCTTCGGAGTTGCTCACATTTTTGCTTCATTCAATGACACTTTCATTGTAAGTATTTAAATTATTGTTTTGTATTGTGTTATCTTGTTTACTAAAAGTTTTAATGTTGATTTGTATTTTGAACTGTAGCATGTGACTGATCTGTCAGGCAGAGAAACCCTTGTTCGTATCACTGGTGAGTCAATCTTTTTTTACATATATAGAATGTGTATTTTGCTGAAGGGATTGAACATTGAATTGTAACTTTGCTGATGATGAATTGGGGGGTTTTTACACTCTTGAAGGTGTTATAATTGAGTTGATTCTTGATATTGTCTAGTCCTGATCTCAAATGCTTGTAAGATTTGCATCTCTTATGGGGGGGTCAATTTTTTTGTGTTAGGTGGAATGAAGGTGAAGGCTGACCGTGATGAGTCTTCTCCATATGCTGCTATGCTTGCAGCTCAAGATGTTTCTGCCAGATGCAAGGTTTATTCTCTATTATTTTGTAATCTTACCTCTTGCTGTGAATGTTTTAGATATGTTTTCTACCTTGTCCTTGGTGTGAAACAATTATTTGTCATCTAGGAGGGTGGTGGTGGCAAAGTTATAAGAATCTAATGTTTTTTCAATATTGACCATGTCCTTTGACATAATGAATATGTTTCAGTTGGCATTCATCATAATCACTTCTTAATGAAGTTTTCACTTTCTTTCAATATCATATATGATTCTTACTCTCATTTCTGAATTTCAGGAGCTTGGCATCACTGCTCTTCACATTAAGCTCCGCGCCACTGGTGGGAACAAAACCAAGACACCTGGTCCTGGTGCACAGTCTGCTCTTCGTGCCCTTGCTCGTTCTGGGATGAAAATTGGTCGCATAGGTAAGGCTCCTCATACTCTGCATTGACCTTCTAATGTTAATATTATTCCATTGTTTTTATACTAACTTGATACCCGGTCTAGGGTCCTTGTTATAGTTTAATAGAAGTATAAGATGTAAATATGATTTGGTTTCCTATTTCTTTAATCAAAATAGCTTTAAAACATGTACTTGAGCGAAGCTGACATAATGTGTTTATATTTTCTTATTTCACGCATCTACCTGAACTATTCATCTCTTTTTTAAACCACAGGCTGATCTTTTGTATAAACATCTTTTCCTTTCATAATTTTATCTAATATCAAGCTTGAAGTCTGGTTAGATAAGGTTGTAACTACTTGTAGCATTGAACACCAAATGATAATTCAATTGTATTTTCCAGAGTTTATTCTTTAACATCTTCACTGTAGTTCTGATGTTGTAGTCTTAATTAATAGTTCTTACAAGCTTCGCTATTATTTCTATTCCGGTTCATAATTTGTTTATCCTTTTTCTCTTGTATGGTATGATCAGAGGACGTGACTCCAATTCCCACCGATAGCACACGCAGAAAGGGTGGCAGGAGAGGAAGAAGGCTGTAAAGCTCGAGTGCGGACCGTTGGTTTGGTCAGTTCTGGTTTTCATGGCATTTCGTGATGGGTTGTTTTCTATCTATATTTTAGCATAAGTTAAATTTTCAGTTTTGGAACTTATTTTGTAGCTTCATTTGCTGTCAAGAGAGATGTTTTTGAGCTTATGTAAAAACCATAGGAGCATGAAGTGGATTTTCTATATAACTCTTATTTCTTAACATTTTGATCTATCGAACTCTTCTGCTTCAATGTTTGTTTTTTCAACATGTGATCCCAACACCAAGAATGTGACACTTATTTCTTATATGTTTACACTTATATTGCAAAATCGATCTTGACTTAAGAATCCATGCATGAAGGAATTACAATAATGAAATGATACTCAACAATACAGGATTAATTGTTGCTTAATATGGATTTTATGAATCCAAAAGAAAAGTTTTTATTTATGGTTTTTTGTTATTTTCTCTTTATGTACGTAAATAAAAAAACTACATGGTTCCTATTTTCCAAATCAAATTACTAAATTAAACTTCAACATTACTAAAATATCCATGATATATTTAAATAATTATTTTAAATATCCTTTCAATTTATTTTTTATTTTAATATAATAAAATTATAAATTATTTAAATAATATTAAAATTACTTAATTACCCTTAGTTTAATAATAAATATAAAGGGTTATTTCCAAAAACCACCCAAAATTTGAAACATTTTACTTCTGGCACCTGGTTTTGTAAATTTATACCAAACCACCCCCAAAACCACTCAAAATTAAAACCACTACCAAACCACCCCCAAAACCACTCAAAATTAAAACCACTAGTGGTTTTGGTGAGGTGTGGGTGGTTTTTGTGTTATTGAGTGGTTTTTTGTATTTTTGAGTGGTTTTGCTAATTATCTAATTTTAATAATTATTAAATTTTTTGTTAATAATTTAACTAAAATTTAAATATTTTATTAAATAATTTAAATATTTTTTATTTAATTTTTTTAAAAATTTTATTAAATTAAAATAAATTATTATATAGTTTAATACTTTTTAAATGTTTGTTAAATGATTTTTAATAATTTAATTTTTAATTTTTATTTTTAAAATTTACTAAATTAAAAAAAAATTATTATGCAGATTTAATCATTTTTAAATATTTGGTTAAATAATCTTTAATAGTTTTTTATTTAACTTTTTTTTTAATTTACTAAAACTTGCTCTAAGAGATTATTTAATTATAAGTATGTTTGAAATTTATTAAAAAAATATATTGTCATTCCATTATAATTTTATAGGTTCTTAAAAATAAATATCAAAAAATTTAAAAATATATTTAAAATCGAAAATAATTAAAATATATTGATATATTTAATAGATATTTTATTTTTGAAAAAATAAATATAAGAATAAAACTCAATTTTTCATTAAAAACTATTTGAATTAGATAATTTTTGGTTGTAGTATAGAATTAAAAATTAAAGGTTGAAAATAAAAATTATTAAAATTATTCAGCTAATTAAATAAAAGAATTAAAATTTTTTGATACTAGTTGTAGTTTAGTAAAAATAAAAGTAAGAAATAAAAACTATAAATTACTAAAGTTAATGAATTAAAAATTTCTAAAATTATAAAAAAGATTATTTAAATTATTTAATAAAATATTTAAAAATTTACTAAAATTATTAAATCAAAAATTTAAAAATTATTAAAACTAGATAATTAGTAAAACACAAAAACCATTTAAAAACACAAAAGCCACCTATACCTCACCAAAACTACATGCACCTCACCAAAACCACTAGTGGTTTTAATTTTGGGTGGTTTTAAGGGTGATTTGGTATAAGTTTGCAAAACCGGGTGCCAGAAATAAAATGTTTCAAAAATTGGATGGTTTTTGGAAATAACCCTAAATATAAATTATTCTTTTTTATAAAATTGTTTAGTTAACTTAAAACACCTCAATTGATTCATATTTGATCTTACTGAACTACTGTAAATACATTACAAATTAAAACTCATCAATTGATTCATATTTGATTTTTACTAAAATACTGTAAATACATTACGAATCAAAAGCAGTTTATGTAATTAAAAAGTACAGGATTAATATATAGTTAGTTTACTAATTGTTTTATGCTGCTTTAGTACAGATGTGGGGTGAATGATCACGAGTCTCATCTTCTTCCTCGTTAATATGATTTCAATGAAAACTAAGATCTTATTAAGTTTATGGAGAATATTAAAAATGATGATTTATATGATGTTCTCCGTATCGGACTATATATTTATGTCTAGTAGAATTATGATATTTTATTTTATTAGGGTTTAAGATTTAGAATGTCATCCTGAATAAATATCAATCCCATCAAAATATAAAACTTCATAGATAAAATGATATTTTCAAGGATACAAATGGTATAAAAAAGTTATAAAATAAAATAATTTATTTTGTAGAATTAAATTTAATTATATATTAAAAAAATACTATAAGGTTACATTTGAAAAAAAATGTTATCTTTAGTAATTAGGGTGTGGAAAATAACAACCCAAAAATTATCTATATATATAAAATAGATAACGAATAATTATTCATTAAATGTTTATACACCTCAAGATTCACCAATTAAATTAATTCCAATGTGGGTGGATTTACATCTTAAAGTTCAAAATTACATATTGAAATGTGAATCCACAATGGGTTTAAAATATTTATTATAGCTTTTAAATTTTGTACAAAACTCAAACGGCTAAGTTATAATATATATATATATATATATATTGAAATTTAATTATTCAAGCAAGAAATTTTACTCATTCTGGTTATGATTTCACATTTTAAATTACTACAAGCATTCATAATTTATTACCGTTACTATAATCAAAAGTGATGTAACACAACCAAACAATACATCATCCTCACCGTCCATCTCATCTAATTAAATTTTTAATCCCCATTTAATTCCATCACTAACACCAATTAAAACCCCACTAATCTTTCCATCACAAACACTTCTTACATCACATGCTACTACAAAAGAAGCTTAAAAGTTCAATCTTTCCTCATCAATGGCGGTTTTTTAGGCCTAAAACCACAACCCCACTATATAAAACAAAACCATTATTTGTCTGCTCAATAATTCAATACACAGTATGATAGCTTCTATATCTTAGTGTTTATTATTATTTTATTAATTTTATACATTTTTTCCTCTTATCTTTTGTTTTCTCTGCTTGTCTTCACATGGAGTTTCCTGTTCGTGCGGTATTGAAATTAATATTTTTAGTTTGTTTTTAATATAAAGAATGGTTTTTTACTCATGGGGTTGTGGTTTTAGATTGATATAAATGATCAAAATTGTTTCTTTTTTCTTCCATGTGATGATGCTGCTACTTCAAGCAACAACAGCTCATATTCATTATCATAATTTCTTCTTCATCATCTTCTTCATTTTGCTAAGTTATTTGTCTCAAGTTTTCTCTTGATAAGTGCTCTTGTTATAAATGTCTTTTCAGGGTTCAAAGTTGTTCTTGAACATATAGTTTGGAAGATAACATCTTCATTTATCAAGTGTCAATGAGATCTGGGGTTTTGATGAAGTAAGTGCTCATTACATTTTGGCTTCTGTGTGTTTAGTGATTTGTGTTTTTTGAGTTTATATAGAAAATGATGTTTTGTTAGACTTGAATGGAATGTTTGGATTATATGTATGGTGGAAAATGACATTTGAAGTGTTGGTTTATGATTTGATGGAAAAAGATTTTTAGCTTTGAATATTTTCTATATTCTTTTCTCTATGTATGTATTGTTTTTCTGTGTTTTTTCTTGGCAACCAAACATGGGTTTGGTGGAAGAAAAGTCAATAAAGAACTGAACCTAATTTAGGTGAATTGGAATAGCTTGTTTTGACCAAATAGCTTGAATTACCAATCAGCTAGTACTAATGAATTGAAACTGTGTGTTTCTGTTGCTGATGCTGGTTTATATTTTTACCTATAACTCATGTAGATGTGACCAGCATTTGTAGAATCAACATTTGAAGTTTTCACAGCTTAACAAGTAGTTTGGTGTCTCCAAAAATGAGGCTCTTGTTCAGTTTCTTCGCAATTCTATTGCTGGGGACAGTTTTAGTACCCATCATAGCTGAGCCAGTTGCAGATAAGGAAGCATTACTCGAGTTTCGTCGCAATATCCACAACTCTCATTTGTTGAACTGGGATAAGTTCAGTTCTGTGTGTGATATATGGACTGGTGTGACATGCAGTGAAGACAGGTCTAGAGTTATAGAGCTCAGGTTGCCTGCAATGGAAATTCGAGGTCACATTCTGCCTAACACTATCAGTCGTTTATCAGCAATGCAGACTTTAAGTCTTAGATCGAATGGTTTCTATGGTTCTATCCCTTCTGATTTATCAAACCTTCGAAACTTAACCAACCTTTACCTTCAGTTCAACAGATTCTCTGGTCCATTGATGTTGGATTTCTCTGTTTGGAAGAATCTGACTGTTGTTGATCTTTCGAATAACCTCTTCAATGGAAGTATCCCTTCTTCTATCTCTAATTTGACTCGTTTAACAACTTTGATTCTTGCGAATAACTCCTTTTCGGGTCGTATTCCAGATATAATTAGTCCTAGCTTGCAAGAGCTAAATGTGTCAAACAATAACCTCACAGGGACTCTGCCTCATTCTCTTCAAAGATTTCCAAGTTCTGCATTTGTTGGAAATAATCTTACATCAGACATCGCTCTTCCTCCTACATTCGCAGTTCAACCACCTAGTAGTAGTCAATCACCAAGGCGAAAAGCTACAAAACTGAGTGAACCTGCATTGTTGGGGCTTATATTGGGAGGTTGTGTGTTGGGGTTTGTGATAATCGCTCTATTGATGGTTGGCCGGTACAAGAAAGGAAATAGAGACGATGAGTTACCATCCAAAGCTCAAAAGAAAGATATGTCAATGAAAGGAGTAGCGGAAAGCCAGGACAAGAACAGCAAGCTTGTGTTCTTTGAGGGTTGTAGTCTGGCTTTCGACTTAGAGGACTTGCTTAGAGCTTCTGCTGAGGTGCTTGGTAAAGGAACATTTGGGACAACTTATAAGGCAGCATTGGAAGATGCAACCACAGTTGTTGTAAAGAGGCTGAAGGAAGCGAATGTAGGGAAGCGAGAATTCGAGCAGCAGATGGAAATGGTAGGCAACATTCGACATGAGAATGTTGCCCCTTTAAGGGCGTATTATCATTCAAAAGATGAGAAACTTATGGTGTATGATTATTATGATCGCGGGAGTGTCTCTGCAATGGTACATGGTATGTTACTATCAGTTTTCGAACTTATATATCATTTTAAACCATTTTCCAGATTATGACCATATAGACCTGTAGTGTGAAACCAAGTTCATGTTCTGGTTATTGAATCAGTAAGTTAATCTGCAGGTAGGCGTGGAGAGAATCGAACACCATTAGCCTGGGATACACGAGTACAGATTGCAATAGGCACAGCTCGAGGCATTGCTCACATCCACACACACAACGGTGGCAAACTAGTCCATGGAGACATAAGAGCATCAAACATTTTCCTCACATCAGAACAAACAGCTTGTGTTTCTGATGTTGGTCTGGCGACAATGATGAGTCCAATGCCTTCACCAGTAGTGCGAGCAGCAGGATACCGTGCACCAGAAGTAACAGACACAAGAAAAGCAACACAAGCATCAGATGTCTACAGTTTCGGCGTCTTATTACTCGAGCTCCTGACAGGGAAATCACCTACAAACGCCACAGGCAGCGAGGAAGTTGTTCACTTAGTGAGATGGGTAAATTCTGTAGTTAGAGAAGAATGGACTGCAGAAGTGTTTGATATAGAGCTGCTAAGGTACCCTAACATTGAAGAAGAAATGGTAGAGATGTTACAGATAGGAATGGCTTGTGTGGCGAAGATGCCAGAGCAGAGGCCTAAAATGGTAGAAGTAGTTAAAATGGTAGAAGATATCCAGCGAATCGAAAATAGGTCAGAAATTTCAAGTTCAACCACACCAACACCTGAATTATTAGCTTCCTCTTCATCTGCAGCAGCACAATAGGATTCTTTTTGGTTACAAGTAGCTATCACAGTGACCATCACATGAAAATTTTCTTCTTCTGGGTTATTATCTACTTGTGTTATATTATTTTCTGGAGTTAGGTCTTTGTTTATTGTATGATCTAGAGTTGACTCTGTTGTCTGTTATGCATGTGATGATCAGTTTGTTTTGGTCAATAATGGAAGCAGTTGACATATCTCAATTGGTTTGGTTTGGTGGGTGGTTTTTTCAGCTAACTTGTGAGTGAGTTGTCTTTGTTTGGATTCTTGTATCTAACAGAGCATACATAGATTGATTCCACCTACTCTATAGTTCATTAGATTAAACCCAAAAGTCACCTATGACATGACCAAACTTATAGTTCATTAGATTCAACTCAAAAGTCACTTATGACATGACCAAACTTATTGAATTTTTCGGCCTTTAAAGCACAATATATTCAAAAAATATATATATATAGTAAATTGGCCTATTAGGATTCCTTTTGTTTTCAACTTCTATTCAGAAGAAGAAAAACATAAGCTTCCTTCAACTAGTTACTCTAACACCAAAACAGCTTTTAACTTTTAGAAGTTAAAACCAAACACTGACACCTGTTATAACCATATTAGGCTTGCTTACAAGTCATGCCAATCTTCTACAGAATAATTTTGGCTTGACAGAGCATATGATATCAAGTGGCCAAAAATATTCTTTATATCTCTCCTTTTACTTAATATGTGAGGTTCAAGAAGGAAAAAAACAAGACAGAACAAAAGTGGTTTTATTGCATCTATCTTCCTAGTTAAGCTTGAGTCTCCAAGTGGGCATATATCATCCTTGACAAACACTAAAATCAATACCCCAATTTTTGTGTCCACTCCATTGGATGTGGTGGTCCTTTGTGTTCATACAATGATGTACATACATTTGATATTAGAGGAATGAATATTCACTTTTAGTGTCTGTGTGGTATGTGAAGTTTTTGAGTTCAAATAAAGGAAATTGAAGCTTAGAAAGCTAACCTTCATTAGCAAACAATTGAATTAACACATTTCAGAGTAGAAATCTAGTTTTGGAGAAGAAAAAATTACATTAACATTTCTTTTCTGTGATAAACCACACTATTTTCAGTGATGAAACAATAAGGTATAAATCGATTTTCCTACATACTATAGAACCAGCACACGCCACAGTCAAATAATCTTTTACCTTTACAATGAAGAACACGAATCCGCGTGATAACTACAGACAACATATAAGCAGCAATGCGTTTCTTCACTGTTCTTGTTTCTTCAATATTCTTGTTTTGACGCCACCTAAAATAGATGAGGATTAAATGAATGAGCATGTATAATCAGCTAGAGGCGAAATTGACTATTTAAATATGTAAAATTAGGGGAAAAGAGTTGAACACGTAGCCCGAATGGTGAAGACAAACCTTCCACTTCCTCGAATTGAACTTCTTTTTCTAGTTCAGCTCCAGCATGATATTCAAAACTACAAAAAGATGGGAGAGCATATGTTATATATTGAAACTATATTGAGGAGAAACTCACACTCTGCTGAATTACCCGTAAAATAATTGTATGGAGAGAGTAAAATGCTAAAAGACAAATTTGTGTGTTGTAATCATTCTTGAATGTGAATTAGTCCCAATACAATTGCCGTTAACTATATGAATTCATTATTTCCACTTAGTTATATTTTTATAAATCCGTTCAAGTACAGCCTGAAAGTCAAGTCTAATTAAATTAGATCCCGGAAGCAACACAACATAGTCTATTCTCCTAGATAGACATTCCTCTTCATAAAATACAATTAAGCAAGGCAAAGGTTCAAAGCAGTATTCATTCAGTAGTCCTGAAAGTTAAGCTAAAGCTTGACATTTTCACACTCACCCAGCCAGACTGGCAAAGACAAACTCCTAATTGCAACTTGCAATCCACCTATGATTCAGCTAAACTTTTAGGTTTCTAATCCTATATATTGGAGACTGCAGACTTGCCATAACACGCGTTCACCTCAAAATATATTAAATTTAAAAAATGAACTAACTGTCTCACACATTCACTTGTTCCCTCAGATAAAGCATCTGACTAACTACTCAAAATTTGAGGCCAAGAAAAACCACCCCACACCAAATTCTGCTAGAGCCTAGATGCTGTGACATTGCGTCTAATGATGAAACCTTATGAAATCCGAAAAAAGGGCAATATCACATACTTTATAAAATAAAAAGTAACAGGACAAGACATTTTTACCTATTTGAGAATACCACGTCAATATCCTCGGAACTCTTCGTAGCTTCAACTAATACAGTAACAATCTCAGTTTTCCGAGTACTGGCCATAAGTATATCATACTCTGTTGGAACAATTATAGCAAAAAAGTTATCCGATAATTCACTCAAAAACATTTTCTCTACAGCTGCAAGGGCTACACGGCGTTTGAGTGAGTCAGTCTCAGGGTCAACAATGTAAATGGCGAAGTCTGTAATTAATAGAATGCGGCGCTTCATCTTCCCCGTAGCAGTGAACTTCAACACTTTATCAGCAAAGAGAACTTGATTATCACCTGTGAAAAAATCAAATATGATACAACACTTGGCCATAGTAAAGAGCTCAACTAAAATAATGCAAATCTTTTATCCCAATGATTAAAAATAAACAAAACCGAAAATCAAATCCATTCATTTATGCAACTCATTACTGTCTAAATTACCATGTCATTGTAGAGAGGCAAAACATATTCATCAACCTTACATCATATAATTACTACCATTCACAAATTGGATCAATGCAACAGTCCATTTTTTTCCCGCAGAACAAATTTTGAAGTGGAATCATAACAGGTTAAAAATACATAAGCTATTGCAATGGCTGCCGGAACCAATACCAACAAGCAAAGATAACTAGATTCACATCCATTTCAAACATCACTTCAGGCTTATGTCTATTCAACAGCCTTTGTTGCTTCTATTTAATATATTGCCGTAGCTTCAACCAAATGAAATGCGAAATTTACACTCAAAAACTCATCAGTCACACAAACAAGTACCTTGATGTATCTTCCACATAATTTCACTATTTTAGCACAGATCAACCAAAACTATCGACCATTAGAGCTCAAATTTTCAAATTCTCACTTAGGCATCGACTAATAGATCCAGCAAATAACTTCTATCGTGATGTTGAATATTGGAACAATAACAGCTAAAAAATTCAAAATAAAATTATTAAAAAAAAAATTAAATAAATGTGAAATCTGACCTTGTTTTTGCAAAATCTTCATCAAATAAGGACGCGAAGGCACATCAAGATAGTCGCCTTTATAGTCACGATGAAGTGAGGCTTTTCTCCTAACCTTCACTCCCATAAACGGCTCCTGATCCTCCGTGACATTGCTTCCCGTCGACCTGTGTCCGATCGATTCATCGCCACCGTCTCCTCGATCCTCCTCCACAGCCACCGCCGGCCGCGACTCATCGATTTGGACTCGCCGGTTGGCTCTCATATTATTACTATAACGACTCATCCTTCAAAACACGTCAAACGGAAGAGGCGAGTGATCGATACGCGCTGACTATTTTCGTTTTTTTCCCCGATTCTTCACTGCTGGTTCCCTTCCTCCTACTTGCTTTGATATGACGCGACACGGGGTGATTGTACACCACGCTTGCCACGTCAACGTTTGTGTGGGTCCCACTTACAGCTGGAGAGTCAATCCTGTGTGCTCTCCCCCTATCTCACGTAAAGTTTAGAACAATCTGGACCGTCAAACATAAGATCCCGTTTACGCGCTATTTGATTCAATAGATTTTGATCATATTTTGTGTGTAATGTGAAATATATATATATATATATATAAATATTTCCGATATTTATTTACGTTAAAATTATATTTCTAAAATTAAAAAATGTTGATTTCATGTTGTGGTTAATTTTTGTGAAAAATTAAAAGGAAATGAAAAAATGAAGATATCATGTTGACATCGTTTGACCATTTCAAAAGAGTCGACTTTATAGAAGAGCAACGACACCGAGTCAGTCAAGTCTACCCCATAAAACGACACCGTAGAAGTATTAATTTCAAAATATAGCATTATTATTGGAAAATATATAAAAATTAAATTTTTGAGACAGAAAACTGGTTCACCTCTGGCGCAAAAATTATTTTTCGGCGGCAACTTTCGGCGAATTCTGTGTTGAACGTAGAGAAGACGCCATGTTGGGCCCACCATAATAATGAACGACTATAAATAACGAATCAAAAGCCAATCACGCACTCACTCATCTATATTTATATAAAAAAAACTCGTCACCTCATCCAATCACAATTTCTCTCTCTATCCTTCCATTCTTCATCTGCTTGTTATTCTTTTTCTCTCTCTCTTTTTAATTTTTTTTTTTCTGGTTTTCTCTCGGGGAAGGAGGATCGTCTGATTTGCTAATTTTCTCAGGTACGATCGTGTGGTTTGTTTCTTTGTGATTTCGCGCGTTTGACGGTTGATTTTGATGCTGTGGAGGTAGATCTTGATTTCTGTTGTTGAATTTTGTAGGTTTTGAGTGATGGCGTCGAAGCGGATCTTGAAGGAACTCAAGGATCTGCAGAAGGATCCTCCTACGTCTTGCAGCGCAGGTATTTTTTTTTATTTTTGTGGATGTGTTTGTTTTGACTTTGATCTGAAAAATATGTGGTTGTTGTGGTAGTTTGTAGTTTTCTGATTTTTGGATGATTGTGTTCGTTTATTGTTTTAACCGTTGATTGTGTTTAGATTTGTATGTTATATCTATGTGGAAGATGAGATTACATGGATGAGATTTCCTTATTCGTTTTGATTGTTGAAGGTAGTATAGGGATGGATGAGTGATGAATTCTTAAATGTTGGAGGTAGATTTGCTTGTTATGGTCTGTTATGGTTTGTTTATTGCTTGTATTATTGAGAGGTGTTGTGGGATATCATTTTTAAATTGTTGACCAGCGCGTTTGGATACGGTTAATAATCTGATTTGTGGCTGTACCTGCCATGGGAGTGTTGTGAAGTGTTGGTTGGTTCATTAATGAGTTTTACCGAAGGAATTCCTGGAGATCAAGTAGGATTGGATCATGAGATGGCTGTTGTTTGTCTCTCAAATCATAGAATATATGGTTGAATGGTGTTTAAGGTGGTGTTCTTGATGATTTTGTTTTTCCTTAATATTAATGATGGTGGATGATTATTGAGTTGAGAATTTAGTGCATACAGTATTATGTTTTAAGTTATCTTAACATTTAGTTTAGCTCTCTTGGGTGTGAATGCTATTTGTTGTTGGGTTGTATGGCTATGCAAAGGTTTTAAGATATGCAAATCTCATGGAAAAATCTAGCTAGTAGAGCTTTCGTTCCTGCTAGGGCAGAGAAGAGACTTGCATATCTTGATGGATTGGTAGTATCCATTTTTGTGGTTTTGGTTTCACTTTAGGATGTATGCAGGACTTGATCAAACTGTGGTTTTATTCCAACTTACGAAAATTGTATTATCATTAATGTTCAGCTTAGCATTTTTACAGTATATTATGCACGGAACAAACAAAGAAATGGCATGTTTGTCGGAATGGATGACTTTAGTTCTTATTTCCTTTTGCATGATGATTAAGTTTAATTATGTGAGCAGAATTTTCAAAAGGGTATTATGCACATGTTTATGAGTATTTTGTTAAGGGTTGGCATTTCTTTTGTACATCAGTTAAGTATTGTGCTCCATGCTGCAGAAGATGGTTAATTTTACCTGTAAGAGACAAGGAAGTATTGATAGATGTGTTCGTAGTTGGGTTTTAACTTCAGTTGTGGTAGGAAAGTTTATTGAGTGGCTTAAAATTCTGATTTGGTTGTTGCTCCATTTAGTATTGCGGAAGTGGGCTCGTTCATGATTTCTCTTTGGTTGATAGTCTGAAGCAAACATTCTGTTCATTCTAAATAGACAGATTTCTACATTTTCATTTTCCATTGATTTTTGGCAATGAGAAGGAGGGAAGTGATAAGTTTGAAAAATATTTCTTCAAATTTTGCATGTGTTGCTATCTTAACTATTATTTATAGCCTATAATCAATGATAAGGCCACTAGTGGATTTCTTGTTGTCTCAGTTTTGCATGTTGTCTATGATACTGCAAAATATTGATTTTTGTATTGTGCATATTAGATTGATGATTATAATAGTGTGCACTTCATGTTTTTAGTAACTTTTCTTTCTTTTCTTTTTTCTTCTTCTTTTTTGAGATTCATGGTGTTGATTACTTGATATACATGATATTGATTTTCTTGGTCTTTAGTAACATGATTCTGGTATTCTAGGTCCTGTTGCTGAAGACATGTTCCATTGGCAAGCAACTATTATGGGTCCTCCTGATAGTCCTTATGCTGGCGGTGTATTCCTAGTTACCATCCACTTTCCACCAGATTACCCATTTAAGCCCCCCAAGGTATGCATCACAAGTGTTTGGAAGTAACCTTTACATGTAACTGCAACTTTTATGTTTTAATAATGAACCCTAAATAAAGTTCAGAAGTAACTGGTGGGGTTAGTTTCTGTCAGTTTTTGGTCGGCTTGTTGAGTATATGTGTGGGTAATGATGCTTGTTGTTTGAGTTCTATTATACTACATATACTTAGGTGTATCTGGTAGGACGACCTACCTATCACATCCACAATAGGTAGGTCATCAAATTGATATCCTTAGCATGATCTTGTTGAATTTATGTTTAAATGATCATAGTATAACATTTCTATTTGTATGAGAGGGACTTGTAGAGTGTAGGACTCTAACTAGTCAATGTCATTTATGGGTCATATCAATCGTACTGGATCATCTTCATCCCATCCTCAACTCATGAATGGATAGGACTAGTTGAATACCTGAACTATCTGGTAGTCTCAGTCATTCAATCTGTTTTTCTTAATATTACAGTCTACAATCAGTGGTCTTCAAGTTTACATCTTTGGAGTTAGATTTTGGAAAAACAACAAGTCACTTTACTGATCAAAATGCATATGCATGTCAATGAATCCAAGCCTTTTAGTATATAATCTCAAAACCTTTAATGATCCAATTCTACAGGTGGCATTCAGGACAAAAGTATTCCATCCAAATATAAACAGCAATGGAAGCATTTGCCTTGACATCTTGAAAGAGCAATGGAGTCCTGCATTAACAATTTCCAAGGTTCGTTTTCCCTATAATGCCTCATTTCATTTCGAACCCAAATCCATATCCCCTTATCTCTTAGCAACTACTTTTATATGCACATTTCTCATCTCCCAACCACAACGTTCTTGTTGCAGGTACTTCTATCAATCTGTTCATTGTTGACGGATCCAAACCCAGACGATCCATTGGTCCCAGAGATCGCTCACATGTACAAGACAGACAGAAATAAGTACGAGACAACCGCAAGGAGCTGGACTCAGAAATACGCCATGGGCTAAAAATTAGCCTAAGTTGTGTGTTGTATGTCAGCTCTGCTCTACATGACGGTGGTTCTATCTTTCTTTATAATTCTTTTGTCGTTTTAAGTTAAGGAAAAAAAAGTGTATGATTGAATGAATGAATCAAATGAAATCAATGAATGTTGTTGTTGCGTCTGTTCAAAACTATCTATAACATCATACTATAAGAAAAACACACTTCTTGCTTTACGTTGTTTTATGGATACCGTGAATTGTTCAACTAAACGTTCTCTAATTCAGAAATCTTAAATTGTTCAGCTTGTATTTTCTCTTCTGATTCCTTTTCATTAACTGTATAATGTGTGGTCGTTTGCGGGAAGTGTATAAATAGTTTTTGTCTCTGCGAGCATTTTGGTTGATTTGCAACGCAAACTAGTAAAACTATTTCAAAAGCTACGGTGCTATCTGGGTTAAATTTGTTACAAACGCTAACGTCTTGAATATGGGACACGAGTTTGACAATATCAATTACTAAAATATTGATAGTTTTAAGCAAATGTGACCATGCCAGACCATGGCAATCACTCGAGACTGTGTGTATTCTGGTAGCTCACCAAGTTTAACTAACTAGTGTATAAGTTTGAATTCTGACTAGTGTATAAGTTTGAATTCTGACTCGAATAAAGAGATTTGTTAAAATATATTAAATAAAATTATTAATTGAATAAATTATTTAAATATAAGAATTATGTTTGAATTTGATTCGAATAGAGATTTTTTTTAATATATTAAATAATATTATTAATTTAATAAATTATTTAAATATAAGAATAATGTAATTCTAAGTATTTATAACTATACAAAATTTTTATTTAAATACTTTAATTTTACGAGATTTTATATAAGTAATATAACTTGTAGATTAGATTTTTATATAAACATTCCAACTTACCGACGTCGTAATTCACGTATTTACATGTTTTGAGTAGTTGTCGATCTAAGTTCTTTTTACATTTAGACAATTGACTATGTTGCCAACTTTCCATTTTCCAATCTTAAAACAAGCCATCTAAATATTAGTCACGGGAAGACAATAATTCAATCCATTGTGTTAAACTCCAATTGGACTTGATATGGATTGTCGTTTACCTAATTGGGCCTTCATTGAATCCAATAGTTTGCCTAATTGGGCCTTTACCGAGTGTGAAGCCCACTCCTAAACTATCCTCCACCACCACCACTTCAAATCCATTAAAATACAAAATAAAATTTTAAAATTTTAAAAATCTATTAAAATACATAATAAAGAATTTAAATTTTTAAAAAATCTGATCGTTGTTAATTATGGTCAAATATCTAAAAAGAGTCAAACATTTCAACTGCATTAATGACACCTACTCCACTTAATTTAATCCCTCAAGAAAACAGTCAAACTCACCACCACCACTTCCACTACCACTGTCTCTTCACTGCCTTGAAATACAAAAAACTCACTGGCCATATTTAATCGGTTCAATGGAAGATGGGTTGAAGAAATTTTACAATAGTGAAACACTATCTTTTTGCAGCGTGTATTAAATACATAACGTTATCTGTTTAATAAATTGTGTAGGTTTTGAATTTCATGTTGGTGTGTGATTCGATATGCTCCTGTCACTTCAAGATACACTGTCTCTTCTCTTGAATCACTTACATTTTTATAGTTTTATATGAAGATAGTGAATGAGTAGTCATATTTTTAAATATTCTCTGCTAATTATATCTGTTAAAATAATAGATGAATATTATATATATATATATATATAAATTAAATATTTTATTAAAAGAAACTATTAAAAATAAAGATAAATAAACTTTCAATTAAAATATTTAAATATATAGTAATTTAGTAACTTTTATTATTTTTTATCTAAATCATGGATATATTTAATCCATACAAAAATTAAATGTTTAAATTTTATTTTCATTTTATAAAAATTTTTTTAAAATATTCATTTATATAAGTAGAAAACTTAATTTTTGTAAATTTTTTTTTGAAATTAAAAAAAAAATCATTGAAAATAACTATAAATTTATCATTTTTAATAAAAATTCGAATGGATTACAATAAAAAAAATATTAATTATTTAACATTTTTGTAAATAATAACTTAAAATTTTAATTCAAAAAACATTTAATTTAAATACTTGAAAAATATTATATTATTTATTTTATATAAATTAAGCAAGCTAGTATTTTCATTTATCAACCATCTTTTAAAGTATGGACTATGCTTTGAATTTCAATACTACAACTCTCACATAGTTATATTCTATTTAATTAATTAATAATTCATCTACACCTGTCAACAAATCTTCACTTAATAATATAAATAAATAAATAAATAAAAATCTTAGTTAAAAACTATTAAATAATTTCCCGGCAAATAGGTCGTGCCCACGACTGGAGCAAAGCATGGTCCCTTAAAATCTGCTTCATTAAATTTTAACCTAACTCTAATTTTTTATTTATTTTTTTTTAACTCATTATTTTTTCAATTATTTATTTATATGATACAATCTGAGATTGTCTCTAGTGAAGACAAAAAGGAAATATAAACATAAAACACCCAACAGCTAATTGATTTCAACTTACGAGGTTTTAATTTTATCTTTGTTTTTAAAAATATTATTAAGTGCTTACGTGGCAAGTTCTTAGATTGCCACTTAAAGTTACATGTACTTGTTGAATAGATTAAAAATTAATTATAAAATAAAAAATGTAAAATTTGTCGGTTTGATTATGTAATTATTGGTTTATAATTGTCGTCTTGCTTTTGTACTATTAAAATTCTCGGTTAAATTTTGATTTTTGTATGTGATTTTAACAATAATATTAGGGATTGGTTCTTATTTTAATTTAAAAATGTAAATACATGTAAAAGAGATTTTGTTCTTTGAATACATTCCTTCACCTTTACTTTATTTGTCCTCACATAGATTAATTTAGTCAAAGTATGAATTACTTACAATTACATGTTAATTATCTTCCTAATATTATGGCTTTTTGATAATAATGTTGAAAAATTGACTAATTATTCCAACCAAATCCATTTATTCTTCAAATGTCTTCTTGAAACTTTAATGACAACCAAGCATGTCTTCTTACCAAACCCCCCATCTAAGGCCATTAAATTAAAACCATTAATTTAAAAACCTTTTTAAGTCCAATTTGAAATTTGTTTAATTTATCTCAATCATCTCTACATATTTTCAAATCATTTTCACTATCTATGTTTTTAAAAATTAAATGTTTGTTGAATTGAAAGAAAAGTGAAGGAATAATAGTTTAATAATTTATTTAATAATTTTTATTCTTATTAGTATTCGATTGTGAATATATATCAATATACAAAAAATAATAATTTATTTATATTTTATTAAAAATTAACTAAATATTTATTTTTTATGAAACACTATATTTTTAGTTAAATAGTAATTAGTTCAAAAAGACTAGTTTAATTTATTTATTTTTTTCAAACTATAAATAAAAATACATAATTATACATTATTTTAAATATAAATAATTTTATATATAATAAAATTATAACCGTACAATTTGTTTGATAATTTTTAACGGTAATACTTATGAAACTTTCATTTTATGGATAGAAATTTATGTACAATAAAATAAATACAAATCATCTCATATTCAAATTGATAAAATAATAATAATAATTTTTTATTATTTAAATAAATAGGTAAATTAAAATCCATATCTTTTTAAGAGTAGTCATATTTTTATGGTTAGATAATTGTTATAGGAAGTTATATATATAACAAAATATAGGTGAAAACAATACAACAATTTGTATGTACATGCAAAATCTAGAGGTGGACCGAAATACACAATCTTCCAATCTATATTCCAAAATATTAAAATAATAAAAAATATTGGATTATACGTACATTTTCCACATAAAGGACACGTCAACCTCACATGACTTTACACGTGCCTGTCTTATGCCACCGAGAGGCCGTAATCGTCGCCGGTCACCGGTCTTCGGGCCCACCTCCTCTATCCGGTCACCAGCTGTCCTCGACTCTTCACACAATAAATAAATATATATACATTTATATTTTCATCCCAGTGTAAATTTGTATGTTTATCATAAATTTTCACTTATTCAAAGAAACTTCACCAGGCACATTCAAAACAATTAAAATAGCAAGATATATACTCAGTCAATAGATGTAATAATTTGTTTTCACTTTAAAATCATTATATAGTATGTTCTTAAAAAATAATTAATTTATATAAATATATAAGATATTATTTAATCTAAACACAGTCAATATAAAATAATTATTTAAATTATAAATCATTCTAATTTATAAAATTTAAAAAATATATATAAATATAATACTTTTATTCATAATAAATTTTTTCTACACTATAGATTAAAATTTATATATCGTTTTAAAAAATATATATTTAAAGTAAATATTTAATGAACTAATAGTGAATATATAATAAATTATCATCAAAAAATTTCACTATATCTCAATCCATCGAGTGAAAATTTCTATGTTTATATGTACTAACTCAAGGTGGTATGAAATCATATCTTTGGAGATCAAATCTTTGGAAATGGTGGAATCATTCTATTAATCTCATAAATTGTATATATATTTTTTTTAATCGATAAACTATTTAATAGTTGAATAGTACTAATATCTAGTTGCACTGAAATTTGCAAGAGCTTCTGTTAATCTTTATCACGCACTATGCACGCACCTCTTGATCTTATAACGGATGATTTTATTTATATATATATATATATTAATGAGTTGATTAGTTAATTAATTAATTATAGTTATATATTTTTCAGTTGCATTTGTTTTTGCTTTTGGTGTTGCAGAGAATCGAGAAAGTAACACGTGAGGTGCTAGTTATGATTTGATAGATTAAACATTCATTGTACGATCACAACATGTCTCACATAAAATTAATTATTAATATTTTATTTTATAATTTATTTATAATATTTTTACTAGCTTAATTAATTTAAATTTTTATTAATTTCATTATCAGATTGTCTTGAAGATTTTGTTAAAATATATTTTTGTTCCCGGAAATAATCTAAGATTTGTTTTGGTTTTGGTGTGCTTGGAAAAGTTTATAATTACTGTTTTAGACAGTTTTAAATATATATGTATATTAATAATATTTTAAATAAAGTTTGAATTTAATATTTAAAATTTTTATTTAAAATAATTTTTAATTCAAATATTAATAATGGTTTATTTGATTAATTTTTATTTATAATTAATTTTATCTTTTTAAATTATATTTATATTTATGAAAAATTTTAATAATTTGTTATTTAATTAAAAATTAAAACTAAGTCCAAATATTTAATTCGACAATTAATTTTATCGTTAATTTAAAATTTAATCTACCGATTAATAATTTTATCTAAACGCTATTTAATAGGTAATTAAAATTTTAAATTAAAATATAGTTTTAAATATAAGTAATAAAGCACAACTTTGAAAGTTTATTATTATTATTTATTATTTTTTAAAAATTTCCTTTTTACTTTACTTTAAAGCAAACCTTTGTTGTACGTGTTTATCTGAAAAAGGATACATTTAAGAAAAGTTTGTATTGTTAATAATTATTGATTTTAAATTATTTTAAAAGATTAAACAAAATAATAATAATTTCTTTTTCGGAATCAAGACTTAAATTTTGTTTCTTTGAAAAATATATCTAGAGGATATATTATTGATTTATATTAATAAAAATTAAAATTTTCAATATTAAATTTATAAATTATAATTTTTTAATTAGAAGGAAATAATTATAAATAAGAATAATAATATAATTTATTTAATAAATATTTTTTTCTCATACTAATTGATTATAAAATTATATATATATATATATATTATAAAGCAACCTTTACACATGAACTAGATGTAGCCTTTAACCATGCTATATAAGTCCAAATTATTTTACACACTTCAAGCTATTGCTCTCAAAAATCAAAATCTTTTTTCATGTAAATAAGTGCCAAAATGGGTAAAACACAACCCAAAAAATAAAAAAATAAAAAAAAAATTACACATTGGTTTTTAAATTTTTATTTTATAGATTTAAGAGACATCTAGGTATGTATTGACCAATTGACCTGTATATTTATATCTCCAAAAGGAAAGCCTACACCTACATGTGATTCTGCCCACATTGTCAACATAATTAAATAAATAAATAATTTAAAAATTAGATAATTTAATTACGTATAAAGAATTATTGATCGCAAAAATTTCGATATTTTTGTCAAGATAATTTATTTAATTCGCCTGTCTTAAATGCTCTGAAATAATAACCAAAAATATTTAGAGAGAGTGACCAACATCTCTTGCTTCAAAGTTAAGGCTTAATTAATTAAAATTTGTGTACTTGATTTTGAATTAATTTGATTTTATATTGAAAATCGAGCTCATGAATTTTTGTTTTTATTAATCACATTCATTAAAACCGACACTGCAATAAAGCTTCACTGTTGAGAGGTGTTTTTTTGCTCTTCTTTTTAGAATGGATCTTGTTGTTTGTTTTTTTAATTTTTATTTTCTTTTCATTATAAATTTAAAACACATTTTTACACATAATATTTGGGATTTTAGTTTCATGACAAACTTTCTAATCTGAATTTTCTGCAATAAGAAGAATTGATTGATTGATTAATTAATAAATAAATTATTATGCGTGGACTGAAAAGAATTCAGTATTATTGTTTCTTTGTGCTTGGTTTTTTCTCTGAAAGAATGGAATTTTTTTTAAAAATAAAAATATTATTTGTCATTACTTTCTATAATTATATTTCGACTAAAATTTTTTATATTATATATAATAAAATCATAAAAAATTATTGATTTTTCTTTTTTCTTTAAATGTTTAAAGCGTATATCAAATTAAATAATTATTTCAACAATTAAAAAAAATTGATAAATTAATTATTAAGTTAAAAAATTATCTTTCACTTACACTATTAAATAATTAAAATTAATATGTTTTTTTTCAATTTTTTAAATTGAAATAATAATTAATAAAATTTGAAAAATCACTAAAGAATATTATAGAGATATTGGACTTGATGCTAAAATTGACTTGAATACATCTCTAGGTTTTATATACATGGTATTTTTAGAAACCCACATATAAAACACAACACAAGTAGATGTGTCACTGTTTTAATAAAAGCCAAAAACAACAAAACCAAATTTGTTATTTGTCATTTTTAAGTTTGTGATAAGAGTGAATGATTATATAATTTTTCATTGAAAAGACAACCGATGATTTTGTCGAATTTGGTGTATTGTTTTTGTTAATTTTATTGTCTAAATTTAATACATTCACTTGGCTCAATGAGACCAAAGTCCAAGTATTCGAATATAGTGATTAACCAAATTAATCATTTGATTTAATTACTTGAAGTTAAAGTAATTAAGCAAAGTGAATTGAAATTTGTGATTATATTGGATCTTTAAATTAGTACTTTGTTTGTTATGGTTTTAATTATCTGTTTGATTGCTAGTAATACTCACGGAAGTATATATTGGTTTCGTGAAAATATTAAAAATTATATAAATAAAGGTTTGGTAATATATTATATCAACTTGTGCAAATAATTCATGGTAATTTTATATGACTATCTTAATTGCTTGTTATTTTACTAGAAAATATCTGAATACTTGAAATATTATATAATTTAATTAAATTTATATAATAAATTTGCATTTTCAATATTTTTAAAAATTAAAAATTAAATGTTTAATTAAAATTTTAAAATATCTAAAATATAATTTTCTGTTGGTAATGAATAATTTACTAGAAAAAATATTTTATACGTGTAAAAATTAATGGTTGTTGAGTTTATAAATTTCAATTTAATTTGCTCAATGTTTAATAATTTTAATTTTTAAAAATATAAAACAATATTTCTTAAATATTTTGCTATTGTAAATAATTTATGTAATTTTAAAATTTTAGATTATCATTTAAAATTAATTTAAAATTAGACAATTGGATAGAGTAAGAGAATAATAAAATAAAAACAAAATGTATTATTCAAAACTAATAGTACTCCTAGTACTATTCAATATCATAATAATTCACTAAAAAAATGTTCGTATCACTGTTTTAAAAACTATATATAATAATAAAACAAAATCTCCACTATACTTGCTTGACTAATTGACCATACCTACCTTACAAATATTAATATGTGTACATGCAAAAATAATAAATTAAATTAAATTAAGTCAAATTATAGATATGCTAATAACAAAGAAGAGCCAAATAGTATCATGAAAGACACTAGTCACGTGATTAGAAGAATTAAAATGACGTGTTAGTGTTATAATTATTATAATTATGTTAACAAGTTGTCACGTGAGACACCATCCATGCATGCAACAAGTCCTCATGTAAGTGCATGTGGTTACACTGTGACCTGACCATCATTTTCACCCTCTGATTTTACATGTGTTTGCCTCTACTACGCGTGATTCATGCTCGTCGTGTCTCTATGTTTATATATATTTTACAATTCAAAGCTAATTATATGGTTTTGTGACTTCAAGTAGTACTGTAACAAAACAGCAAGTTATAGAATCACAATATCAAAACACAACAATTTTACGTGGTTCACCTCAAACGAGGCTAATCCACGGGACCTCAGCTTCAAATTGAGAGATCGATGGCACTACTAATCAGATCCACAAGACCACAGAGTATATCACAAAGCAATTACACAAAGATTACAGCCAAAATCACAAAGTAAACCCTAACAAAGATGAAACCTAGCAGAGCAGGAGGAGAGAGGTCGCTGTTTTCTCTCACTAACTGCAGAGGAGAAGAAGAGATGAATATAAAGGTAGGTCTTTCAAGTGAAACGGGTGCCCAAGAGAAGAAGCGCGGATCTTGGGAAGGGGTCTGGTCAGGTTCCAGGTAAGTGAGCCAAGCTGCAGCAAGTGAGGCAGAGACAAAGCCCAAACAACAGAGCCCACAAGAGCAATGAACAACAAACAAATACAAGTTCAGCAGTAAAAAGAATGTATACATTACAACATAACTTCCCCTAATGTTACATTCTACAGGAATCATAAAAAATGGTCTATAGATCATCACTTTTGATCATTGTGCCTCCAAGCCTCTCTCAGTTCCAAAGGATTGCATCACTGGTCCAGGCCCTCTATTTTCAGACCCGGCAGATGTGAAGGAAGTTCCTGCAGTACAGAAACTTCTTCAGTGACACTACCTTGGTGCCCATATCAGAGGGATTTTCGTCTGTTGGAACTTTTTCAACCTGCAGGACACCATTTAAAATATTCAGTCTAATGAAGTGATATTTGACTCCAATATGCTTAGTTCTGTCATGATAGACAGGGTTCCTACTAATGTGGTAGGCTCCCTGGCTATCAGTGAAGACTATTGCTTTGGAGCCAAGTAAACTGGTTTCCTGAAGGAGCCCCTGTATCCAGAGCCCTTCTCTTATTCCTTCAGTTAGAGCAATGTACTCAGATTCAGTGGTACTCAAAGCCACATCAAATTGCAATTTGGATCTCCAGGAAACACAATTTCCACACACAGTAAATACATAAGCAGTCATAGAACGTCTGAATTTAATATCTTTAGCAAAATCAGAGTCAGTGTAACCAATAATATTCACAACATCAGAATGCTTACTATATTGTAAACCAAAATCAACAGTGCCTTTAATATACCTGAAGAGACCTTTAATAGCATTCCAGTGTTCAAGCCTTGGTTTCATCATGTATCTGCTTAATATGCTTATTGAATAAGTTAAGTCAGGTCTTGTACAGACCATAGCATACATGATGCTGCCAATGGCTTCAGGATATGGAATGTTATGAAGAATATGATCATCATCACAGAGTTTATTGTCAAGTTTATGACTAGCAGATAGGGGCAGACTATTCGGTTTTGCATCACTCATACTGAAATTGTTCAGAATTTTATACAAGTAATTTTTCTGATCAATGCATAAAAGATTATTACCTCTGTCCCGAGATATAGACATGCCAAGGACTTTGGAGGCTTCCCCCAAATCCTTCATGTCAAATTCCTTATTCAGATCATGTTTGACAGTGGCCAAATACTGCATTTTTGAACTCATTAACAGAATGTCATCCACATACAAAAGCATGAATACAGGTGAATTATCAACAGACTTGTAATACAAGCAAGCATCATACATACTTCGTTTAAAGCCCATTTTGCCTGCATAATCATTAAACCTTTCATTCCATTGACGGGGTGATTGTTTCAGACCATATAGGGACCTTTTCAGGAGACACACCTTGCCACCAGGTTTGACAAACCCTTCAGGTTGGTCCATGTATATTTCCCTGTCAAGAAAGCCATGGAGAAAGGCTGTTTTGACGTCCATCTGCTCTAATTCCCAATTAAAATGAGCAACTAAAGACAACATGATCCTAATAGTAATATACCGAACTACAGGAGAGAATACTTCTGAGAAATCAACCCCAGCTTTCTGGGTAAACCCTTTGGCTACTAATCTAGCCTTAAACCGACCTGGATCAGAAACTGGTAAGTTCTCCTTCACCCTGTAAATCCACTTACAGCCCACAAGTTTTTTAAGTTCAGGTTTCGTTACCAGATCCCAAGTATGATTCTTCATCAATGAAGCTATTTCACTGTCCATAGCATTCTTCCACATGATTGCATTTGGACAATTTATAGCTTCTTGATAAGAATTTGGAACAAATTCTGATTCAGTATACGTGTTAAGAGCATAGATCACAAGATTTATATCAACAAAGTCACTATATTTGGATGGCATCCTAGTGGTCCGCCTAGGTCTGTCTCTACTCAGGAGATAATCATCCAAATTATGCTCATGATATGTTTCATCTATAGTCTCAACAGGTTGATTCTCAGTATTCTCAACAGGATCAGTTTCAGATGGACAAGGAGATTGAACAGACTCACTGTTAGTTCCAGGTTCACTGACCCTATGGCTATCATGCTCAATAATAGGCACATCAGACTCAATACCAGGCTCAGAATCCTCAGATTCTAGTGGTTTGATTTCAAAACTGGAGAGATCAAGTTGTTTGTACTGAATAGGATTAGAAGACTCAGAATTAAGGAATCCAGGAAATTCAGTCTCAAAAAACACAACATCACGACTGATAATGAATTTATAACTGGATTTATCCTTAAAGACCAGCCTGTAACCCTTAGTACCAGCCTGAAAACCCATAAACAAACCAATAAGAGATCTAGGATCGAGCTTATCAAATCTTTGATGAGCTAAAACTTTGCAGCCAAAGGTCCTAATGTGACTGAAACTAGGAGGTTTCCCATACCAGAGTTCAAAAGGAGTCCTATTGTCAATAGAAGAGGAGGGAGACCTATTTTTAAGGTAGGTGGCATAATTCAAAGCTTCCCCCCAGAAAATCTTAGGAAGACAGGCTTGGAATAACAGGCTTCTAATTCTTTCTAGAAGAGTTCTATTCAACCTTTCAGCAACCCCATTTTGCTGAGGAGTATACCTAACAGTCCTATGTCTCCTAATCCCGGAATCCTCACAAAACTTGTGAAATTGTTCATTGCAAAATTCCAGACCATTATCAGTTTTTAAACATTTGATTTTCTTTCCAGATTCATTTTCTACTAAAGATTTCCAAATTTTAAATTTTTCAAAGACTTCAGTTTTGGATTTTAACAAATAAGTCCAGCAGAATCTTGAAAAATCATCAGTAAATGAAAGAAAATATTGACAATTACTAAATGTTTTGGTTCCTGTAGGACCCCACAAATCAGAATGAATATATTCAAGAACAGCTTTTGATTTAAAAACAGATTTTGGAAATGGTGATCTGGTTTGTTTAGCAAGAATACATTTCTCACAAGTAGGAATGACACAAGGAAAGTCACTCTCAATTAACCCCTGTTTCTGAAGTTCTCTAAGACTGCCTAAGCCTATGTGGCCAAGCCTTCTATGCCATAGCAAAGCCTTACTAATGGGATCACTAAGTTTGGTTTGGGTAGCTAAAACTTCTAAGGTTGATCCTTCAAGAATGTATAGGTTTCCTATCTTTTTCCCCCTTAAATCTACCTTATTAGATCCAGGTCTAGACATTTCTACCAACTGGTTCTTAAACACACACTCAAAACCCATCTCACCCATTTTACTCACAGACAGGAGGTTCCTTCTAAGTTCAGGGACATATTTGACATCTCTAAGGGTTAAAGTCCTACCATCATACTGTCTAATGGTTACATTTCCTACCCAACTATGTCACATCTATGATCAGATCCCATGACAACAAAACACCCTTTAACAGACTCAAAGTTTGAAAACCAGCCATTATTTGGTGACATATGGTGTGTACAACCTGAATCTATCACCCAATCAATCAGAGAATTATCAGGAATGGCAGAATTATTTAACTCAATCACAGCAGTAAAACCATCAACAAAAGGATCAGAAACAGTAACAGTATTAGAAACAGCAGGTTTAACAATACCATTTGCTTCATCTCTCTTCTTCTGGAAGCAGTCCTTAATAAGATGGTTAGCCTTTTTACAATAATAACACTTCCTCTCTTTATTGCTACCATTTTTACCCTTACTACTGTCCTTCTGTTTGTTATCAGCCCTACTCAGATTATTTTGGTTAGCTGCAGGTTTCTTACCCTTCCCCTTAGTCCTATGGCTGGTGTTAGGCTTGCTAAGGAATAACCCTTCATTATCCTTTTTAATCATTTCCTCACCTACAGATCTGAAATTCAGAGCATCCATGATATCCTTAGTGGTTAAAGATTTCTTATTAAAAGAAATAAACTCTCTAACAACACTATGGGACTCAGGCAAAGCATGAAGAAGGACCATAGCTAGATATTCATCGCTAAGCCTCTCAGCTTCTTTTGTCCTACTATTCAGATCCTGAACTAACCTTTTAAACACAGCCAAGTTCTCATTTACCGTCTTATTAGGGGCAAACCTAAAGCTAAACAGTTTATGAAGGCTAATAATCCTATTTGGAATATCAGATTCTAAATAGTTAGCTTCTAATGCTTTCCAGAGAGAGTCAGCAGTCTTAACATCATTCATAGCAGTTAAAACATCATCAGATAAATGCAATAGTATGGTATGATATGCACGCTTAGCCATTCTAGCCTTATCAGGATCAGTAGTACCAGGAGGATAGTCATTATCCACAGCCCCTTCAATGCCATGGTGAACCAAAACAGATAGCATTTTCTTTTGCCACAAAACAAAGTCTTGAGATCCATCAAAGACCTCAATGTTTATTGGATTGGAACTAGAAGGTTTGGAAGACATTTTGTAAAGAGTTTTAATTGAAGAATGGTTTTAAAAACTTTGTAATACACTGACACTACAAGGAAGACCAAAGAAATATGATGCACTATATTCACAAAGAATGAACAAATCAATTTCAGATATACAACAAATATATCACAACATAAACAGATCACTCAGATATTCACACAGAAGCAAGACAAATATTAACACAATTATTCACAAAGGTTGAGAACCTCAAACAAGTCAGATTTTCACGTTACTGACACCGTTTGGGTCTTTTAACAAGAACTAAGCTTGTAACCCTCAGCCACGTTCAAACAAGCCAGTCTGTTCCGTACTGGCAGGCGGTTCGAGACTTTAACAAGCAACTAAGGCTTGTACCTCTTCAGCCAAGGTTCTCAACCAACCAAATATCCACAGTATTCTCAGGACAGTATACAATATCACAAAGTAGGAACAATTTCGAAAACAGAATACTTAAACAATAAAGAGTAGGGTTTAGAAAGGCTCAGTATATGCTGCAATCTGGTAAATCGACCTGTCAAGGTTCGATTTTCCTCCTAGTGCCCCGGAACCTCTCTTAGGGTCACCCTTCTAGTTTCCTCTTCTTCTCCTTAAGCCTTTTGTTCTCCTTTAACAGCTTCAGAGGGTACCTGTCACTCAAACTAACTTGTTAGAAACAAGAAGTAACAGACGAAGCAAAATATCGAACAAGTAACAAACTACTCTGTTAGGGTTTCACTACAGCAGATTATAACCAACTATAAACCTCAGATCTACTCAGATCAAAGACCGATAGTTCGATTAAACACACAGATATGCACATAGAATCACAAAGAAGAGGTAAGTCACCAAGAATCACCAAGAATCCACACAGACATTCAAGATCTGTAAACCCTAAATCACAAAAGCAGAACAACCAAACCCTTACCTGAGCTCTGATACCAATCTGTAACAAAACAGCAAGTTATAGAATCACAATATCAAAACACAACAATTTTACGTGGTTCACCTCAAACGAGGCTAATCCACGGGACCTCAGCTTCAAACTGAGAGATCGATGGCACTACTAATCAGATCACAAGACCACAGAGTATATCACAAAGCAATTACACAAAGATTACAGCCAAAATCACAAAGTAACCCTAACAAAGATGAAACCCTAGCAGAGCAGGAGGAGAGAGGTCGCTGTTTCTCTCACTAAGTCTGCAGAGGAGAAGAAGAGATGAATATAAAGGTAGGTCTTCAAGTGAAACCGGGTGCCCAAGAGAAGAAGCGCGGATCTTGGGAAGGGTCTGGTCAGGTTCCAGGTAAGTGAGCCAAGCTGCAGCAAGTGAGGCAGAGACAAAGCCCAAAACAACAGAGCCCACAAGAGCAAGAGGAACAAAACAAATACAAGTTCAGCAGTAAAAAGAATGTATACATTACAACAAGTACTAATATAATTTTGAATTCTTTGTTAGTGATCAACATGGGGTAGGTTCATGATGGGTTTTCGAGAAAATGTATATTGGTTTGGTGTTTTTATTAGCTATATCTGATATTATGGTCCGAGATATATGTATGGTTTAATAAATGGACAATATAACTCTCCTACTTACCATTTTGCAAAATTTTTATTTACGTATTTTAATTTTGCGAAATTTTATATAAATATTCTAATTTATAAATTAGATTATTATGTAAATGTTCAAACTTTACGAGATTTCATATAAATACTCTAATTTGTAAATTAAACTTTATATAAGTGCTTCACCTTTGCGAAATTTTATGTAAGTATAGTTCACATGCTGCGTCAGGTCAATCAAAAGATTTATCGTAATATGTAATTTGACTTAAATGAAACCTTGTGAAGCTACAGTACTGTAAGTATTCATAATTAGCAATGAAATGTTAAGTAGATGGTTAAGGTTGTATTCTCTGTTAGTGGTCTCAGTAGATTTAAATCTTATTTTATTAAAAATAAATATTTTATAAAATATTTTAAAATAATATTAACGGTCTAAAATATATTTGACAAATATTAGTTAGAGTGTTTTTTTTTCAAACCGTTATTTTTAAATTATTATTTTTTATTTGACATTAATAAATGTAAATGAAATAGTTATTTTTTAAATAATTCTATACCTAATATCCATTTGAACCGTAGCTACTATCATTAAACAATTATTACAACTGTTATTTTGAAGATATGGAAAGGAAATATATATATATATATATATATAATAAATTTATTAATAAAATTTATAAATAAAATATTATTAATTAAATTAAATATATAATAACACCACATCACTTTTAATTGATAATTTTAACCGATTGATGTGAAATATATCTCAACAACAGATGGTAAAAAAATTAAGGATTATTTCCAAAAACCATCCAATTTTTTAAACATTTTACTTCTGACACCCGGTTTTGCAAACTTATACTAAACCACCCCCAAATCACCCAAAATTAAGACCACTAGTGGTTTTGGTGAGGTGTATGTGGTTTTGGTGAGGTATTGGTGGTTTTCGTGTTTTTAAGTGGTTTTTGTGTGATTTTACTAATTATTTAGTTTTAATAATTTTTAAATTTTTGATTTAATAATTTTAGTAAATTTTTAAATATTTTATCAAATAATTTAAATATATATATTTTTTATAGTTTTAGAAATTTTTAATTTTTAATTCATTAACTTTAGTAATTTATAATTTTAATTTCTTACTTTTATTTTTACTAAACTACAACTAGTATCAATAATTTGTAAAATTTTTAATTCTTTTTATTTAATTAGCTGAATAATTTTAAAACTTTTTATATTCAACCTTTAATTTTTAATTCTATACATACAACCAAAAACTATCTAATTCAAATAGTTTTTAATGAAAAATTGAGTTTTATTTTTATATTTATTTTTCAAAAATAAAATTACTATTAAATATAACAATATCTTTTAATTAATTTTCAATTTTAAATATTTTTTTCTTTTTTATATTTATTTTTAAGAACCTATAAAATTATAGTATAATAATAATATAAAATTTTTTAAATAAATTTTCAAACATACTTATAATTAAATAATCTCTTACAGCAGGTTTTAGTAAAATAAAAAATAAAAATTTAAATAAAAATTATTAAAGATAATTTAACCAAATATTTTTTTTAAATGATTAAATCTGCATAATAATTTTTTTAATTTAGTAAATTTTAAAAATAAAAATTAAAACTAAAATTATTAGAAAAAACATTAAACAAATATTTAAAAGTATTAAACTATATAATAATTTATTTTAGTTTAGTAAAAATTTTAAAAAAATAAATAAAATATATTTAAATTATTTAATAAAATATTTAAATTTTAGTTAAATTATCAAACAAAAATTTAATAATTATTAAAATTAAATAATTAGCAAAACCACTCAAAAATACAAAAACCACTCAATCACCCAAAAACCACTCACACCTCACCAAAACCAGTAATTTTAATTTTGGGTAGTTTTGGGGTGGTTTGGTATAAGTTTACAAAACCAGGTGTCAGAAGTAAAATGTTTGAAAAATTAGGTGGTTTTTAGAAATAACCCAAAAAATTAATCAAATAATTAATATTTTCTAAATATCAGAGTAAACAGATGTCAACCAATTAAGAAATTAATTATATGACATGGTAAAACATTTTATAATTATTTATAAAAAAATAATAATAATGATATAAAGAACAAGAGATGGATGTGATGTATATAAATGAAGTTAAGTTCAAATAGATAAGAGTTGAGTGGTTTGTGTTTTCTTCTTTTTCAAATTTAAAAAGTATATATATTTTCAATACTAATATAATTGAATTTATATACAATAGTTCAAAAATTAAAATCATACATAAAAATGTAAAACCAAACATACGACATAACTGCTAGAACCCGTGTGATAAATACGGAACCAAAATCGAATTGATGAAACACGAAGCGAAACTGAACAGTATCATAAAGTCTAAACACAAAAAGATGTTGCAAAAACCAAAAAACACGACGCGATATAAAAGCCAACAAATCAAATCTCTTCTCTTCAGACACATCTATTACCATGTGAACACAACACAACTACCAAATAACTTATCGACACAACACAACTAGTCTACTCGTCGGCTTTTTTGTTCGATTTATTGTCAATCTTCACCGCCTAAAACGGCGAGCCGGAGATTTCTGATTGGTTTAAATTCTGTGGTCAAAATTAATTTTGTAAAGTCAACGACTTTTGTCTTTGTTTCATTGCAGGCATGTAGATTTATGGAGATATTTTTGTGTGTTTTTGTTTGGATTTAATTAGTTAGTTTAATTTAGTTCCTTGGTGTTTGGAGGTTTTACTTTATAAGTTAAATTGGATTGTGACAAAATGATGGGATTTTTCCAGCATAAGTTGGGACTAAATGTGTAATTTTCACTCTTTAATATTTTATTTTGATAAGATTATTTTTTTTTTAAAATACTTGAAAATGACGTTAATATTTATACACACGAAAATGAAACATTTTTATTTTATTAAAATAATTTTTATTAACTTACAATTCCATTTAATCTGATAAATTATATTTAAAAAATTTATTATTTAAAATATAAAAAAATTATAGAATTCAGATGAATAATTACTGAAATTAAAAATTTTGAAATTTTGGTAATCATTGCTGGATCTATATATATTAATTATAAATAGAAATTTAAATAAATATATTCTAATTGTTAGATATAATGTCTCATGTATAAGTTGATTCGAATTTTTGAAAATTTACTCATGCAAATGGAATTTTTTATATAATTAAAGAAAAATTGTGTGTAAATAAAATAAATGTCATAAATAAGGTTTGCATCAGAATAGGTTGACTCGAAGAAGATTGGTCTCACTCTGAGCATATTAAATCACCGTGGGAGATTATATGGTACGGTGAGCACATGGTCGACAAACAAATCTGGCCCACCAATTTTATAAGACCATGTGTGTTTTTCGTCCATCGAACAGTCAAAAAGGTCTTTCAACGATTTCTTCAAATAAAGGCAACGTGATTTTCTACGGCCACGTGTATGGTTTGAAAGGAATGAACGGTGTGCTTTTTCAAGCCGTTTATCTACCGCGTTGCAGGTGATTGAAAATGTTGTTGGTTGTTTAGTTATTGCAAGACTTACGCGCTTATTTCTTAAAAAATCATGTAAATATATTGACCATTTAATTTTATTATAAGTTAAAAAAATGGATGGTTTGAGAAAAATTTATTATTTATGTTTATTTAATTTAAATATTTAATTAAATTTTCAATAATTTTATATAAATTTGGTTATGGTTAAATTAATATATATTTTTATTTTTAATATTAATTAATATAATATATATGATTAATTAGTATTTTTCAAAAACAAAATAACTATAAAATTATTTAAAATATTATAAAATGTGAATCTTTTAAATTTTATGTATAAATTAATAAATATAAATATCTTATTTTAAATTTATAAATTATCAAAAATAATATATATATATATATAAAATAATATATATTATATATCTTTCCGCATATAAGTTATCTATTTTTTAAAAGGTTTATGTTAATTTTTTAAATACTACGTAAAATATTCATAAAACATAAAAATAGAAAAAAACTCTAAAAGTATAAAGAATGATGTACGGATTATTTTTAAAAATTTTAGTTATAATTTTAAAAATTATTAAAATAAATTTTAAATGAAAAAATTTCGTTTATATTGTATAATTTACACACAAATATTTTTATTAAAAATATTATTATAATTATTATTTTTGAAAATTTTAACTTAATTAATGATAATCCTCTAATGAAAGAAGCTAGTCAAACTAATAGAGTAATGAATAATTTTAAAAATTTCAAATATTATTATCATTAGTTTTAGATATTTGTAATCATGGATGTACATGTATGTAAGAAGCTTCCAAATGATAATTGAATTTGAAATTTAATAAAAATTTGGAATACATAGGAGGAGCGTGATTGATACGGACTATTAACTGCAGGTACGATAAAGCAAATCTCGATACTACAAATGACGAGTACATAAAAAACCCAGAGACGTACAAATTCGATTTATATAAATGGCGGCCAATTCTATGTCACGTTACAACTAGCTGTAAAAAGGTAAATTTTAAAAATTTGAAAAGAAAATTTTACATAGAATCTTCCTAAAAATATTGTTTAAATACCATTTGAATTTATCGAAATATTAGTTGGTGCTTCTTCAAAATCTATTCATCAATGTAACATTAATATGTGTTTTTATATAACATTGTATTAGATTAGCATAAAAAACCCACTTAGGCTTTACTGTATGTATTGGTATCAATTATCAAGGTTGATGCTTTAAATATAGTTCGGTGACTTTTGTGAGTATAACGTTTTGTATTTTATTTCGAATTTATAAAAATTAAAATTTTGATGATAGTATTTTAAAAATAATTATGCTAAAATTGACTTTTTTGTTTATATATTTAGGCAAACTGATGAAGCTATTATATTAATTAATTAATAAATAATATTAAAATAATTTTAATATATTATTGGTAATGATAATAATTTAACTTGATAAATATAAAAATTCTAAAAAATATCAATATAATTATTTGATTATATTTTTAAAATTAAATATAAAAATATATTTTACGTATTTTTAATAGTATTTAGAAAAATTTATTCAAAATAATATTTTAAAAATCACTATTTCAGAATGTTAAATAATTGTTTGTAAAACTACTCTCAAACATTATTTACAAAATATTATTTAATTATTGTTGGAATGGCTAATCACTATTTAAACCATTATATCAAACACAATTTTAATATTTTGATTATCGTTAATATAAATTTTAATTTTATAAAAATATTATTTTAAATTTTTTTACTTTACTTTTATTTATTTAATTATATTAAACTTTAATATACATTAATACTATTATTTTAAATTTATTATTATATAATTTTACAACTCAAACTATCCAAACCATTTAACATTAACCATCGATCACTACCATTTCAGCATTTGTTAATAAAATATATAAAGTAATTATGTAATTTATATTTTTACTATATACCCATAATTTTTGACACACGTATGGTAGTACTACCAAAGTTCTATACTTGCATAGCACATTTAATATTAATGAATTTTATTATGGTAATTTAAAAAAATATATTGTAATTCATAAACACCAAGACCAACCATAATACAGCTCTTAATAATATAACATTACAACAATTCAATTGTATATATAAACATATATATATATTCATTAATTAAAACATAATAAAACACCATATTCCAAAATAAATTAAAAAAAATAATAAAAAAATAAATCAAGTTGATTAAAGGGACAAAACAGTAATTAACAAGAAGGTGAGGCTTTTGAGTAGTCAAACGAAGCTGACTGATGATAAATAAAAATTTACTCAGAGAGAGAGCCGGGTATCTTGGGCCTCACGTGACTCTCATCACACTCTTCAAGATAAATCATGTGCTGACTCAGCACCATTTCATTTTCTCTTATTGGACCAATCTCGTCTAGTAGACCCCACCAAAACCTACGTGTCAAAATCCTACCACATCATCGGGATGCGGCGAGCCGTATTTTTATTTTAACTCTCATTAGTCGTCACCGGAATCTCCGGTCACCGTCCGGTCCATTAATTATAAATTATAATTAAATTAAAATAATTTTATTTTCTTTTTTTAAAAAATAAAAATTAAAAACATATTTCGTGCTTTCCAATTTCGGCTGTTGGGATCCTATAAAACAGCGATTTCAGTGTTTTGGTCTCCACCGCAACTTGAACTCTTTTTCTCTCTCATTTCAAAACTCACATAACACTTTACTCACTACCTTCTTCTTCACTATCTAGCTTCTATTTGAATCAGTATAATCTCTATACATAGAAATTTTGTCAAGTTTGACATTTTGTTGTGAGCTGTATTTTTATTTTTTATTTTAATTTTATTATTTACTTACCATATTAGCTGAGATACAGAGTTCTACTCTGCTTTATGAGCACACCATAAGCTGATGTTTTTTAACTCGGAAGATTCGGGATATACAAGTACTCAGATGGATTATAATTATTTGAATCCGGTGAAGTACACGAATCACCACCAGGTGACGAAGAAGTACGTGAAGTCGAAGAAAGCGTCTGAAGACGGGAAGATAAGAAGAGTGCGTGTTTTGATGACTGATAATGACGCGACGGACTCTTCCAGCGACGAGGAAGGTGGAGAGCTTTTCGCTAGACAGAGAGTGAAGAGGTATGTGAATGAAATCAGTATTGAATCTTCTTCGTCTTGTTCTTCTGATCCTGCGGCGGTGGTGGCCGGTGGGAGAAAGAGAGCCGCCGTGGACGGCGGATGTCGGCGGCCGGCGAAGGTGAATGGTGGTGGCTGTCTTGGTGGTGGTGGTGGAGTGAAGAAGTATAGAGGTGTGAGGCAGAGACCTTGGGGGAAATGGGCGGCGGAGATTCGTGATCCGGCGAGACGTGTACGGCTTTGGTTAGGGACTTATGAAACTGCGGAGGAGGCTGCGAGAGTTTATGATCAAGCTGCTATTACTCTCCGTGGTCCTGATGCTTTAACCAACTTCGCTACACCTGTTGTTGAACCCGAACCCGAATCAAAACCCGAACCGGAAGAGGAGGTGGTGGAGAAACCGGTAATGAAAGTGTCGGTATCGGTTACCGGTTCGGGTTCGGGTTACGAATCCGGGGAGGAGTCACAGTTTCACAACCTTTCATCACCTACATCTGTTCTCAACTTCAGAACTCATCATTTATCTGAACCCGACCCGGAACCGGAGAAAAAACCCGTGAGTACAGACTCGCGTATTAAACCATCATCATCGTCCACGTCATGTTGCGATTCGTCCTCTATCGATTTCCTACCGTTGGATTTACCTTTCCTCGACGAGTTTTTCAACGACGGACAGACACCGGAGCTTTCATTTTTGAACCAAAATGACAACGTTTTGAAAATCGAAGACGAAAGCAGCGCGTGGGCTGAAGATGGGTTTCAAATGTTTCTCGACGCGCCAGTGTCTGAAGACATTTTTTGTTCTTCGTCGTTGAGTCAAGTGGATGATTATTTTCAAGACGTCGGGGATTGGTTCTTTGCTGATCCGATTCTGGGAGTGTAGAGGAGAGCGAGTGAGTGGCGCGTGGTTGGATGACACTACCTTTTGATTGTCGTTATAACGGCGTCAGATTTTGTAACGGGAGTGAGAGTTTTGTTAATTTTAATTTAATTTTGGTTTTATACATGTGGCCGTTAAAGTTAACGGAAGTAGAGAAAGTGAGTGAAGTTTTGGTAATGTAGATTATTTTAAAATAATTTATTATTTTAATAATAATTTAGTTTTTTAAAAATGTTTATACTTTTGTGGAGGCTTATGTAATTTTAGAATTTGCTTAAATAAATAATTTGTTTTATTTGGAAATGTATAAATTGTTTTTGGAACATTTGAATAATTTATGGGAAGTATTTATGATAATTAATATATAATTTTTCATAAATATTTATGAGTACTTGTGAGTAATATTCTAACGTTACATTGAATAATTGATGGTTGATGGTTGTCTAGTTATGATATTTGATTGTGGTGATTTATGAGTGAACAGATGCAATGGTTTTTGACTTTGAATTTATATGGTGAAGCTATTGCCATGTTTTGCATTGTTGGGTGATTTTTGTATGAGTAGGTATCACTTTGAATATCATAATGAATAATGCTCAAAGACAATTAAGTGAGCTTTGATATTTGGTGACAAGAGTTTAAGCATGTATTTTCATGTTATCAACTTGAATAACTTTTAATAATATAAATAATAATTTAAATAATATTTTGTAAAAATATCTCTTGATATTAATTTTTAAAATATTAATTTATATTTTAAAAAATATTATTCCAACACTCGAATATAATAATAAAGTATTTATTTATAAATTTTATATTCAATAACTATTTAAGATTACTAAAATGTTTATTTAATAATTTTAATAGCTAAAAATGAACATGTAGCTTTAAATAGAAAAAAACATTTATTTAATAAAAAAATTAATTAAATATAATTTTTATTGAAAATAAATTTAAAAATCATTTAATATGCATTTATAGTTTTGGATTGGTATATAAAATAATTAAATAGATTGATTTAATTATTTTTAAAATATATATAGAGAAAATTTTATTTAATAGAATATTGATTATTATAATATATTTAAATTTAATCTAGTAATAAATAATTATACTGTATTTAAAAAAATATTATCTTAATTATCATTCTCACATAATTATTAATATTAAGTTATATATATATATCATTCCTATAAAAATATTTTTTTTAAAAAAAATCAAACAATTTCTATACAATATGGACCCAGGTAAATATTTTAAAAAAAAATATATTTTTATAGGATTAGTAAATAAAAAAATTTATTTTAAAATGTAAAGAAAATGGTGATGACCAGGTAAAATTACGTGTGTGAATGGATGCCACGTTGGCATTCTTATGGACCCACACGTGTATCCGAAATTTGCGGTGATGGCTTTGTATTCGTCCAAGTCGGTGCCGCTCGTGTGTTAGTAAACACGTCGTTTTAGTAAATTACTTTTAAAAAAATATAATTATCTTTATTTTAATTTTTTAAAATTAATCCATTGCTTGTCGATCACAGCCGAAAAGTTAGTGATAAAACATAAAAGCTAAAGATGGAGGCTACAATAAGATAAATATAAATGACTTAAAAAGAAAATAAATTGTGAATATTTTGAAAATAAAATATATTACATATAATTAATATAAATATAGATGGGTTTATTGATTTAATAATTATTTTAAAATATATAAAAAATAAATTAATCTATTAAATAAATTATGGTAAATAATAAAAGTGTGAACGTGGCAATTATTTCAAAATAAATTATTTTAAAGGGTATTTGTGTCGTTGTGTGAGTGATGAGAGTGTTTTGATCAATGTCGAAGTGCTACTTGCTTCACTATTACTCAAGAGTGTAACATAAATTCATTTAAATAATAATAAAAATATTATTAAATATAAAAAGGTATTAAAAAAGTTATTATAATTATGTCTCAAACCCCATTTCATACAATTATTTGTTTCATGTAATAATTGTATTGGAGATATTATACAAAATCTTAATCCACGTGCCTCCTGCTCAACTACATTTGTTTTTCTAATTTTTTTTTCAAATAAAAATAAATTGAGATTGTTTTGCATTTGCATTAATGATATTAACTATAGTTGGATACTTTTTGGAATAGTTAAATATAAAATTAAATATATATCTATATTTTGCTTGTATTATTTATTATTAAATATTGTAAATTTTAGTATAATTTTTTATAAAAACAATTTAATGTAGCACTACAAAACATACTATATTTTACAAAAATAGTATTTAAAATATAATATAAAAAATAAAAAAGTACCAAATTAATAAGTTATCTAAATATGTATGTATAGTTTTTAATTGCATCTATATTAGATAATACAAAAGATAAATTTTAATTAAATTTTATACACTATAAAAAAAATTAGAAAAATATTTTAATTATGAAGAGAAATATTTTAATTGTCTAATTATTATTTTTAAAAATTAGTAAATTTCTTTCAAAAAAAAAATATGCAATGGAATAATGTAAAATGTATTTGAATAGTATTTTATAAAATTAAAAGTTAGTAATAATTATTCAAAAATAATATTTAATATTTTAACAACGTTCTATTAAAATAACTTCATTATTTTTATATTAATATTAATAATATAAATTAAATACTAAAATGTACTTTTACTCTACTAATAATAATTACTAACTATTTCACTTATATATTTATTCAACCTATTATTTCAACCGCTTCCGTCAGATCCTATAAAATCCAACACTATTAATTTAGTATATTCTAACATTACCATTTATTTAAAAAGGTTATTTCCAAAAACACCCCAATTTTTCAAACGTTTCACTTTGAGCATCCAGTTTTGAAATTTTTGGAAAACCATCCCAAAATCAAAACCACTAGTGGTTTTTGGTAATTTTGTGAGTGGTTTTTGTGTTGTATGAGTAATTTTGATTTTAGGAAATTTCCGAATCTCTAAATTAAACATATAGAATTTCAAAACCACTCATACAACACCAAAACCACTCACAAAAATACCAAAAATCACTAGTGGTTTTGATTTTGGGGGTAGTTTTCCAAAACTTTCAAAACCGGATGCTTAAAGTGAAATGTTTAAAAAAATTGGGTGTTTTTGAAAATAACCCTTATTTAAAAACTCAAAATAAATTTCAAACAAACTCCACTTATGCTATCTATACACCCAACAAACAATGTCATTTCCATCTATCACATTAAATTGTCCATTTAAAATCCACACACCTAACTATTCTCTTTGTCAATAATTATTGTACTTTGGTCTCTCTTTGGCTTATGAACTTATACTAAACTTAACTTAATGACAATTATTTAGTCAAACTCACCAACTAATATAAGTAGCTCCTTATATATAGTACACTACTCACATGTGGATACATAAGAGGCAACACATAATATCTAGTACATTTAGATAGGCCACTGAGTTGAGTTGACATCAATGGCTTTATTATTTTTGCTTAATGGATGGTTTTGTTAGTCATATGGGTCCTAATTTTATGATTCTTGCCGGTTGGTAGAGATAAATATCTATGATGGTTTTTAGACCATGGTTTCTTGTATTTTACACTTCATTTTATGTACCTATTTTACTTTAGAGTTAAATGAATTGTACACAAATAAATTTGTAGTTTTACATATTGTAGTCAATTTTGTATTCCCAAAAGTTAAAATATTGTCAAAAAAAAAATATTTTTATTATATAAAAATGTGGGATCTATATACATGTATTTAAAATTTTGAGTAAATTTCTGAAACGAAATGATAGTATATAGAGAGTTTATTTGGATTAAAAATATAAATTTATATAAATTAAATAAATTTGATTAAATTTTATTTTGATTTTTTACATTTTGTAAATAAAATTTTTTGTATTTTTTATTTATATTTTAATTTTTTTTTGTATTTTAATTTTTATTTTGTCATTTTTTTATTATATCATTTAAATTTAATAAAAGAAATTATTTATTTTACAATATGAATGGCAATAGTTCTATATAAAATCCTTTTTTTTTTTAAGATAATGTTAAAATATAATAGTTTAAAAATTTTACATTTAAAAAAAAAATATATTTCTTGATTATTGTTTTTTTAATTTGTCTAGAAAATAGTGATTATTGTATACATGCAACTATGTTATGTGAAAATGAACTATGGAAAAAGGATAATAAGGACTAGGTTTTGGGGTTATTTTTTAATAGGGGACAATATAATTATGAGGTGAGTGAAACTTAACACATCAAATTATTGAAAAGCTAGCTACAAAACCAGCTATGTAAAAGTACTTTTTTTGACCCACTTATAGCTTTTGTGTTTTATATTCCAAACAAAAACCTTATACACATCATTCAAACTACATGCAACTTACATCGTTTGATCGAAATTCCTTAATCTACTTAATGACTTGTTTGGAGGCTCTAATTTTGTCCTACAAAATGGACTTATATTCTGTTGTACAGAAAAAGTGCTTCTAAATTGCTTTTTTGTTGTAAAATTTTTATTTTTATTTTTATTTTTACTTTACTACTTTGTCATCATGGAAAAGGTTCTAATTTGGGCATCTAACGTCGACTAAGAATTAAACTTTTTTGTAAGTCTTATTTGCTTTATATAGAAAGTTAAAACTTAAAAGTGCTTATTAAATTATAGTAGATGCGATCAATTTAAACAATTATAGTAAAAAGACAAAAGATAAAATATGGTTCGAATAATTTTTTTAAAACATATTTTAAAAACAAACAAAACATTGCTTTATGTTGAAAGCTACACTTCTATATACAATTCATAACTAGATTAAATTACTTTCCATAATAGAAAAGAAAAGAAAAGAAAAGTTAAATCTGAAATAATTATAAATATATAGTAGTAGATTAATTATTAAAATTAAATTTTTGACTTATATTTTTAAAATTATTATTTTGAATTTGATATTATTTTATATAAACAATAAATATATTCATGAATAATTAAGTAGATATTCATAAAATTGAAATTACTATTTTTTATTTAATATTTTAATATTTTTTATTAAAATTTATTCACAAAATAAAATATAAATACATAATGTGACTAGAAATTAATTTTTTTCATTATATATTTCTCTTACGATATTATTCAGATTATCACATCTTCCAAATAAAAACAAGTGATTTCGCAAAAATTATTTGGACTTTTTATAAAATAATAAACACTCACACCAAATAAGTTTGAAAACAATAGATAAATTAACTCAATATCAAAAAATAAGATAAAATAATATATATATAAATATTTCACATGTATAACCAGACAAATTAAAGAGAGTGAATCATTACAGTATGATTGTGATAGTATTTGAGTGTTTATTATTTTATATTATCTTATATTCAATTCAAAATTCATAAATATTTGTGTTGTGTTGTGTCTACTTCTTTACATACTTGTGCATCATGTTTTTCAATTCACGTGAGACATTTATTTTCTTGTTCTCTTTATTTATTTATTTATTTATTTCCTGAGCATGCAAGTTGGTGTAATTATAATCATGAACCGACTGCTTTTTTATTTTTCCTTTTGGAAGGTTAAAGAAACTCTTTATCACTTTCTTTAGTTCTTGAAGATTTGATTTAAAGGAAAGGAAATTAAAATTTTTATCTTTATTTAATATAATATTATTTTAAAACTAGTTTATTTATAAAATTCTAGTGAAAGAGTCGTACGGATAGGGTAATAGTATATAAATTTTTTTTAAAAAAAAAAAGCAAAAAAAGCCATGGTCCATTTGTAAAGAAAATTATAATTAAAAATATATGTAGATGTATATTTCACAAGCTACTTGGTGAATGAAGTGACAGAAAACAATCGAGATTCATTCATACACACATGCATTGATTTGTCATTTTCTTCAAATGACTTATAAGCTAAAAGTTAACACAAAAGCCAAAAGCCAATCTTATTTTACCTCCGTCACTAGCTGTCAATCCAAGATACAAAATAACCCATGACTTGTTTTGTAAAATTTACTTGCTTGTTTTACTTTTCTTAAGGTTTATGGTTTGTTTGGATCCGCTTATCCTTTTAACTATTGATTAAGAAAATAATAAATAACAAATAAGTAAATTTTAAAAGAAATGTATATTTATAACATATTACATTTATTATTATTATTATTATTATGGAAAGTAAAACACAATCTATTAAGACCCTGTTTGGATAAACTGAGTTTTGACATTAGAAAGCTGTTTCAGATGGTATTCAGATAATTGGTAAAGTGGCTCCGCTTCGCTCTTTCAAATAAAGTAAAAATTATTGATTAAAAACAATCCGAAACAAGTCTAAGTCTATTTTTATAACTTGTATAAGTATTTTCTAAAGCTTTCTGAATGCAAAATCACTTTTCTATATTGTTGGAATAAAATTTAATAGTGTTTGTATGTTGGAAAAATGTATTTTAATGAAAAGAATTAATGTAGTACTTCTATATATTTTATTAGAAGATAAACGCACAAAGGGTCATAAAATATATTTGAATAACTTATACTTTCGCTTCGATTACTTTTATAATGTATAAAAAAAATTGAATTTCTAACGAAAAAACTGAAAAAAAAAAATCTTGAATCCAAAAAACTATAAAAATATTTCTTAATACAGAAAACTCTATAAATTCAAAATTAAGTCAAAATACTTATGTAAATCATCACAATATTCTCTATACCAATTAGAAGAAAAGCAAAGACGAGGTAGATAAGCTAGAAGGAGCTTAAAATGTTGTGCTAAGAAAAGAAGAAAGCTGCATGAAGAAGTCGATTTTTGCAGGCTTTAATTTTACAACAGCCGAAGAAGATAGAAAATTGATGTCATGTGAAAGCGTTGGTCCAATGAAAAAATTAATAAAATAAAGGGACTTAAATGCATAATGTTGACAACACTTGTGCAGAAGAGCATCTAGTTTTGTGCTTTATTTCACTTTGGTCCCCTAATTTATCATCACTTTTTGTTTACATCACTTTCATTAGATCCTCTTCATGTCTTTCTTGTCCTTCTCTTCCTCTTTATCTATCTATACACATTTATTAAATTCACCTTTTATTTTCTATTTTTTAACTTTATTATTATTATTTTTTTATATTTGACACAATAAAATTGCAAAAATAAGTATAGAATAAAGTGTGTACTAATTGAAATAACAAATATATTAAGTTTATTTATTTTAGCTTTAATTGACTCTATTAAATATTTAATATCAATGAAATTTTATTCAAATAAATATAAAATTATTTAGTAACAATGTAATAAATTGTGGTATATTTTGTAAGTATTTATTTATTCTTCATTTTACAATGGAAATTGTATCTTGGTTATATAATAGATTGATAGTGAATATTTATTTTTAAAAAATTAACAATTATTATTTTCTATTTTAAAATTGCGGATTTATAAACATAAATGTGATTTTATTTTTTCAATTTATTATTATTATCATAAAAAAATTCAAAGGTGTCATATATCGTTAAAAAAACAAATCTCGTAAGTCAAATCAAGATGTTGACTTGTTATAATCATCATCATGATAAAAAACAACTTGTCATATAAAGCCACGTGGCAAGTACGGAGTCCGATGATAGTAGAACAGTAGTATTAAAAAGACGGGCCCACAAAATCGAAATCTGGGTTTAATCGTCTGAGCGCAAGCACATGGCAGACCCGGAAACGTATCATACAAGACTTTCGCGTGTTTTGTTGTGGTGGGTCCCTGTCGTGATGAAATATCAATGGAGGGCCTCCTGATTAATATTTAATTATTATTTTTTAGTGTTTTTCAAAAAAGAAGACAATGGAGGTGGGCAACACGTGAAGCGAGCATGGGTCGACTGTACAGGATCGCTGTTTGGAGTGAGTTCTTTTACACGTGGCAAGTCGTGACGTGGAAGGTTGTTTGTTTCGGTCTCTAATAATCTGCCACGTAAGAGGTGAGTCACTATATTCAACTGTTCAATCGATGATCTAGTGAAGCAACATCATGAGTGTTTTGAAACTTCACCAAATCACATTTTCAATTAAGACTGTGTTTGGTGTAATCGTCTTCTATTTTTAATTTGACTTCAAATTATATTTATAAATTATTTTTAAAAAATTAATATTTTTTATTTTAACACTAAAAATTTTTTAAAGCTTAAAAATATTTATATAACTTATTCAAACACCATCTGCCACAAATTTCAGAAATCAGGAACAAGTACTAGAAATGTAAGATTAGAGATATCTTAAAAAATGGAAGAGAGAATGCAAGATTTGACATATGAGGGACAAGAAGGTGATGGGCAAGAATGTGAAGATGTTTGATGAAAGGATGATGTTTTTGCAACTTCTTTTTGACTAAGTTGTGATTGCAATCAACCATATTCATTTATCATCATTTAACAACTATACTTTGACTTTTCTCTTCTCCACTGAATTGGGAACATGTTCTTGTTGCTATCACTTCACTTTCTAACATATCCCATGCTCCCTTCACTTGTGTTCCATGATTGTTATCTTAAACATATTAGACACTATCCATTTTAACCTTTCATCAACTTTAGTTATATTGAAAAATACAAGTCTCTTTCTAAATTTGATTTACATTCCATAAAAAGATAAAGTTCACATTTAACTTTGATGTGTTTGTTTGTTATATAACGGTTTTATAGGCTAATGACCTTATCAAAATTTGACTTGTCTTGCAATCAAAAGTTGACTTAATTGAATTAATCACATTCTCTAAGATTCTCAAGTCAATTATGCTTTCCATTACGTTGGATTTTGTACACATTTTAGTTGAAATGTAAGACTCATTATATTGGCTGCTTTAAGAATTTTGTTGGGCTATCACATCAAATTTTAATATACTGCTTAAAATGTTTTAAATCCCATTCCCGTCTAGCATCCTTTTTAAGCTAACTTAATTACATGATTTAAGAAAATTATTTCATTTTTAATTTTAAATATATTAGACTTTTTCCCTTGTTCTTTTTATATGATATATTTGTTTCATTGTAGGCAATATTTAATAAATAATTTAAAATATTTTTTAATTTAGATATAAATAATTAAAATTAAAATTTATTTTCATTACAAGGTCTTTTTCCCACCTTTATTTCCATTAATGATTAGGTTATTTTTATTAAAATTTTAATTACCATTTTTTTCCTAATAATTTTTAGATTGTTATTACGATAATATTATATAAGTAATATATTTTATAACTATAATTATTATAATGTGTTATTATATAAAAATTGATGTTATAAAGAAGTGTGACGGTATATAATATATATATTTAAAAATAATTTTTAAATAAATTTGAATTTATTTACATTTTTTTAATTTAGAAAAATATATATTACATATTCAAACTATTTATCCACATGCACCATGATGATTAATTTTAGTCAAAGTGGTTAACAAACTAAAACAACTTTCATACACAAATCGCCACCTTTTAAACCATGATTTAGACATATAATAACACAAAGACAACTTGTTCTCACCAAACACCAAAGTATTTAGCTAACCTCCACCGAAAACAAAAAGATTTTCATGTCCCACATCAAATTTAGACAAGACTTAAAGATGGTTGGCTTCTTGTCTTCTCAAACCCTAACCTTCCAAAAAGTTGAACCTAATTGTGTTTCTTCAATTGAGGATTGATTTGTTGAATCATTTTTATTATTCAATTATCTAAATGCACCCAATAGGAAGTCAAACTAAGTGTTTACACATATTAAACATTGTAAAGATGTGTATGATTGAATATAGCCTATATTAGCTAATCATGTCTTTAAACTTTTATGTTCATGTTTAAGAAAAAGGTCTAAATTAATTATACTTTTTGGCCGACATTCCCTTCACTATGTTTTTGTGAATTGGTTTCTTTTACTTTTGTGTATAAATGGATGTTTGATTATATTTGGTCCACACATATATTGTCATGGAATTGGTTTGAAATTTAATGGATTATAATTAACCCATATACTTTGTATTCATTTTGATTTGTTTTTGTTTGGTATTCTCAATCTATTCATTACAAAATAATGATGACAATGAAAATGAATTTGATGTTAGGCCTGTAGGGGTCAACATTGTTCCCTTATATCTAAAAAATAAGAGGGTCCATGTATGATTATGACTCTTGCACAATATAAGTTACACAGCTGGAGCATGGTCCATTTTAACAAACAATTGAGAACCTCAGGTGTCTAATCTTATATCTAACCATGTTGAATAAATTTTGATGTCAAAAGTCCCCACTCCAGCCTTGAAAACATTAACAAACAAGTTACATTACATTATACAGTAAAAAGTTGATGAACACAAAAGCCAACCTCAATATCTTCTACAATTGAACAATCACCTTTGAATTTGCCAACTTGTGAAGTGGGAAAAGAGAAAAGGGGTGTTGTGGACAGAGTGTATGGACCCATGTATGCTTATTGACTGTTTGAGAGAGCATTGCTGATGATATGGTGAGTTCAGACACGAGAACAGCATGAGTAGGTCAAAATCAGTTCACAACATAATTTCCAGGAAGACAAAGCAAGAAGGTTTCATTTGGGCATTTCCCATTTCGATTCTTCTCCACAAAGAAAACATATAGCCCATTTGAGAAAATAAGTCATTTCTAAAAGTGCTTTTTAGGGGGTAAAAGCTATTTAGACTTTTTAACTTTTGACGGTAGAAGAAGAGAAGCAAAAGTCATTTTCAAAAAATTAATATTTTTGGTTTCCTAACGTGAGTTACCCAAACAAAAACAGCTTTCAAAAGCCAGATCGCACTTAAGTCCTAAACTTCCTTTAAAGCTCTTTTCACAATTATCTTCTATAAGTTAGAAGCGAAAAACTGAAAGCTCAAAACAATAGCGATTGCACATGAAAGATGGAAGAATGCTTTCATTTAATGGAAGTAGAGATATACACAAACGTTTTAAGAGAAAGGAAATCTCATCGATCTGAATATAACGAGAATTATATGCACAAGAAGACCTAATCAACCGAAAAAGACTAATCCAATCCACACGAATTGATTAAAGATATAAAACTGGTATTGAGAATGCATAGTATTACCTTCAAACCAAAATCTACTCTGCTCACTCTGAGTTTCGTGTCTGGAAGAAAAAACAAAACATCTCTATCTGCCTTACTTGACTTAACCTCGGGCCAAAAATACGTCTAAGTTCTTCGATCTGCCATTAGTAGATGAAGATCCTTCCAGCTGAGATCGAATCTTGGAACCCCGTCTGTTGTAGACTGTGTCCTTTTGTCTTTGTGGGTGCTCTTTGTAGGATACCTGTTGCAGATGTAGCATGGCAATCATGCTAACTGCAATTATAGCAGCATTGCCGAGAATTCCACCCATATGATCCAGTTTAAGAGAGTTTTTGGCGAAATTGAAACTTGATACAAGGACTTTGATAAATCTATTTGCTTGTCCTCCAGGTGACATGATGTTCTTAGATGGACTAGTTGGTGAATTACAAAGATTATCAGGTGAAATAAAGCGAGAAGCATCATGCACATCCCCCACGAATGCTAGAGCTTCTTCGATGACTTGGTACTTCTTACCATGGTGTTCTGCCAACCTCAGTGCTAGGATTATTCGGCTTTGCTCTAATCGTGCAATCGCAGCATCTTTCTCAGCTCGTTGCTGGAGTTGTATAGTCTGTAAAGCATCAGCACACAAGATGTTCCATCAATTTTTTACAAATATGATATCTATCATTATACAAACTAAGCTAATAAACACCGAACTTAAATCATAAGTTCTAGTCAAAGACAAAAGAAACAGCATAATAAAACAGCTTGAGGTATGTAAGAAGGACAGATTAACTACAGCAAAGAGGAGAAGCAGCAGCAATAAATTAAAAATAGAGTACCATCCCAGTTACTTAGATTCCAATGTGCAAGGCACAGTCTTTATACTACTCAACTTGTACTCATTTGCAAATTCTCATAGATACTGATATCGCCTTCAATTAAAATGAATATAATTCCTGGACTCATACAGCAGGAACGATAAATTTCTACAAGAAGAAAAAAGAATAGACACATGCTGAGTTGCAATCTCCCATAAGTCCAACCGCTTCATCCTCCAGGCATCAACATCAGCAACTCCTCCTAAACACATCGGATGAATTTCTTACGTGCATTCTTCCAACATTCATCCTAAACAATCCGAAAAACTTCCGTTCCTTTTCAATTACAGGGTCAATGGCATACTTAACTAAATTTAAACACATCAAGTGTCCTACATCACAGCAACAGGCTTCAAAACTCAAGTACAATTCATGTTTCAATCGCGTGCATCCATGAAGTTTAACAAAATCTCAAAATTCTCTATTTCAAGCATTGCAACATTCAAGTTTTAACCATGTGACTAATCATTATCCAATATTAGGTAACGACAGTTACTACTGTCCATATACTACTTACTAAATAACTAATTTTCCACTTCCTAGGCAGTATACAACCCATCATGCTCTTCATCATTATCCAATATACCCAAAAACTATGTACCCAAAACTAAATATCAAGAGTTACACTGTAATCCTGACTAATCAAAGTAGAAAAAAAAAAAAAAAAAAAAAATTTCGTTTCATCCTCCAAGTTTATTTCCATTTCCATTCCGATTTCCGATTCTTCGAACACTATCTACAATACCCACATAACAAATACAAAAGCACAATATCTTCGAAACTACATTTTGTAATTTTTACATAGTGAATTCTATAAATTCATAACACAAAATCAACTCTAAACCAAACACAAATTCAATAATACTTCAAATACAAACACGATTACCAAACAATCAGATAAAACAAATCAAAACCCATTGAGTGAAAAACCCAAACACTGACTTACTTACATGTAAAAACTCAAGCTGGTCTTCCAAGTTCTCAAGAGCAGTACGAATCGAATTCAAACTCTTAGCTTCACGAATAGCGGAATCACCTTCATCATCGACTCTAAAACCCTTAATGAAGACATAACCCTGACGATTCTCATCCGATTGATCAACGAATGGCTTCTTCTTATTGTCATTATCAGGAGGCTTCTTTAGGGTTTTGATGAAATGGTCACGTGAAATTGAGTGTATAGCATCGCTTAGCTTGTCGTGTAGGTCCCATATCTTCTCCAGAACTGCCTCGATTTCGTCTATCTCCATTTCCCATTTCATTGGAGCTGTTGGAGATGGTGATGACGATGATGATACAATGAGGAGGGAAATTTTGGGGGGAAATGTTATTGGTGGTGGATTGATTTTTCGTGTTAGGTTTTCATTTTTCACATCGAGTTTTTTTTTTTTTTTTCAATAATTTATTTGTTTTAACGGTTTTGGTTGGGCTTGGGCCCATTTGTTTAAATGCTTTTCGATAAAGACAGTTGAGTTTTGGTTGGGCTTGGGCCCACTTATTCGTACCAATACCACCGAATAAAATAACTAATCGTTTTTCCACTTTTTATATTTTTAATAGCAAAGTGGACATACTTGTAAATAAATATAATATATTTTAAATTTTAAAAATTGGATAAATTCAATTAAAATTTTTAAAAAATTCACATGCTACACATGTTTGGAACTCACAAATTGGCAAATTGGTTCTTCATTATTAACAACTTGTACATTTTGTTGTCTAATTCTCTAAACACCTGCATGTCAAAGAGACGAAAAGGTATCAAATACATAGATTATTACACCATAAAACTTAGAAAAATCAGAGGGATTTAAAGAATAAGATCTTGGTTCAGGATATTCATGGTCGAGTTTCTTCTGTGCCTCTACTTATTCTAGTGTATATCGTACTCATTTCAAAGTAAACTATAATTTGTGATATATTATGGTTTATATAATAGCATGAAGACAAATTCCTGTAAATATAAATATATATATATATATATATATATATATATATAAGTTTAAATGTAGCAGCGTTCTGTCGACTCCTAATTTTTTTTTAAAAAAATTTATATAACGGTTAATTTTTACAAGTAGGATGAAAAAAATATTTTCAAAATAATTATTTAAATTTTATATTACGTATATTTAAGATTATTTCTAATTATAAAATTATTATTTTTATATAATAAAGTATAAAATATATTCCTCTTTTGTCTTAAATTTACTTATTAATCTTAGTTTTATTATATAATTTAACATAAAAATGAAAATATAAAAGACAATATCATGTGTCTATAGTTATTTGGGGATTATAAAACGTCCCATATGTACATAAATACTTTCCACTTTTAATATTTAATATTAATCATAATATTTATGATTTCTCTTTAATTAAAATGTTTATGTTTTCAACTAGGATTCGAGTAGGAGGTACTCCAAACAAATGAAATTCACTTCCATAAACACTCCTTCTAATATATGCATGAAAAACTATCTCAAACGTATACTCGTGCATGAAAATATTTGAACGTGGTAGTGAAACACATAAGCCAAATATATAATGTTAATAATTGGGTTATTTCTAAAAACACCCCATTTTTTCAAACGTTTCACTTTGAGCACCCGGTTTTGAAAGTTTTGGAAAACAACCCCCAAAATCAAAACCACTAGTGGTTTTTGGTAATTTTGTGAGTGGTTTTGGTGTTGTGTGAGTGATTTTGAAATTCTATATATTTAATTTAGAAATTCGGAAATTTTCTAAAATCAAAATTACTCATACAACACCAAAACCACTCACAAAATTACCAAAAACCACTAGTGGTTTTGATTTTGGGGGTGGTTTTCCAAAACTTTCAAAACCGGGTGTTCAAAGTGAAACGATTGTTGTGTGAGTGATTTTGAAATTCTATATATTTAATTTAGAAATTCGGAAATTTTCTAAAATCAAAATTACTCATACAACACCAAAACCACTCACAAAATTACCAAAAACCACTAGTGGTTTTGATTTTGGGGGTGGTTTTCCAAAACTTTCAAAACCGGGTGTTCAAAGTGAAACGATTGAAAAAATGGGGTGTTTTTGGAAATAACCCGTTAATAATTTATATTGGTTTTTGGTGGGAGTTGAAGTTGAACCTAACTTTTGAACTCCCTTATTTGTCTTCTCGCATGGACGTTATTTTCCATGAAAATAATTACTATATATCTATTCATTCAACAACCATTTTAATAACCACTCAAGACAAAACCATGCAACAACTAGACCTACTAATGCAATTGTATCTCTTTGTCTTCTTGCATTTGAAAATATACCAACAAAATCACAACTTCGATCCAATCAAACAATATGAACCCAACCTCCTATTCATTGTTCATAAAACCACACAACAATATAGTAATAGTTGTCATTTCATTGTTTACAAAACCACACAACACAACCATTACATTACATTACACATATCTTATTCATCCAAATCTCACTACACAATCTTACACAAGCAAACCATACACGTCACTTGGTTTTATTATTTCCCAAACACACCCCTATAGTTTCACATAATTACCCAAAAACACAATGTTTCTACACACCTTCTCTTTGCCCCCCTCGCTTTTGCGAAACACTAACATCAGCCTCCTCCAAAGCACCATCTTCTCCCGAAATCTCCTCCAACGACTTTCCTTTCGTCTCCGTCACCAAAAACGTACAACAAAACCCTAACATGTTCGTAAAAGCTAAAACCATCATAGCTTTTCGAATCTCATGCGTAGTTCCTTTCAACGTATAGGATTGCACCACGAAAGCCGCAATCAAAGCACCGGCTTTTCCCGAAGCTGCACTCAAAGCATGACACGTGGCTCTAACCCTAGTCGGGAACAACTCAGCCGGGAGGACAAAAGTCGTACTGTTCGGTCCGAAATTCGCAAAGAAGAAAGTCAAACCGTATAGAGTACCAAACCATAAGTGATGTGTCTTTAAATAATCGTACATTACACCCATAGTAAGCATAAAAATCGACATCATGAAGAACCCAATCAATTGGATATAAAAACGTCCAATTCTTTCTATAAATAGAACCGTAAACCAATACCCCGGAAATGTACCCAACAAGGCCACGTAAAACATCGCACGCGAAGTCTCAAAAACTTCACGAATCGCATTAACTTCGCCGGCCTTGTGTGTCAAATTCATAGCGGGAAAGATATCCTTTTGTGTCAAATTTTGACTATAAAAAGCAATATCAAGTAGGAACCATGTGCTCATTGTACCTATCAAGTGAAGTCCATGTCGTTTAAAAAACTCCATAGAGAACAACGAATATTCATTATTCGATTTAAATTGAGTCAATTTCTCATTATCCGCATTAATCTCAATATCCAACACTTTACCCATATCGATCGCGGCTTGTTTAGCATTTCCTTCTATTAAAGCCGTGTAGCGACCCGTTTCGGGCATTTTCATACGCCAATAGTATGTTAACAAAGCCGGGAGGGCTCCAATCATAAGTACAATTCTCCATAGAAAATCACCCTCCGGTTGAGTTGATAAAACCGGATTGTTATTAAAACTCGGAGCGGGATATTTACTAAGAAATACACTCGATAAAATCATAGTAACTAACCCGGCGAAAATGATCCCAACTCCTTGCATAGCGAAAACCGCGGCGATAAACGCGCCGCGGGTGGTTTTATTAGCGTATTCGGACATAATTGTAGCGGAGAGTGGGTAGTCACCACCAATCCCAAACCCTAACCAAAATCTAAAAAAACATAACGACCCAATAACGGATTTATGTGTCGAACCAAATGATAAACCCGAACAAATGGCACAAATGACCATTAAAACTAGTGTTACACCATAGACTCTTTTTCGTCCGAGTTTATCACCTAACCAGCCGAAGAAAAGTTGGCCGGTTAGGGTTCCGACTAATGCGACTCCGATGACGAAGTTATTGACGCCGGCAGGGATTTTTCCTTGCGAGTTTTTTGATGGGTCGTAGTAGTAAAGTCGGCCTATGAGTTTAGAGACCGTTGAGATGCAAAAGAGGTCGTATGCATCGGTGAAAAAGCCCATGCCGGCTATTATTATTGCTGTGACGTGGTACCATTGTGTTTTCGCTGTGTCCAGTGCGTGTAGGACTGCTAGGTTGTTTGACATTGTTTTTGTGTGGTTTTGGTGATGGTTTTTGAATTGGGTTTGGTGTGTGTTTATATATAGTTTGAGTGTTGGTGATGAGAGTTTTGGGTCGTGGATTACTATATGAGGATAGTTGGAATGAACAAGAATGAGTGGGATATTCTATTTGCATTGATTAATAGAGGCATATGCCGTTGTCTTTGATGGTAATCTGCTTATTAATATTCAGGTTTATGTGTAGGTTGGTATGGGTGTGTTTATATGGTTGGATTGATGTTACCAATGCTTTAATGTGTGTATGCTCTATTACTATTAAGAATATATCGAGTGAATTGGATTGATATATCGAGTGAATTGGATTGAGATATCTCAACCCGTTTGTTCATTTCTTTTGAAAACACAATTATGTATATTTTTTAAATTTATATTCAAAATAAATTATTTTGAATACACAAATTTATATTCTGTCAGATCTATATATATAACAATTTATAAATACATATTATATTATATTATATTATATTATATTATATTATATTATATTATATTATATGTCAGACATATATATATATATACACCACGAAAAGAAAAAGTGTGGAATTATCACTCCTTCACTTTTAAATGCAGCAAATACAAAGTTTAAGGAAATCTAATCACTCAAAAGCCCAAATATTGCTTAGGGAGTGAAAAGAATCCGATCTGATCTGAAAAATTATCGATTTGATCTGAATTTTCGGATATTCAATTCGATTTTTAAAATTTCGGATTATCGAATTTAAAAGCAGATGATTGGATACGGATCGGAATTTTTTGATTTCGGATTATCCAAATATCCAAATATATATATTATAATTTTTTTAAATTCTCTCTACAAATAAAGTATTTTAAATATTTATAAATATATTTTTTTTATATTTATATAGTTTGATTTGTTTGATTATATAAATAAAATATAATATAATAGTTTAATTATTTTTAATTATTTTTCTTTTAAACCGAATAATAAATATATATAAAAATAAATAAAGTAAAATCGGATACCGAATATCCGGTTATCTGACCCAAAAAATCGGATATCCGATTTTTTTAGATCGGATACAAATCACAATTTTCTTAATCTGAAATTTTGGATCGGATCAAATCCGATATCCACAAATGCACACCCCTAACCACCACCACCCGCGTCTTTAGCAGGACTTCAGCAATCGTTAAATTACCTTCAACCCGTATATTTTCTTCAGTCTCCACCAAATAGTTTAGCAACTGGAAGTACTTCGCCACCTTCTCTACCTAGTACACCATATCCGTTAAACAAACAGCGCCATGGACGATGGCGGCCGCGAAGCCTCTTCTAATTAGTCTATTTGGGTAATTTAGGAATACTCTTTTATATTTTATTAAATTCATTTTCTTTCACTTATTTCAAAATCTAATTATTAAACAATCTGTTTTCAAACGGATACCAAATTTACTTAAAAGCAGATTATATAATAATTTGTGTTGTAAGTGATCTAGTTGTTGCAGCATCAATCATGCGTACGAGCATGACAGCTCAGGTTCTCTTGCACCGCTGCTTGAAGGTTTGGGATTTTATCAATTCTTGTACTCATCAATTTCCATTCATCAGAGTTCTTGTTCATATTGCTACATTAGTTATTTGTGAAATGCTTATTTTTTCGGTGGAAAAGAGAACAATCAGTTTAATGAGTTGAAATTAAAGTTGTGCATCGATTGGTAACGGTCAGTAATCGGTAAAATTTTGGTAATCGATAATATATAGGTGAACCGATTACCGACTAATTTTTTATCAGTCGGTAATTGTCGGATATTATCGGTAATGGGTCGGTAATCAGTAAATATCGATAATCTCAATCTCATAAAATTTGGACGAAAATTAGTAAAAGCGTGTCTACAATGTCTATTGGTTACCATTTACGGGTCCGGCGATGCAAAGAGCTTCGAAAGCACGGCCTATGCTTCTTTGTAAGCTTTCTCGTAGTTCATATCAGACTTTACAGGATGACTGAACCCGCTTCCTGTGATGGCTGGGGCTAATGTGCACTGGTCGGGACTAGAGCTAATGCAGCGGCTGAGTCTAATGCACCCGAAGCCTGAAGTTAGTACTTGGCCTATTCCGCAGCATAAGATAGTTAAAAAGCTTGTGGTGCGAATGGAAGGGTTTAACTTCTTTCTTCCTGATTGGACCGGATTGGGAGGATTTCGTCTCCTGGTGAATGGAAATACGAAAAGAAGAAGACTTAGGGCTTGATGCCCCGAGAAAACGAAAGGGGAACGACTGGAGTGGAGATCCCATCTTAGTGCGGGAATTGACTCACACAGCCAAAATCCTGTGAGAGAATGAACAATGGCATTACCATCGTAGAGCCCAAATGCACCTTTAGCCCTTTACCGGGGTTTAATAAGCCTTTTCACTATAGAATACTGAGCTATCTCGCTTTCCACAATAGAATCTCGATTTGACTTTCTTTCTAGATGAAGCTTTCCAAAACCGCACTTTCTTCTCTTATGGTACAGGTTGAGGTATAGCACACAAAGCTTTTCTAGTTAGAGTATTTGGCTGGTTCAATAATACTGCTTATCCTAGTGAGTTTTACTGGCCTACTGGACCAAAAGCTTCTCAAGCTCAAGCTTTTACTAGAGATCAACGTCTTGGGGCTAACGTGGGATCCGCTCAATGACCTACCGGGTTAGGTAAATATTTAATGCGTTCGCCTACCGGAGAAGTTCTTTTTCGAGGAGAAACTCTGCGTGTTTTTGGGATCTGCGTCCGATCGTTTAGCGGCTCTTTCTAAGAGACGGGAATGTAAATAGAAAACATCGCCTGGGAAAGTCTCACGGCCTGGGGGTCGGTGTAACAATAATGACATTTGTCGCTATGCCACCGCCTGTTTACTAAGATCATCATAGATTATTAATGCGTGCATTCCATTATCGCGGAAATATTCCCCCATGGCACACCCTGAATATGGGGCCAGAAATTGCAGGGGAGTAGGATCCGAAGCGGTGGCTGCTACAAGAATGGAATATTCCAAAGCATTCACTTTTGAAAGAATTTGAACTAATTGTGCCACAGTTGAGCGTTTCTGTCCAATCGCTACATAGACACAATACAATGTCTCACTCTCAGAAGTGGCCCTTGAGTTCATTTGCTTTTGGTTTAATATGGTATCGATAGCAATAGCTGTTTTTCCAGTTTGTCGGTCCCCGATTATAAGTTCTCGTTGACCACGGCCTATAGGAACCAGGCTATCTACCGCTTTTAACCCTGTTTGCATAGGCTTGTGCACAGATTTACGTTCAATAATCCCTGGGGCTTTCACTTCGACACGTCTTCTAGATTGATATTTTTTACTTTTTAATTAATAGTAATAATAAATTTATAATAATATATAAATAATAACAATTTCACTAATTTACCGATTACCGATCGGTAAATTACCGAAATTACCGATTACTGATTTGGATAAATTTGACGAATCGATTACCGACCAATCAATTATCGATTACTGATCGATTACCGATTTTTTTATCGGTAATTAATCGGTTTGGTCAGACTGTTCAAAGTTGTCCAACCCTAGTTGAAATTCTTTACTTATGACTACTGATGATAGTTCAATAGTGTTTTATTTATGTTCAATAAGAAATCTTTCACTATACTTCTATTCTATGATGGTAACAATTTTTTTTTCATTTCAAAGACCAACGCTTAGTATCATAGTTGAATAGCAAGTTTGGATTCTTTTTATTGTGTGCAGGTTAAGCCTGGACACACGATCCTTATCCATGCTGCAGCTGGTGGAGTTAGATCTTTACTGTGCTAGTGGGGAAATGCTCTTGGTGCTACTGTTGTTGGCACAGTCTCTAAAAAAAAAGTAGCTCAAGCCAAGGAAGATGGATGCCACCATGTTATTATCTACAAGGAAGAGGATTTTGTTGTCCGTGTCTATGAGATAGCATCAGGGAAATGGGTTGATGTTGTCTATGCTTCAGTCAGAAAAGACACGTTTGAGGTAAGGAGGCTCTATCCTCTCTATTATTTACAGATTGTTAAGAGGGTAAAAAGGATTATGAACTATATATACAGACTATGCAGGTTGTAGCCTACCATTTAACATTAATCAATGAGAATTCTCTACTCTTTTCCTAGAGTAATATCAGAGATTGTAGTTGTTTTTAACTAAATAATTTTAGATCCATTTATGTATAGGTGTAAAGTAAACCATAAATTATTGTGTGTTGTGAAACCTGTTTTTACTTTGTCTCATAAGATTTCCAATTGATTGTTTCTATAATTTGATATTGGTTCCAAATTTATAATAATGTATAAACCCAGGTAGACTATCTCTTTGATTGTCATTTACAGTCATTGATTAATTGTTGTGCCGATAGATTTCACATAAGTTTTTAATGAATTTTTGTGAAAATTGATTCATAATGTGCTATTAATATGTATGAGTAATTATATATTTTTCAAAATATGAAATTTTATGAATCAAAATGTCGCACAATCAAATGATGAGTTATAATTGCCATAAGTTTAGAAAATTATATAGAGTATATTTGTTAAACAACGTTTTCAATTAGAGGTTAGCGTTGTGGGAGTTTTAGAGATTAAACCAAAATCAAACTTCTAAATTTTTGAAAGTAACTAATTTGGTTAATAACAATTTAATTAGCTAATTTGATCTAAAATTCTAATTTTTAAAACGCTGATAATAGGAGTGTTTGAGTAGTTTCAAAATTAGAGATTTGTTAAAAAGACCAAACTATCACACTTTTAATTAGAATTAAACTAATTAAATGTTAATAAACCAATTGAAACATATTATAATAATATTTAATACTTTTAATATTATTTTATAAAAAAAGGAGGAGGAGGAGGAGGTTTGTATTTAACGAAAGTGGTGTGCTGGATAGAGAAGGTCGTAGAATGCTTTCGGGAGGAGGATGAGGTTTGTATTTAATGGAAGTGGTGTGCTGGATAGAGGAGGTCATGGAATGCTTTCGGGAGGAGGAGAATGAGGTTTGTATTTAACGGAAGTGGTGTGCTGGATAGAGGAGGTCGTGGAATGCTTTCGGGAGGAAAAGGAGGAGGACGAAGAGGTTTGTATTTAACGAAAGTGGTAAGCTGGATAAAGGTTGTAACGTCCGACCCCCACCCTGTATGGTTAGAGTGCGAGATCGAGGTGCCACATTACCATTTAACATTTTTCTTTTTTTTACCTTATACATATATGGCATTTAGTCTCTTATATTTTAATTCATTTTCTTTTTAGTTAGACGATCACACTTTATATATACACAAAGATAATCATACATTTATTTATATATATATAAGCCTTAATCATCCAACAAGTGAAAAAGAATTCGTTTTAAGAGTAATAGTAATTAAACTTCGAAAATACGAGTAGGCATAGTAAAGTAAGCCTTTAAATTACATAACATTTATGACCCAACTCGATTATGCATAAGTGTATCAAATTTGAGTCTCAACTCTTAAATCAACATATTAAGGAGTTGAAAAAAAAACATTTAAAGTATATTGAATACACATTAAAACGTTTCATTAAATACATAAGAGTTTAAAAATAAAAGGTGATGCGGACGACGATGATGCCATGCCAATGGACCTTGCTATGCTCAATCGACCTGAACAAAATTACCCATCGGGGATTTTTGTAGAAAAGAAAACAAAGAACAATAAAAGAAAAATAGTAGGATATCGAATGCCTAGTTAGTAATCTCGTGCTCCTACAACCACACACAATGCATCTTTGTACTTATTCATGAAACACACTCATATGCAATCTTTAAGAGCATGAACAATGGAGTGTAATTACAATAGATATTTGGTGAGCTGGAAATATATCTGGACAGAAAGTAAGAGAGAGAAAAAATTGGTGTCAAGACCTTGATACGGGACAATTGAAAAATAATTGCTAGGAGTGATAGGAGCGTGAGATACAACTCCCAAACTTCCAAACCAGTTTTTCTTCACTCGCTATTCATGAGAGTGGTGGAAACTCCATACAAACATACAACAATGTCTGACATGGTAACAAAAGTCTCAATAGAATTGTACTCCATTGTATATGCTCTAATAGTCATTCAAGACTCTATCTAACAATCATCATATATTCACTTAAGCATATCATTATAATAGCAACATTTATCATATCACATCTTTTCTTTTTCATGTATCAAGCTTTATTTATATCATTCTCATTTAGGTCATTAGAAGCTAATACATAATCACATCTCAAGAAAACATGGTATGTAATTACTTATTTCAAGAAAAATCAACATACTTATCTTATCATATCATTTACCTTTCATAACATTTATCTTTCATGACATATATAATCATTTTAAGCCTTTGGAAGTTACTAGCAATGCAAGTAACGTCCATTCATCAACTAAGGTTCATTCATATATATGCATTTATTCTCAACAAGGTAGAAATCATAGAAAATCATCACGACTAATCATTCACAGGTCATACAACCCAAAACAATTCACTATCATGTCATTTATACACTTCACAAGTTCTTATAAAGTTTACTTACATCACAAATAATATCCACAAGTCATTTCTCATCCTTTGAACCTTATAAGGGTCACCTTATCATTTTAATACATTTATTTATTCATTTATGGTTGAAAGAAAGTAAGATAAAGTGTATTTAAATCATTGGGAAAGAACATATGAATATGGGACCCGAACATATATTTGAACCTCTGTTGGCTGCAGATCAAGATATTATCGTTAATAACCAGCAATTGTATTATGCTCGTCCGATCTAACAATATATGTTAATCCTAATTTTAGTAAATTAAACGTGATGTTAATCCATGTGTTTATTTTATTTATAATGTGTTTATTTTATTTTCGGAAATAACAAATGTTAATAATTCCATTAAAACTGAAAATATCAAAATAATTTGGGAGAAATCCAAAAAACTTATACATACTTGTCTAAATACAAAAAAAAAAAAACCAAATAAGTTTGAAAACTACCCAAAAGACCTATTAACATTATTTGAAAATTGATTATTTTCCATTTTCGTTAATTTTTCCGTTATGGAAAACAGGTGACTGATTTTATTTTTGGATCGACTTCTTTAACTTTTGGCATATTTGTAATTTCATCAATAGAAAAAAAGAGACATTAACAATTATAAAGTAGGAGGGATTCTTACGGAGTGACGAAAATATTGATTTAAAAAAAATCAATATTTTAATTCTTTTAAAAAATATTTAAAAACTTCAATAGTCAAATATAATTTTTAATATTTTTATTTGTGATATTTAAAATATACCAAAAGAAACTGTAAATGTGCTTCTCTTATCGTTTGTTTTATTATACGTGACAAAGATAAAGTACCATGAAAGTACTTGTATTTTTTTTTTATTTTACATTTAAAATTTAACGTATTTATAGTTCTTTAATGCATTTATAAAGTACACTCAATTTTGAAAATAGGGTAAAAATATAAATACGAGTTACATTCATATTTATAAAATTTTTCAAAATAAATTGAATACCTAATCGAATATCTAAATTTATATAAATAAAAGGTTCAATTGAAGCATTAATTGTTCACTTGTTGTAAAGGATATAATTGTCATTTTCCGGTTCATTAAAAACACTTACGGTTCTAGATACACATTCCGTGATAGTTCATGGTAAGTGAGATTTTGGATATTTTTCAAAACCTATGTGGTTTTATAGGTATTTAGATAAATATGTATAGATTTTTTGGATTTTTCCCAAATAATTTTCTTACAAGTAATTTGATTTGATTTATATAACAGTAACCATGCATGGTCTTAATCAAGTATTAACGGAGTTTCGCTTTGGTACAGGGAGGACTATTAATGGAGTTTCGTTTTATAAAGGAAGGAGAAACCTGTCTCCTAACCAACTATATTTAGTCATTTTACATTTGTTATATGTAGCGAGACAAATCTGCTTGATATTATTAAGGCTAAAATATAATCTACCATGCACTAATCAAGTATCTTTCTTATGCATATATAGGAAGTGTCGTGGGTTCTGTACCGAGCCCATTAAAAGCCCACAATATAAACAGCCCAATCCAATCCATGTTCAAAGCCCAATCCAATTAAAGTCCAAAGACCATTTGTAATCACGGTGCAATTCAATGAAAGAGCAGTCTGACTAGCGTGTCCATTTATAAAACGCAAAAACCCTAATTGCGAATTCTTCTTCACCGGAAGAGAGAGACGTCAGAGCAGCCGCAGCATCTAAAACCTAGTTATCTCACTCGCAGGTAAGGTACACGATACTCACCGCTGCAATCGAATCTCCACATTCAGTCTCTGTTCGCGTATTTTCTTAATTCGCGTTTGTACTTAACAGGTGTTATGGCGACCGTGTTGGTTGATGCTCCTCAGCCTCACTATGACGTTAAGCTCTTCAACCGCTGGACTTTCGAAGATGTTCAGGTTCTTTCTTATCTTGATTTCTCTCTTGTTGTTCTCAGTCGTTGATCTGATTCACGGTTGCTTACTCGTTGATACTGTTTTACTTTGTTCGTCAGATGATCTGTTGTTTGCTTATGCTATACTTTGGAATTCGTATTTTGTTTGTTTTGATTATTTTGGCTAGTAGGTTTAGTTGTTATGATTAGCTGCTATGAGTGTTGGAATTGATTGATGTGATTTAGGTTGTATATGTGAGAAGATCCTGTGTTGAGTAGCGTTGTGTATATAAGCCACTGCTTGATGAAAACCTTACTTCTGTGTGAGAGACGCTATTTGTTGTATCTAAGAATCTGAAATTTCAATGTATTAGTAAATAGTGAGATGGTTTTATTTGTGATTGTTATAGTTGGATTTTACTCTTGAGCTTCGATCTTGTTGGTGCCTTGTCTATACTGATTGCTTATCACATGTTTTGTTATTGCATTTAGAGAGTTGTGCATATGATGGAATTTTTTGAATTAAATGTTCTACTTGTAGTTGGAGTTGATTAGTGGAGAAATATCTCTTATATGGTGTTTTTTTGTTGTTGAATTCTTTAGGTCAATGACATTTCATTGTGTGACTACATTGGAGTCCAACCGGCCAAGCATGCAACTTTTGTACCTCACACTGCTGGAAGGTACTCAGTGAAGAGGTTCAGGAAAGCTCAATGCCCAATTGTGGAGAGGCTTACCAACTCTCTTATGATGCATGGGCGTAACAATGGCAAGAAGTTGATGGCTGTAAGAATTGTTAAGCATGCCATGGAAATCATCCACCTCTTGACCGACCAAAACCCAATTCAAGTGATTGTTGATGCTGTGATCAACAGGTTTGTTGTTCAACCTATTAACTTAGTGATCAAAATTTGGTTTAGTGAGTTCTTTGCTTTTTTCTCTAATGTCTCATATTGTATATAATATTATGTTCTTGCTACAGTGGTCCCCGTGAAGATGCCACCAGAATTGGATCGGCTGGTGTTGTAAGACGTCAAGCTGTGGATATTTCCCCACTAAGACGTGTGAATCAAGCCATCTATCTCCTCACCACTGGTGCTCGCGAGTCTGCATTTAGAAATATCAAGACAATTGCCGAGTGCTTAGCTGATGAACTCATCAATGCTGCTAAGGGTTCATCTAACAGGTAAACACTTCATCATAACCTAATACGCATTAGATTTCTATTACTTGTTAATCTACTGTTTTTCCTACAAAATCTTTAAACTTACAATTAATCATCTATGTTCAGCTACGCCATCAAGAAGAAAGATGAAATCGAGAGGGTTGCCAAGGCCAATCGTTGAAAAAGTATTATCAGAAAATCAAATGAGAGTTTTGATACTTTTTATCAGTACTTTGTAAGTTTGCTCAGGACTTTATGTTGGGTTTTATTTCAATTATGTTCTAAATTTTTGTTTGGAGTTTTAAATAGATCATTTTAAACATGCGTCTAGTGTCCTCGATTCCAAACGTTCTCTTAGTAAATTATTCTTATTAGATATGTGGAATGATTTGTCTTAAAAATTACTATTTGCGTTCTTTGAACTTGTTCTGCATTTATGTTTGGCTTTTCGAACAATGATGTGATATGTGAAACAACTAATGAAAATTACATTCTGATCTCATTACACATGAATTTGATATGGATTCGGCTCTCTGCCGAATTTGTAGCTTTGGGCTGAATCCTTTATAGCTTCTTCTGGAAGCAGTTGTGAAAGAACAGAAGCTTAGCTTTTCTGGTAGTTTTCCAGCTTTCGAGAGTAAAATGCCATAATTTGGACTTGTAGATGTGAGTGCCCAATTAGATTACGAGCCTAATCGCGCCGGTGTTGCTATAGATTTTCCTAGCACATAAAACAAATATGGAAAAGATCTCTGCGATTAATGGTGCAGATCGTTTCTTGTTGGACAAGATTCTACAAACGTCACCAAATACGTGTCCATTTGACATACTTATCTTAAAAATCTCATATTTCGACCTTTTTTTTTTTGACAAAATTAGAAACGAATGAGTTTTGTGGTTGGAAAGTATTTTGCAAGTAAACATTAATTTCGAATAATAATTTTGTAAAAATTAAATAAATTAAAAAAAATTAAAAATCTCGTGAAAAGAACCATACAGTTGTCACACGCATTTTGAGAGTTTTTCACACCGAGGCGTGACTCACGCCTCATGTCTCGTTTCAATAGAAAGTCTAGAACGCTCTACAACACAAAAAGCATTTTCACTATTTACTATTCTCCGTTTGGTTGCTCCGCCACACACACCCCCCGCCACTCCTATTTTCACTCGAGAAAAAAGTCGATTCGTTTAAAAAAAACCCAACAACCCCAAACGCACCGCAGTCCAAAAGTCGACTTTTGCTTCTGAGATACCTTAAATTTCCATTCCTAACCATTAGGAAAAAATAAAATAAAAAATAGATTGTCAAATAAAAACTAAATGGCGGTGGAGCGGACGCGGGACAATTGGATGACGACGACGGCGGAAGAGACTGTGGTGATCGACGGACGTGATTTGTCTTTGGTTGACTTATCGGTGTCTGATGCGGAGAAGAAACGGCGGTTGGATACTGGTTCAGAGACGTGTAATGTGACGGAGTATAAGTTAGGGTTTACAGAGAGAGCTTTTTCTGCTGCTGGTGCTGCTGTTTTGTCAGCTATTATTGTTAACCCTCTCGATGTTGCTAAAGTGAGTTTGTATTAGTTTGTTTCGATAATTTGATGATCGATTTTGTCTTTATATGTGATGTTTATGTTGTTTATAGACGAGGTTGCAAGCGCAAGCTGCTGGAGTGGAGTATTCGCATCCGTTGAGTAATATTATTAGTCGAATGGCGTATTTTGGACCGAGAACGGTGTGTGTTGTTTGTGTTTACTGTGGCGTTTTTGTGGAGAATTGATTTATTGTGTGTGTGTGTGTGTGTTGGGTTGATTTCGTTGTGTTTGTATTGTTATTGGATATTAGATGTTTGCGGATTTGAGATGTTCCCCGTCTTGTACACGTGCTGGAGTTCATGGAACTGTTTCGATGTGTCCACCGGATTGTTTTCAGTATAGAGGGACACTTGATGTGCTTTACAAGATTGTTAGACAGGTTGGTGGATTTATTTGTTGTTGGTTTTGGTTGCTGGAGTGTTGTGGCTGATGGTTGAATGTATGGATGGTTTTGCAGGAAGGTTTTTCAAGGCTGTGGAGAGGGACAAATGCGGGTTTGGCGCTGGCGGTACCTACAGTGAGTTGATGAATTTTATTGAGTTGATTAGTGTTTTGTATTTTTGTGTGGAATTGTTTTGTTGAGGGAGCTTTGGTGGTTACAGGTGGGGATTTATTTGCCTTGCTATGATTTGTTTCGGAATTGGTTTGAGGAACTGACTGCTAAGAATGCTCCAAGTGCGACACCTTATGTTCCCTTGGTTGCTGGAGCATTGGCACGTTCATTGGCTTGCACGACTTGTTATCCTATTGAACTTGCTAGAACCAGGATGCAGGTTAGATTGTTGTTGCTGCTTAGTTTTCATTTTTATTTGTGTATAAAAATGTCATGCAGTGGCCTTTTTAAGTAAAATTTTGGAGTCTCTCCCGTCCCTATTGGGCATCAGTTGAAGTAATTGCTTGGAATGATTCTCAAATGCTGGCATGTGATCATGAGATATTGTAGGGTTGTATGATACATGTGAAACAAATTGAAATTTGTTGCTTGCAACCTTAATTCTCAACCTCTTAGTTTTGCTGAGTGGTGCGAGGGATGGGCATGTAAACTAGTGAGCATTGTATGTGGAATACTTATGTAAATAGATGAAAAGGTTGAATAGATGATGTGTTTGGTAGTTAAGGCATGTAATTATAAAAATTTTGTCTGGAAATGAGGCCAAACTGCTCACAGCAACTTCTGTCAAGCTGTGCACTATACAATACTACTTTTTGTAGGGCTTTCACTGCTGAATGGAACTGGCTTATTGGCTATGCAGTCCATCCTTCCTGTTGCTGTCCCTGCTCAGCTTATGACTGTAGGTATTGAAACATACGTTCTAATGGCAGGTGTTGGTTTAGGATTACAATTTGAATTGGATGGCTGCTTTGTGGAGATTAGGTTTTATGATAGTTGAATATTTGTATGACATTACCCAATAAGAGCATCTAATCTTGAAATAGATAGAAATCCTTAATATGCATGGGTAATGGTCCCTATTTTATTAGTGTTTGATAGTTTAACTTATAGATAGGGCTGCCTTGCCTCGGGCTTAGGAACACCTTGTATTTTAGTGGACCTTCTCTGACCCCGTGGAGGATATTACAGTGATGGCTTCGGTTTGGAATTGTTTTTGAGATCCTACTGGAAGTTTTAAAGTTTGCATTTTCGAAATTTAGGATCTTTCGGATTTCAATAATGTAGATGAAGCTTGATTTCCCAAAGATATTATGTCTTTTTTGTGTTACTCTACACTCTATTCACATGTTGATTTCTTCCCCTCTCCTGTCACAGGCTTTTAAGGACACCCAGCCTGGGAAGAAGCCTCCTGGTGTGTGGAAGACTCTACTTGAGGCTGCCTCCAATGTTAAGAGCACAAACAACCTTAAAACCAACTGTAAGTCCATGCATTTTCCCCTAGTTATTGTGCAACAAAGAAGCATGGCATGCAAAAATTTAAACAATATGTGTGCTTAACTTCAGAGAGATATGCATTGTTCTATAGCTATGGACATGTTATACCATTCATATTCAAGAACTATGACAATTTTTATGACGTAAATCATTATCATTATGATCAGTGTAATTTGATTATATGCATAACACAGGTTATTGTCTTCCACATATTTCAATGAAATTACTGTTTTAGTAATGAACTTGATAATTTGACAATTTTCTTTTTACAGTGCAAGGCTACCGTGTTCTCTGGACTGGCATGGGAACTCAACTTGCTCGTGATGTTCCCTTCTCAGCAATTTGTTGGTCTACTATTGAACCGGTGAGTTTTTTGCCTTCCTAACATTTCCTTTGTTTCTAACTTTATGTTAGCTATGCCCAAAGTAGGTTCTAATATTGATTTGTGCCCCATTCTGAATAGATCCGGAGAAGACTACTAGGTTTGGTGGGTGAGGAATCCAATGCAGCCGCTGTTCTTGGAGCAAACTTTTCTGCTGGTTTTGTGGCTGGTAGCCTTGCTGCTGGTGCTACATGTCCTCTAGATGTTGCTAAAACCCGAAGGCAAATAGAGGTAACTTTTAACTGTAAATTAATGCTATCCTTTCAAAAGATGTATGAGCTTTTCCTTTCTGCATCTGTTTTGAGGATCACTTCAACAAAATACTGTAGATGTACAGCTTCTTGTTGACTGTGGTTCAACAGAATAGCTTTTAATTGTCATGGTTTTGAGAACCGCCCAATTTTCTGTTCTGTCGGCTCAAAACACAGTTTTTCTCCCAACTCATGTAACAGTATCTAAACTAAATCTTTATATTCATCAGAGGGACCCTGCAAGAGCGCTGAAAATGACGACAAGACAAACACTAATGGAGGTTTGGAGGTATCCATCTATCTCAACTCAGAACAAATTTCATTCCTATTCGTTAAACCATTCAAACATCATTTGAATGTGTGTATAATCTTGAGATGCCCATATATAATATATATCTGCAACTTCAATTGCAACAGGGACGCAGGAATGAAGGGCCTATTCACAGGAGTCGGTCCTCGTGTTGCTCGTGCAGGGCCATCCGTAGGTATCGTCGTTTCATTCTACGAGGTCGTTAAATACGTTCTCCATAACCGGCAGCAATAATATACAAGAAAGCACCACAATCACTTAACATCATCAATCCTCCATAGTCCCATTCCGGTGAAGGCTTAGGAAGCAACACCAGACTTCAACAATCCCCTGACGTTAAAAGAATGTGGATACATAGCAATCATCATCATACAACAAATAATCTCGCAATTTTGACCATAGTAGATCATTGTAATTTCTAAACTATGTTTTAGGTTTCAGGTTTCCTTTTTTCGCATTCCCGGTTTGGGATTCAAGTTATGTATAAAGCTCCGTTTTGAGCTGGAAAATTTTGCAGACCTGTTTTAGGGGGTTTCTAACCCTTTCCCAAATGTTTTTGTTTTTCCTGCGTGGTCTCCGGTAGGTAGATAAGATTCGGGTGTTCATTCTTCACTGAGGTTTTGCAGTTGCTAGGTTTCTGTTCTTGGTATTTGGCAGAGAAGATTGACAGACGCTAGTGTTTTCATTTCAATGAAAACACATGCCACATGTTATAGAAGCGGCACAATAGTTTTGATGAGAGAAGAGTTGTTTGTAGATGTGTAGTAGTTTTCAATTGGATTATTAATTTTATTTATTTATTTTCCTAGTTTGAACCAGAAGTCAAATACTGGTAAGCATGTGAATTTCATTTTAAATGGGGTTAAATATTTAAATTCCAAGGATATTAGTTTATGTTTGGCAATGGCAAGTATTATTTCTATTTTTTAAATACAGATTTTTAAATTATTTATTTTTTGAAAAATGTTTCAGATAGTCATAATTAATAACTCATGTGATTAGTACTTTTTATTTTTGTAATTCAAAATAAAAATAAAAATGACTTTTACCAAATACTCCCTTAATTTTTATTAGTTTTGAGTTTCAACTTTTTCAAATGGAAATGATGGGAGACATGGAATGTTTATTAATTGGTATATTATACTAGCTATTTGGGATTAATTGGTATGAGTAATATTATGTAGCTTATAAATTTTTGACTACTCTTATTACCTAACATATATGTCAATACATGATTGGGTAAGAGATTTCATCAAATTAATGCGTTAATTTTTCATCCAATCATCTTAAACATATGATCTTTTCTTTATAAAATGAAGTCAATTACTAAAACATTTTTATAATAAATAAAGTTTATAATTAAGTAAGAACGAAATTCTAAATTTCGGTGGATATGGTAAATTATTAAACCAATATACGAGTAATGATTTGCCGTCTATTTTTTTTTTTTTTTTTTTTCCTACTTTCATAATCTACTTTACGTGTTAAAAGATGATTGGATAAAAAATTAACGTATTAATTATAATGCAATTTTTTACCCAATTATGTATTGACATATAAGATAGACAATAAGAGTAGTCAAAAATTGGTAGGTTACGTAGCATTACTCTTAACTAATATCCGGTGTAATATAACTATAATTTTAAATTTTAATAAGAAAGATAAAACTTAATTTTAATGTAAATAATGATTTGAAGAGTAAATAGAAGCTTTATTTAGTGATATAATATAATACTATTTTTTTATGTCATCTATCTCACATTATTATTAAATTTTTAAAAGAATATAAAAAATAAAAGAGTAAAACAAATAAATATTTTATTAAATAAAAATAATAATAATTAAAACTTTTAAAAATATTCACATATTTAAGCCATAAAACTTACCATATCAAAAATAAATATTAATATTAGAAATGTTTTTTATTAAAATTAAAAAAAAAATATGAATATATATCACAAGGTGATTATAAATCTAAATTTTTGACCGTTCATGGAAACACAGTAGTGTTTTCCATTTTATATATGAAAGGTTTACGTCCTTCATCCGCAAATTCTGTAGTGAAATTGGACTGCTCGGCCTCAAAAACAAATTCACGTGTAGACAGGTTTAGATATATTAAAATAATCGTACTTATTTATTAAACCTCATAAAATCACTTAATTTACCAAATCCAACACTAAAAAGCAAGAAGAAAAATGGATGATTTATTTAAAAAAATGCAGGCTTACATTGATCCCTCTAAAGGGGACATACACAATAAACCACACCTTTCGAAACGAAATCTAATAAAAAGAATAAATCAAAATTATTAACTCTTCTACTCTTCATCAATGAATAAGGTATGTCAGCACTAGTGCCACCAACATCAATACATATGCTATCCCTTGATCAATTGCAGTACCTGTCATGTGAACCAAATAATCACTTTCAAAACATATTTAATATCAATTTTTAACCAAAATATAAATTAATACTATTAAAATTTAAGAGAACACCAATGTCACAATAATAAAAAAAAAAACATACCGTCACTTTTAGCCGGTGAAGAAGCCGAAGACGGAGAGGGAGACTGTCCGTGAACCAAGGGCAAAACGGCGGCGTTTACGATAAAAAAGACTGTCAAAATGTTGAAAGAACCAACTCTACAAACAAACATTTTTATTTTTATTTTAAAAAAATTATTTTTAACGTTGTGTTTTATTTTTTTTCTTTCTGAAATGATGTATAAATTGTTGTTTTTGTTTGTTGAAATATTCTCTTATTTCCCTGGTCTCTAATTGGGATTATAGAGAAGGGAGAAAAAAGAGAGAGAAATAAAATTCAAAGGAGGCGAGAGACGAGGCAAAGACATGGTGAAATTTAAATACTTTGTTTATGGTTGAGACCAATAACTTTGTGTTGTGGAAGATGAGTTTTCCTTCTTTTTAGGTTTTGTTGTACACTTGTGTCTTAAATCATAACATGAAAAAAAATAATAATTTAAATATATTTATTTATTTATCATCTATTACCCATCATTAAATTGTATTGTTATTTAATATTAACACATGTCACTGATAATAAAAATACACAACCTGCTTGGGTTTTTCAATTTCCCTATTAAATATTGTCCAATGATATGTATACATGCAATATTGTTTTGATTTAAAATTCACATACAACATTAGTGTTGAGTACTCTTCAATATATACAGTCTAATTTTTATATAACGTCTTCGTTTATTTGATATATTTTTTTTTTTATATAAAGTGGCCTTATAAAATAATAGATTTCATATAATTATTATCAATTTATATTTTTTTAGTAAAATATATAAGTTAAAATATTTTAAATTTAAATTAATTTAAATATAATGAAAAAAATCTATAATTATAACTTTTGCAAATTTCTAATTCCTACTAACAATATAACTCTTTAACTAACAATTATTTTAAAAGAAGGATAGTCAATTTAGAAACTATCATTATTTTTAGTTATTATTCGTTGAAGTTAATTATATTAATTATTTAATCACTATTATAAATAAATTACTTTACAGAAAGATAAAATAACATAAAAAAAAAAAATACAGTCATTGTAATTTGTTATTATAGAAAAAAACAATTGTACAAAATGTTAACACTAATATAAATCTATTATGTAAGTATTTTATATATTTTCATAAATACTTAAAAACTTAAATAAATAATTATAACTTGAAATCTGAATCTAAAGTTTTAAAAAAAAAAAGACAAAAATCTATATATAGTTCAACTTAATTAAACTATATTTTTATTATAATATTTCATAAAAAAAAAGTTCTAACGAATAATTTTGCTAGACATATTTGATATGATGACACTTTCTGATAAAAATAAATAATACCGATAATAAGAAAACATCGAAAGTGCAATTGTTAAATACCAAAACCTTGCAATACAAGCAACCATAAAATAACCAAAACTAACAAAAAAAATCCAAATCACGACGGGCTTTGGCCGATCAAAACATCCTTATAAGGCGTACTTTGAATGGTCACAGTCTTCGGCCTCGGCTCCTCCACAGCCTCCACGGCGACAACCGGCTGTTTCCACCGTCTCTGCTGCTCATCAATCATAAGCGGAACCTGACCGTCCCGATCACGAAGCAACCGCTCATGAGCTCCTCCGCGCAATTTCTCAAGCCTTAAATTATTATTCTGCTGCATTTTGAACACCTTAACGACATTCGCAAACCCTCCGAGTATCAACAATAGCGTCCCTATTATTCCGAACCAAATCCAATTCTTGCCCTGGAAGTAAACAAAAGAAATCAAAATGTTGTTACTTGATACACAAGCAATCTTTGTTTCTTCAAATTGGTGTTACTTACTAGCAGTGATGTGCCGTGATGCCATGTACCGCATTGCTCGTGAGCGTTTAAGATAGCGCCGACGAGGAAGATTAGGCTTGAGGTTAGGAATGGGATGTGGACGGATTGTTGTAGGATCTGGACGTGGCTGTCGGCTCGCTCGTAGATTTGGCAGGAGTTGTGGATTGAGCCGAGGACCCATAGGAGTGGTCCGGCTACTAGCATGTTTAGTGCATGCGGTTCCAGCTTGTAGTAACCGTATCCTTTCTCTTCCTGCAATTTGTACATTCATTAGAGCTCTCTGCTTATATCAAAGGCGAAAAGGTGAGACAAATGAGATCAAACAACATATATTCTTCATCCATTCTAAATTTAAATTAGAAATTTCTATCACTGCATAAATGATTATTTTCCTCACATCAATGAGATCAGGGGCGAGAGATAATTTTCATTTTTATTTAGAAATTTCTACCGCCTCGCATCTAGCTTCCAAGATATTTTACTAAAAAAAAAGTATAATATATGAATCATTCAAACTTCCCAAGTTAAGTAAATGAATTACATAAATTCAAATACTTTTAAAAATTAAAAATTTATAAAGATAAAAAAACTAAGGAAATTTTTAAAATATAAGCCAATTAAACTTTAGTTATATCGTAATTCAAAAATAAATTTTTCACAATCCGTTAACTTCATAATGGGCTTTTATGACATTTTTCAAAAATAAAATTTTAAAAATTTTAAAAATGAGTTTTTATGACATTTTTACTTATATCATAAATTAGAGATGTTTCACGAAAGTCCTTCACAATCTGGAGGTTGTCATTCATAACCTGTAACCTGTGAAGGAAGGACATTACTAATGAGAATAAAAAAGGTTATGAAGGAGGCTCATTTTGTGAAACTCAAACTTTAAAAAGTTTGGAAGTTTGAAAAATTTATTTTTGAACCACAAAATTTATTTGGCTCATCGCCTTAATTCAAATTAAAATTGTTAAAAATGAAACTTTTCCAAAAGATAAGCCATTACAAATTCATAAATTTGTGAAGAAAGTTTATCAAATCAAAATAAAATGTGATATTTTATTAACTTAATTCAAAATCTAATTACAGATGAAATCATCTCTATTTAACTCTAAATGAGTGTAAAAAATTAATTATTTATAATGAAAGGGGTAGGTTTGATGTAAAACTGGAGTATTATCACGTATAGTGCTACTCACTTGCAATACCTTAATTAATATATATATATATATATATATATATATATATATATATATATATACACTAACACATATAATGCAAATCTCCACGTGATCATTAATCAACACAACATAACATAACGTACCTGTAAGAGAAGAAACAAAATGGCGACAAACATGAGAAGACACCCAATGGCTTGAACAAACGGAACAGCGAACTCAACAAGTCCCAACTGCAAATCGAACTCCATCAACCGAAACCTGTAATCGATCCCAGCAAAATGCGCAATCATATCATGCAAATTAACCGCCGTAATAACCGCCAAACCGATCAGGAACAAAACCAGTCCCGACTTCGCTTCACGCGTCAGCTGCGACGCGTAGCCACACAGCAGTACCACGCTCCCGAACATGTAGACTCCCGCGTTCACGTACTCGGCTTGGTTCCGGCTCGTCCATGGCCCGTATAATCGGCTCTCTCGCGCCGACGCTAGCTTCACCATTGGGAGATCTGGGAGTGATTGTGGTTTGTTTCGTTGTTTGTTGGAGAGTGGTGTGGTGTGGGGTGGGTTTTGGGTTGTTACGTGGCGTTGTGCATGGAGTTCGGAGGAGGGACACGTGGTGGAGTTTTGTGTGTTTGTTTTGTTTTGATTTGATTCGGGGTTGTGGTGACACGTGGCGAGACTTGATTGATTATTAGTTCCACTTTTTGTTTAATGGAAACTTTTTCTAAAATCGACTGTTGTAAAAATTTGAAGTGACAGTACAAATGATTATCCTAATAAAAATATTTAAGTAATTTAAAAATAACATGAAATTAGATTGAACCAAATTTTATATTTGATTTGGATCACAAAACTATATAGTATTCTATTTATTAAACATTATCTAATAGTTAGGCATATACGTACAATTGGGTACGAGTGGGGTAGGTAAAAGAACGAACATAGTTTTTATATCCAAAGTTTCAGGTTGGTCCGATAATGTAATAACGAAGACCGACCAATCATACAATTTATTTAAAAATTTTATGCATCGTATCTATGAGAATCACGATAACCACAATTTTCTATTTGATCGAAATTTAAACACAAACTATTTGACTGATATCTAATCCAAAGCAAGGTGTTACAATATTAATTAATGTTAAGTGTGTTATTAACTTATTAACATGCACTAATTGATAGTGACAATTGAATTGCAATAATTTATATTCTAGAAGAGAAGAAGTAGACGTGGATTGAATTAGCTTTTGAATTAGTTGATTGATGAAAATGATAGATTAATTTTAAATATATTATTTTGTATAATAATTAATCAAAAAATTATAGGGATTAATTATCGATTTTTTTTATATTTACTTGTGAAGAAGATGGTGGATTGATTTTATTGTTGGTTTTTATTATTATGGAATAGTTTTGTAAATAAAAAGCGAAAATGGTTGAGAACGTCATCAACTAATAGCTTTATAGAAGTGAGAAGACCACTTTCATCGTGAAGATTGGAGAAATATACACATGGTGCTTTGTAGCAACAATAAGATATATATATATATATATATATATATATATTTTATTATAAAAAATTCTTATCTAATTAGATTCATTATAATAAATATTATTTAATTTTAAATTTAATATTTTAATATAAATTATATCAGAACATTTTATAATAAAATTATATATATTGAAATTAATTTTTTATTTTTTAAATTTAGTTCATTAATGAATATTTTAAGTATAAAATAACTAAATAAAATTTAATATTATATCTTTTTAGAATTATAGAATAAAAAATAAAATGAAGACAACGTAGAAATATGGAATGATATATATTATTAATTTTGATATATTTCAAATTTATTTATTTGAATAATTTTCCTTACTAGTAAAAAATTAATGGACGGTCGTTAATAAAGCCATACAAAGCATGATTAATTAATTAATTTAAATGTAAATAAAAATTGAGAAAAATAACAAAAGATCTTCTAGAAGCTATATCACATATTGAAACTTCGATAAAACTCATATTATTGAAATGATAACAACTCAAATTTTACATCGAAATAGAAAACTAATTAATTAAGTTAAATAAAACAAAAATAAACAACTCGTTAATCATTTTTGTTACATATAATTTAATACAAATATTAGACAATAATCATCCTCATAACTGGTCACTTGATTAAATTGATCATTAGCCGTTGATTACTCCACTCTTGGTATCATCACCATTATTTGTCTCAATTCCTTTGATTTCTGTCATGCTAATTGTCTCAATCTCAAGTTGTTTTGATTTCTCAACATTTTGCTCTAAATCCCATTTGGGTTCTTCTATAACTCCGGTGCTTTTTCTATACTTGAAGTATAACACAAGTTGTAGTAACCCTAAGGGTGTTGCCACAATGTTTGGTCCCTAAAAAAACAAAATAAAGTTTAAATACGGATTCAGAAATAATATCGATAGTTTTATAATTTTAAATAAATAAATATACCGCAATGAACATATCATGTCCGAGTAATCCATATATCAACCAAAAAGTACTGGCTAAGAATGAGAAGAAAGATAAGTAGAACGGCATGTATTCCACGCTTTTAGTCTTTATCACTTGTTTCTGAAAATACATTTATCACGAAAAGTGAATATTATATAACTCCAATTTAACTAATCGAATTGAGATAAATTCAGGAACGATTTATACATACCACTGCGACTAAAGGAGAACCATACATGACAATAGCAGCGAGTAACCCAACACTTCCAACGAAAACCTTCCGTTGATGGTGGTCGTGGAACATCATGGCGGACATTGCCGCCGTGGCAGAGAATACAAGGAGGACAGGAGTAACTATAGCTGCAACCCTAATCTGTATGTAGAAAAGAAGAATATAATGAAACTCAAGGGGCAAAATGTAATTATGTTTGTTATTAATTCAAGGGTGATTTTACACATACCTTGCCCTTAGTTGTGGCAAACCAGAAATATATGATAATGAAGGTGGCTTCAAGGAAAATTCCCAAACCATTAATGGAAGCTAAAGGGAAATTTTCCCACTTGTTGCTCACAATTGGTAGTCCATACCAAGTGTAGATTAAACAATTTAGAAGAGATATAATGTATGGAATGCATGAGAATTCCTCTGTGCTTTTCTTCTTTATCACTCTTGTAAATGTCAATCTATAAACAAATTGTGAAAATTAGGGTATTGAAAATAGTAATAATGGTGATTTTAGTGGGTAAAAATGTAAGAGATGAATAGTGACTTTACATTGGAGCAGTGAAAAGCAATAGTGAAGCTGCATTGCCTGCAAAAGAACCAACACTAAAGTTTATCTATTAGATTCTGAACTTTTTCATTAGTTAAAAAATAGAAAATTGAGTATTTTTAACTTTTGTAAAAGCACCTTTATCGGAACAGTTTTATTCAAAAATTAAAAAATAATTCTAATAAAAAATGGAAACGTTCGGTATAACTATTCAATTTTTCATTTCCTTTTTTATTTTCAGAAAGGTATTTTAAAATTTATATTTTTATTTATAAAAAATAGGTTTAAAAATTTGATATTTTCAACTTTTTTAAAAGCACTTATAATAGCAATCTGACGCCATTATAAGTAGTTTTGAAAAAATATATTCAAAAATCAGTTTAACCAAACAGATTCAGATAGAACGATTTAATCAAATATATTCAAATATTTCATTTTTTTTTTATAACATCCATGATAAAAATGTATTTAAACAATAAAAAAAAAAAAATATAAACCCATCAAACCACCAAACCCAATCACCAATCACCCATTGAAATAAGACCAAGAAAATGTATTTTCCTTTTGCTCTTTGAAGAGAATACTAGTTGTTGTCACTTGATGAAAATGAAGTGAAATTTGAGTCCTATATATACTACTAAGCTTGGTGCAACTTGTACACAAAAAGTGTACAAAATTAAATTAATATCTAAGCGTGGTTAACATTTAAAAAATTAATTTTAACTCTGATTAGGTTTTAAGTCATTAAATGATGATGAAAGTGACACCCACATATACAAAACAATTATTGAACTTTTTAAAATTAATTAAATGAATATTCCTTGGTTCACTCATAGAAGTAGAAAATAATTATAATAAGTAAAATAAAATCTTTATGATAAGATTTTATGTTAAGGTAAACACGTCAAAAAGAGGTGTAAAGTGTTCAAATTTGATTTTTTAATTTATTTATTTATTTAAATTTTTTAAGTCATGCTCATGCAAACTTATATGTCAAAAAGATGGTGAAGCACTACAACACCAAATAAACTGTGGTTTTTTATGGTTTCTGTGTCATATTAACGTGTCAAAAAAGAAGTGACTTGTAGTACTATTATTATGGTTTGATAATTAAATAAATTGTTATTTTATTATGAAGAATAATTTTATTGAATTTTGTGTTTCATGTTAGGTTATATGGATATCACATGCATTTTGGTTGATTTTGATCTTATTTGTACACGTTTTGTCTTGGAATTTTCATGATCTTGGGATTGTGAATTGAGAATTTTAAACCCTAGATGAAGTAAAATGTTTTTCTTTTTCAAAATTTTCAACATTGTTTATTTTTTAATTAAATATCTAAAATACTATAATTATAGCAATACAATATATGTTATTTTTCATTCCTCGTTCCCAAAATTAAACATATTTTTGTCAATTTTCATTGGCAAACTATATTTTTTTTAAAAAAAATCAAAATGTTTTAACATTTTCTTTTTTTCAATATATTTGTTAAAAAATGACTTTTTTTTTTAATATATATATGTATATAATATTTTGCGAAGAAAAATAGATTTATTAAAATATTAATTATTAGAACATGTTATTTTATTATTTTTATTTTTCATAATTTTTTAAAAAAAATTATATAGAAAAAATTTGAGGTGAAATCTTATTTTATATATATATATTTCTAATATTGATGTGTTTGGTTTGATTATTTCAATGATATCATGTTACTTATAACAGTAAAAAATTGACTTTAAAAAAAATGATATTGGAGAAAATCTTGATAAAGTAATGTTTCAAATCAATCCTATAAAGTGGGCTTGTTTGTTTTGTATTGTATAATAGCATGACTCGTGGTTTTAGTTAGTGGAGATACATAAGTCGCCAGACATCATAAATAAAAAATTTAATTATCAAATTAAATTAACGTCGGTCATTATTTTATAAATAAACATTTTAATTGGTTACTTCTCTTTGCTTTTACACTTCTTACACATTAACTGCCCACATTAATTTATTATTCTTAATCTTAATACTGATAATAATAATAAAGAATTTTAATAAAAATAAATAATAAAAAATAAATAAATGACTGTGGTGTCAAATAAACCACAGTCAAATATTAGGCTAAGATTGCTTGAATAAAGTAGCTAAACAGCTTATAGATATGGCCTCACAGCTTTTTTCTAATGAGTAAAAATTCGGATTTCCAACCTTAACCTTGTGTGTGAGGTTCGAGCCCCACGGTGGGCGCCAAACTGTGGTGTCAAATAAACCACAGCCAAATATTAGGCTAAGATTGCTTGAATAAAGTAGCTAAACAGCTTATAGATATGGCCTCACAGCTTTTTTCTAATGAGTAAAAATTCGGATCCTTTTACAATCATCCCTACCCCCTATTTATAGGGGGTATTTGGGGGTCCTATTCCTATTTGGATTTAGACTCCTTGTTTTCCTTGAATTCGGTCTCCTTTTATTTATTTGGCTTTAAGAACTCTTATTTCAATAGGGGTTGGTCTTCGTTTCTCTACTGGGCTTTGAAAATCCTTGGCCTGGTACGATTATTCTTCCTTCGCGGATTTGGCGTTGGAAATCCGTGTTTAGTTAGGTAATCATTTGGTGGGCTGGAGCGCTTAGGTTTGGATTTTACTTTACTCGGCCGAGTTTAACTTCATTGGGCCTTTTGACCATGTCGGTCGAGCTTGACTAGCACGTTTCTTGGGCCCTTGGCCCCTTTTGTTCGGTCGAGTCTAGCCTTTTTGGGTACCCACTGTATTCGACCGAGCTTGGTTTTAAGGTACCCTTTCTATCTTCGGCCGAGTATGGCTTTAGGCTTCGACTCCCTTTGCTTGCTCTTACCTTCGACTATGACTCCTTATGGTCATTTTCCCACCACAATGACTATAAATAATACTAAAAATTGATTAAATTTATAATATTCGCTGATATTATTAATTTTTAAATTATTTTTTATTATACAAACTCTATATTTTATAAAAATATTTAACTAAAAAATATCAGAATTATATTTAAATTAATATTTTAAAAATCATAAATCACAATCCATAAAATAATTTTTTAATCGAATAAATAAAAAATCATTTTGAAAAAATTTATAATTTTTATCAATTAATAATAAATATAATAATAAATATAAAAAATATATTTTTAAATTATAAAAATTTAATATATAATTATAATTTTTTTTGAAAAGTAAAATTTTAATTTTCGCTTTATAACCATTTTCCGACCATAATTCATTCAGAAATATTTTATTTTTATATATTTTTCAAAGCGATATCCATTTATAAGAATGTATTTATACAATAATATATATTTTAATTATATTATATAATCTAACTACTCCCATTTTAATAAATAATAATAAAGAACTCTATTCTTAATCTTCTTATACTATTATATTAATAATAAAATAAAATAATATCAAGGTGGTCAAAGGCAATTCAACATGTTCAAAAAATGTAGACGTAAGCTCAGGTCGACCACAGCTGGATACATAGTAATAGTACATAGATAGCAGTGCAACTACACGCTCACTTTTTCGAGTTTTCTCGTCACTTTTGACACCAAACAAACAAGTACAATACAACTGGACAATCTCAATCAAGTCAAGTAGCACAAAACACATTTGATTACTCAACAACATATCTAGTTCTTGTTCCTGGAAGGTGTATTTATTGCATTTAAAATAAGCAAAAGAGTGTGATAATAATAAAGTTGTCAGAGAAGACACATTGGATGGAACATGTTCATTTCAAGTTGATGGTGGTGGTTGGTGATGATGAAAAGTGTTAAAGTTCGAATGTGAATCCATTTTTAACTCGTTTGCTTGTGTTTTGTATATATGTGTAAAGTTGTATGTGTATATATATATTATATATATATATATATATATATATATATATATGTTTACTGTATCACACTAATGTACTTGTGTTTTTGACTAGGTGGGGATAATGTAATGTTATGTCATGTTGTGTTGTGTATGAGTCATGTGTTGTGGATAAGAATAGGATAGAGTTGGTGGAATAAGGTCAGGTGTTCGATCAATATAGGGTACGCTACCGTATGGCATTCGTGTAGGGTATACTGAAAATAATTAAACATTAAATATAAACAAATATTTTATAATATTTTAGATTTATCATCTAGTAATTTTTTAAATAAATATAAATAATTTTTAAATATATTACCATATTAAAATTTTAAGGTAAAATGTTAAGTAAATTTAGTTAATAAATATATTTTATTTAATATTGTTTAATTTAAATAAAATGAGATTGGATTCCATCATAAATAAAACATTGGTCTTTTTTTAAAAATAAATTTCAAAATGCACTTCTATTTCATCTAAATAAATATAAGTTATATGATTATAATATTTTTTCTTCAAATTTTTATATTTAATAAGTATTTAAACTAATACAGCTAAAAAAAAAAGCACCGCAATTATTATTTTAAACCTTCCAAATTAATATTGCAACAGAACTTAATTTTAATAAAATGGTATGAAAATATTATTATTTATAATAATAATAAATATAAATATTGTAAAAATTAAGAGGTGAAAACTATTTCATGATATTTGTAAGATATTTTGACAATATTTTGAAAAAAATAGGTTGGGTTCAACGCGAATCATGTGAAAAATATTTCATTGGATGAAAAGATTATAATAAATTATATGTAATTATTAATTTGACTTATATATTATTATTATATTTATATGTAGAAAAAAAAAAAAGGAAATCGATGGTGTGGTGAAGTGTAAACCACTCATATAGAAAACATGAGTTGAATATACATAGAAACTAGTTGGCTATTATTAGAAGCAAAATTGACTTCATTTACTTCTATTATTGGAAAAATTCACCAACTTGACTCCATCAACTTGTTTGAGCATGAGTTAATGGGTATATTAATTTGTATAAATTTTGACTATGCATAAAACCAAAAACAAAGTGATAATTATATCATTCCTTTTATGTTTAATCACCTTTTTGTATTACATAAAGTTTAGGGTAATAACAATAGTAGAGGTATTTGTTTTTATAGAAAATTGGTATAGAGAGATTTTGGTATTTTTTCCATTATATGGTTATTTAAATTACATTCCATTTAATTAAAATTGGAATTTGCAATAGAATATTTTCTATAAAATGTATATTGATATATTATGTGGTAATATTTATGGGTAAAATAAAATATAGTTTTGTTTTGATATTTAATTTAATGTAATGTAATGGTAGATAGTATATAATTTATTATTGCTGCTGTTTTTGGTATTATTATTATTTATAAATTGGTAAAATGGTATATTTAAAAAATATTTTAATTAATTGACTTTAAATTATTAAAAATTGAAGACATTTAATGTTTAAGAATATTTAATAATTTAGATAATGTTATGAATCTTAATATTAATGAAATATATATATATATATATATATATTGAAAAATAGAATAATTTCTGTTGATTTATTTTATAACATTTAAAAAATTATAGAAATTAGTTTTTTTTTTTTTTTTTTTTTTTTATAATTTGAGTACCACACTATCAATTTTAATTTAATTTAAATTATTTTTAAAATATTATTTATTTAATTTTAATTTTTTAATCAATATATCATAATTCACGTCATTTTATATTCCATCAATTCTAACAACAATAATTAATGAGTTTTAGTAATTAAGGAGGGTGCTAAGATCAGATTATAAAACAAATTGACCGCAAATGTTATTTCTTAAACTTGGGAATACCAAATTTCATTACACTGAAATATTGGGGTAAACTGAAAAACAGAAAATGAAGACCATAAAACGAGCCTAAACGCTGCGTTTTGCATGCCCAAATTGGCCTGATTAAATCAGGACGGTCCGTTTCACCGTTATGACCTCTCTGTTTCAAAATGTCGTTGAGACAAATTTTCCCGCGAAAATGGAACCCGAAACAATGGAATAACATGAAAATACACTCCATAACAGACCAAATTCAAAAACCCAATTTCGCAGACATCGTATCTACTAACATTTTCATAACAGAACTAGCGAGAAAAGGGTGTTTGGACGTTGCCCGCCAAGTTTTCGATCAAATGCCTAGACGAACTGTTGTTTCATGGAACACTATGATTTCTAGTTACTCCAAGTGGGGATACCTCGGTGATTCTCTTGATTTAGTTGCAACTATGCATTTCAATAATGTCAAGCTTAACGAGACTACTTTTTCGACTGTGTTGAGTGCATGTGCTCAGCTGAAGTCATTGATTGATGGTAGACAGATACATTGCCTAGTTTTGAAAAGTGGGTATGAGAGATTTGAGTTTGTGGGGAGTGCTTTGTTGTATTTGTATGCGAATTGTTTGGATATACGGGAGGCCGAGAGGGTGTTTGAGGAGTTGAGGGAAGAGAATGGGTTGTTGTGGAGTGTGATGCTTGTTGGGTATGTGCAGTGTAACTTGATGAATGATGCTTTTGATTTGTTTGTTAGGATGCCGAGGAAGGATGATGTTGTGGTGTGGACGAAGTTGATTTCTGGGTATGTGAAGAGTGATGGTGAGTGTGAGAAAGGTCTGGAATTGTTTCGGTGGATGATAGGAAGAGGGGAGGTGATGCCTGATGAATTTACTTTTGATGCGGTTGTTAGAGCTTGTTGTAGACTTGGTGTTTTATGCGAAGGTCGGGTTTTTCATGGGATGTTGATTAAGTGTGGATATGAATTTGATAATTTAATTGGAGGTGCGTTGATTGAATTTTACTGTAGTTGTGAATGTGTAAGTGAAGCTAAGAGAGTTTATGATAAGGTGGTGAATCCAGGTTTAGATGCTTCGAATTCACTTATCAATGGACTTATTTCGATGTGTAGGATTGAAGAAGCAGAGCTGATTTTTAATAGACTAACTGAGGCTAATTCGATTTCATACAATATGATGATCAAAGGTTATGCACTTGCAGGTCGAGTTGAAGATTCCATAAGATTGTTTGGGAAAATGCCTCAAAAAAGTATAATGTCATTTAATACCATGATTTCTGTGTATTCCAGGAGTGGGGAAATTGAAAAGGCTTTGAAGCTTTTTGAAGAAATGAAAGGGGAAAGAAATCCAGTGACATGGAACTCAATGATGTCGGGTTATATACAAAATAATCTTCATGAAGAAGCTTTGGAGTTATACTCGACAATGTGCAGATCATCAATAGAGCGAACAAGATCAACATTCTCTGTTCTATTTCATGCATGCTCATGCCTTGGATCTCTCCAACTAGGGAAGTCACTTCATGCTCACTTGATTAAAACACCATTTGTGACAAATGTTTATGTGGGAACATCCCTCATTGACATGTACTCTAAATGTGGAAACATTGCTGAAGCTCAAGCGTCATTTAACTGCATTTCTATACCTAATGTGGCAGCATGGACAGCTCTTATCAATGGCTATGCGCAACATGGGCTTGGCTCTGAAGCAATCATGCTCTTTGAGCGTATGATAGAGCAAGGAGTCAGACCAAATGCTGCTACCTTTGTTGGCATTTTGTCTGCTTGTGTACATGCTTTTTTAGTAAATGAAGGAATGAAAATATTCCAGGCAATGGAAAAATGTTTTGGAGTAACCCCAACTATGGAACACTATACATGCGTTGTGGATCTTCTAGGTCGGTCTGGTCTACTCAAGGAAGCTGAAAAGTTCATCAAAGAGATGCCAGTTGAACCGGATGAAGTTGTCTTGGGTGCTTTGCTTAGTGCATGTTGGTTCTGGATGAACATGGAAGACGGTGAGAGGGTGGCAAAGAAGATTTTTGGTTTAAATCCGAAGCCAGTATCGGCTTATATCACTATGTCCAACATATATGCGATAATGGGGAAATGGGGGGAGAAAATGCACATGAGGAATAGATTGAAGGGCTTGGAAGTGAAAAAGGGTACAGGGTATAGCTGGATTGAATTGAATAACAAAGTTCACGCATTCTCTGTTGAAGATAGAAACCATCCATTTTATAACGCGATTTATACTACTTTGGAGCATTTGACAGCAAATTTAATCTCTATCACTCAATCTGATCAACACTCTATACAGATGTAAGAATGTAATTTATTTAATTAGTTATACCTTTACCAACAGCTCCTTTCTATCTAAATCATTTAATTGTCAATACAAATCTTGTTTTAACATGAACAAGTATCTGTATCCATCTTTCATATACCATAGTTCTGTTGCATAAGCGTGGTATTGTTCTGTGTTATAGAGAAACATTTATATACGTCTTTTATACAGATTTTTGTAGCACATGACGCTTCTTGGTACCAGGTTAAATGAAATTGTATCATTGAATTTAAGTTCGATCACACAATAGGGTACAGAAACCAGGTGCCTTATTTCCTTACCGACATAGTACTTTGAGAGCCAGCATTTGATCCCTGTTTCTTTTCTACTTTGCATTGTTCTGACTTCTGATTCATATCCCATATTGCATAATACCAGTTGACTTGTATTTGCTTAATGCTGATAGGTTTCATGGATAATCCTTTTTAAGTTGATGCTTTATCAGTGGATGACTTGTATATTCTTTCATTTGTCTAACACTAATTATGCTGATGATGGTGCAGTTAAAACTACTGCTATTTCATAAAGCTAATGATTATGTGATCATTGTCAAAAAAGGTAAGTCATTCACTCTCTTTACAGCTTGTACTCGCATCAGTCCACTTCTGTTTCTGCGATCTCTGGATGCTATGCGCTTATAAAACTTACTTTGAGTTGACTGATCTTTTCTATTTTAATCTATCCCCACTCCCCCCACTCTGCAACTTGCAACTACTGTATTGTAGAGATATATTATCATGGGTTCATTTATGCCCCTTGTTTTATTCTCTACTTATCGAAAGCAAAATTATATTTTATGCCATTCTCATTAAATATCTGTTTCTTTATCATAATGACACTGTTTCTTGGTGATTTCACTGACATTTAGTATTTTCAGTTCTGTATTGTGAGAAATTGATAATAGGGTCAGATTAAGGTCATGTGACATGATGGATTACTTAGTTTCTGTCACTTCGGATAACTAAGTTGGTACACAACTATAGAGTCATCATATCCTAGTATTTTCTTAATGGCTCAGCATGTTAAGTAGGTTCAGGTTATATTGAAGAGCATTTGTATATCCAAATTGAGTTGCTTATTTTGCATCTCTCGGTTAAGGAACTTATAATTTTAGTCTGGTTCTTGCGATAATTTTTTATCATTCACTTCCCTTGAAAAGATGAACATATTGGGACTATTGTTGAATATAGCATCGTATGAGACTGAACTTGATACAAAAACATTTTTTTATTCAAATGAGATCATGCAATAACACACTTTCTCTATTACAAGAATTACATTACAACAGAATAACTACTTTTGACAACTAGAGCTGCTTCTGCTGTTCTGATCAAGGGATAGTTTATTGCCAGTGAAATAACTTTTCCTGTAGCAGATGATATTTAAGAAATTTGTAAGTTCACAGTCGTAATTCACGAATGATTTCAGGCATATTGTACTGATACTATCAAGAATACTTACAAAAATTCCAGCTGAAAGTCTAACATTCAACTCTTGTCACTAATTTCTGTAACAGTTTGCTGCTGTTTGGTTTTCTCATCGTTCTGTTCGACGTCCCACTTGTTTGGTTCTTCCATAACCCCTCTTTTCCTGTACTTACAGTAGACAAGGAGTTGAAGGATGCCTAAGGGAGTGGCAACAATATTAGGAGTCTGCAAAGGAACAGGAAATTCAAGTAAGCCATCATGTCTTTATATAATCTGTTAATGTATCACATTAAAAATATTGTTTTTGCCTACAGAATTTCTAAGTAGAAGGATTTGAAAGCTATACATACCGCAATAAACATATCGTGGCTCAGTAATCCGTAGATCATCCAAAGGGTGCTAGCAATGAATGAGAATAAAGATAAGTAGAACGGCATGAATTCTACACTCTTGGTTTGTATCACTTTCTTCTGCAATTACAAACAGATACAGATGGTGAGTAGATGCATAGGCATTTATATTTTTCATGCATGAGCGATACGTCTGAGTAATATTTAGCTTTGGTTTTGTTTTGTACGAGCTACTTAATGGGAAGCATAAACTTACCACTACCACAAGTGGAGAACCATACATCAGTACAGAAGCGACAAAACCAACAGTCCCAACAAAAACTTTGCGATGATGGTGGGTATGGAACACAAAAGCTGAAACCACCGCTGTGATGCAGAACACTACCATGACAGGTACCAGCACACCAACTGCCCTCACCTGGAAACTCTTTATAGTTTAGTGATTTTCTTTTTTTTTTTCAAGTGAAGTTATATTATGCATGAAAAAGAATAGTACACTAGGCCATGTTTTGCTGAATAACACGTAACACTTTCATTAGCTACAAATAAACCATCTAATTATACATTTCCCATATGCAAAGTAATCAAGTAGTGTAAAAACCAAGTAAGCTCTAGAAAACAACTTGCCTTGTTTTTTGGTGTAGCATGCCATAGGTATATAAGAACAAAGCAAATTTCAAGAAGGATCCCCAAACCGTTAATGGTGACCAGAGGGAAGTTTTCCCACCTGTAGCTAACAATAGGTAGTCCATACCAAGTGTAGATAAAACAGTTGAAGAGGGCAATGGTGTAAGGGAAGCATGAAAATCCCTCAGTGCTTTTGTTCTTTATCACCCTCGAAAAAGTTAATCTGACAACACATCAAAAATAATAAAAATATCAGTTGGTATTTCAACTTTAACTATCTAAGAACATTTATGATGTATTGAAAAGGAAGTTTAGGAGAATAATGTCTTGACGTTACATTGGAGCAGTGAAAAGTAACAAACAAGCCGCATTGCCTGCAAGAAAAGACAAGCATGTTTAACATGTTATGTTTGAATTCTGATATTGTCTTATATCATGTTATGCTTAAGAACTGAAAAAAAGAAGAAGAAAGATATATACCCATCACTCCGACTGCAAGACGCAATCTATCACCCATGTTTACTCTCTCAAAAGATGGTCCTAATTTGGAGAAATGGTCCTGAATGCAAGCACTTATATACTATGAGTGCTCAAAGGTGGCTATGCAGACTGTTTAAATCTCCTAAGGGGATATAAATAATGGCAAGTAGGATAAGAAGAGAATAATTTAAAATCTCACGGATGTAGAGACTGTTGCTGTCTACATCTGTATAAGCTTGTGGAGCAAAATAGCTTGCTCCAGACGGTGCTTTATCGTAGTTCAATTGGTCAAAAGTTTGTCCATGGAAAAGCTTTGTTAGGTTACAAACAATGAATTAAAAAAAAAAAATGCTAATAGTTTGCTACTTTTGTTCTATACTGTTAGTGGAAATGCCTGAAGATTTCCACTACCTACACAGAAATAAATTCTATGGTTTTGATTGGTTGATATTGGTCCTGTATGTATCACTAACTGAATTGTTTACTGAATTATGTTCTGAGGTACACTATTTATAGTCATGTTTCTCATACCAATCAAAAACATCTTAATGGTCTGATGTGGTTGCTTTATTGAATATCTTCTTACACACTCACTGTAATTGGTGTATTAATATATATTTTTTCTTTTGATATTCCATGATTAAGATTTGGTGCTTAGGTAACATAGTGAAATAGATTTTACTTGAATTTTCTACTTTGAATTGAATGTTTTCTGCTGTTTTTTAACGGAATTTCTTCTTAAAGATGTGTCGAAAAGTATCCTTAGTTTTCTAGATAACATGTGAAAGAGATCAAATATCAATGCTAGAATTTGTTCCAAGTTTACTTGCCTAAAGATGTATGCAGTGCTTCTCGCGGTGGATTACGCAGAATAACACAGTATATATGCTGTCTCTCTGATATGTTCTTGATCAAATCACTATATCACACACGCAAATAGCGCTGGCTTTACTAGTCACCATGAGCTATACCAGTTACATTCATGAAGAACATTATATTTCTTCCATACATCTACTAAACCAGAATATCAAGCCAGCTATTATTCTAGATTCTCATCTTACAATGGTGCTAAGAACAGGAGCAGCATTTTAACCCGGAATCAGAATATTCTACATTACATGATTTTTCACTGTGCCTTTGATAGGAAAACAAAAATCTAAATACACTTATTTATTCCGCGATCTTGAAAGATGGTTTATGTACATTATATTGAAATTTTGTTGTTGTGATTAGTTATAATTCTTATGAAGACCACTGTGTTTGTTGTGCTGAATCAGCTTTCTTTTATGCTGTCTTCCATAATTTTGCTTCATTATAGGAGTTTCTGATGCCTTAACTTTGTCATAGTCTAACATTTAGTTATAATACTTGTAGTGTTATTCCCTCTAATTAGAAGAATCAATTAGTGTAATACTAGTAGTTTATGAAATGATTCTTGTTGCGACTAATATTATCTTATACCAACTTGTTTGTTACATGACATGGAACACACAAGCTTCTCTGGATTTAATGGTTGTAATTAGACGTTACGACATAGGTTCCAAGATCAACTTGTGGATCAGAATCATGATTATGGAATAACGGAGCTTATATGGTGATTGAATATTTTGACAGGTAATTTTTATTTTCTCAGCACTGTGTTACTGCTTTTGTTTCCAATTAATTTGGTTACAGGAATATATTCCTTTTGCTAGAAATAACTGAAGATATTCATTTTCTTTTGTTGGTCTTGTTAATCACCAATCAATCTCGTCAATGCAGATGCTTTAAAACATTTTTGCATTGAGCACATGGTTATGAATATATACAATTTATAAAACTCTTCTGATATTATTTTATTATCTGTCTTTTTCTGTACTGTTGAAAAGCTACTTTTCAAGCATAATCTATCTTATCTTTACTGGTAAAATGCCTCCAAGTCTACTCATTCTTTCAAATGGTTTCAACCTTCTGATTACTTTCGCGAATTAGACTTTTCACATAAGTAAATATAAACATAAACTTAGTACACCATGGCTCAGAACTTGACCAAGTGATCTCAGATAGCTGAGCTCTAACCAACTGAGCTCAAACATGTCGAAATCGACTGTTAATACTCAATGAATTCTTTGGTTGTATTCTGATTCAAGATTAAACAATAAAAACACAGAGAGATTATTGATCTCCACTAGTTCTAATATCTGAATACATTAATCTCTGTAATGGGAATAACATATTCCAGAATTCTTCTGCTGCTTCCACTACAAATATATGAAAAAATATCTGATCATGCTTTGCTTTTGAACAGCATATCTGTATTGTATATATCTATAATGTGGAGAATGTATATCGTTGAAAAGGGATTGTTTTGTTGAGCTGTGTGCTTCTGTTGTTTTTGTCCTCAGTTGAAAGCTAAACCAAAGGGTTTAGTTGTGTATGGTTTTGAGGGACAATCTGGTAGTTTAAGTGATGATGACTGACAAGTGTTGATGTGTCTGCTTTCACAGATTATAACCAAACACTTTGAGATATGTTTTAATGCTGTCTTTTGCTTTCAGGCAGAGATGACTGGATAGCAATGTTCGTGGTGGTTGTTGGGTTTAAGTATGCAAATGATAATATTCATTTCTTGTAGCTATTAACTAATAACTAGTCTTTTTTGATAGTTGAGTTGAGAATCAGGAATGAGAATGACCTGTGTAGGAATAGGAATGAGCTCGACCACCTCGCCAACGGTTAAATTTCATCCGCATAGTTTGTATTGATTAAAAAAAAATGAATATAATATATTAATTTATTAAATTTATTTTGATTTATTAAATTGAATTTATATTTTCTGAATTTGAAAATTTTATATATATATTCTCATTAATATTCTGGATGAATTCAATTTATTTATGAAGATATAAAATTTTAATTGTAATTTTGAATTTTAAATAAAATAAATATAAATATAAGTTATTATTTTATTTATTTTATTTCAATTTATTAATCTTATTGTATTTTAACAAAATCATAATATTTGTATGGAATACAATAATCCATAATTTAATAAATAAAAAATTAAAATATATGATAAGCACACATTTCTATTACTTACGCATATTTTAATTTCATTTATTTTGTTATTTTTAAATTGTTATATAAAATTTATAATTTACAAAAGTTAATATTTATTATATTTATAAATATAAATGATGTTTTATATAAATTATTATTAAATTTTATATTGTAAAATAATTGCTAACAAATATTTATTTCATTCAATATAACATTTAATAAAATTTACTTTTAATTAATTTTATAAAAATTAAAAATTTATTTTATAGCAATATGATTAACTTAATTCAAATTCATTTTTATCAAATAATCAAGATTATTTTAAATGATTTTATAAACTATTATTTTATACATCATTTATTAATCTCTATTTATTCTAAAAATAATATTAATAATTAAGATTAATTTAAATTATGAATTCTTTCTAAAAGCAAAATACATTTTTACTAAAACAAAACTAAGTTAAAGATATATTTAAAATAATAATAATAAAATAAATTAACCAACTAAATAAACAAATCACTCCTTAGTCTAATTGTATTATATATATTAGTATTATTTTTATAAAAATAATTTATCACATCATAAAATGGATCCAATCATTAGGAATTAATTAAATTAAAATTATAAAAATCTAGAAGCACAAGTCAATATGAAGCATGAAGATGAAGATGATAATATTAATGCTTTCAAGAGTGGCAAAATGATGATGGGGTTAGGTGTGGTGTGGTGTGGTATGGATAGGATATGACAATGCATTAATCTAAAATTAATTAAACAAAACCATCTTTAGAGGTGGACATTATGTGGAAAGAATCATCTATATTAACTTAATGTAATCACTAACAATATTGTCTTAAGGACTAGTCAATATTCTAGATTTATTAGTTTCTAGAATATTTTGAATTATTAATTTGTAAAATAATGTTGTTTCAATAATTCATAATTTTGATTAATTTTTAAATATATTATAGTATTAATTTACTATAAATATTTTTAATTTTAAAATAAATTTATATTAATACATTTTTCTTATATTTAAATTTTAAATTTCAATAATAATTTTAAAAATATTCTTTCCATTGAAATATTATATATAATAATATTAAATTTTTAATTAAAATTATACATTTAATATTTAAAATAAATAAATACTCTTATAAAAAATAGCTAAACTACGACAAATAACAAGTGAATTTTACCAAATTTCTTTTAGAGTCCGAAAATTTAAATTATAATTATGATGAAAATATATAATAAGACTTATAAACTATTAAAAATAATTTACATATTCTTTTCATTAAAAATCTATCAAATATTTTTTGAATTTATAAAAATAATTAAAAATTAAAAAAATTTCTAAATAAAATTTAAAATCTTTTAACTCTAAAGGTATAAATTATATATATCTTAAGAATAAACATTTAGAAATTTATTTAAATTTGTTTAGATGATTCTTTACCTATAATAATCTCTAGCCTAGTATGATAGTGATAAGACAAATTTAATTTTTGTGGTGGTTTAAAAGACAACTTAACATATAAGGACACTAATCCTATCCACAGATACAAAGGACAAGAATTTAATTATTATTCCATATAATATTTAGCATATGTACTCTTAAAGATCTTACCTACATTTTAACATCAAAGATGGTGTGTTTTGATTGACAAGAATGCAATATATACTTGGTATATATTGAATTTTAAAACTCTTTTGTTTTGACATTTCATTCAAAATTATGTGGAGTAAATTTGATGTCAAGGAATCCACATCAATTTTGGAGAAAATCGCATGACCTAAACAAGTAATGTTCTTAGAAAAAGAAAATATGTATTCACAAAAATAAAAATAAAATGAAAAAAATATTTTGTTAATATTATTTTATTGAAAAATAAATAGAATGTATTTAAAATAATTTAGATAAAACTTTTAAAAATTATAAATAAAATTTAGAAAATCATAATGAATTTCTGATAATTTTATAAAATATAAATAAATTGAGTAGTTTTTTTTTTTAACTCTCTAATAAATATGTATTTATGAAAATTTGATTTTATAATAATATTTCATGATAAAAAAATTGTTGAAGAAATAAGAATATTATAAAAAGATGTGGGTGTAATGTGAAGAATTTTATATATATTTATTTATTTATTTAAAAAAAAAACATATTCAATAAGATTTTTCTAAGATGGAAAGCTATGGATCATCCAATGTGACATTTGTTCTATTGTTGAGGAAATCGATAGCAATCAAATATTATTCTCTTTATTTATTTGTCGTTTATTTTCAATTAAATATTTTATATCCATCAATATTGCGTGCTTAAAGGTTCTAGGTGCATATTTCTAATCCAATCTCGATAAATAAACAATTAATTAAAAAAGTAAAATAATATTTAAATATCTAAAAATTTGTATAAAAAAATAAATAAAGTTGATATGATGTTACTTTTTAATTATATTTTATTAACCTTGAAATATTTTATTTATGTTTTAAATATATTTAACATGTCAAAAATATATTGATGAAAAATATTTTAAAAGCTTCAACAACTTAATATGTTTAAATAATAATTTTTAACAAAATTAAAATTAAAATGGTATAGAGTTAATGAATAAGAAGATGAAATGCCTCCTTCCACTTAATTATTCTGTGATATTGGAATAAGTTCTTCTTCTTCTTGTTCCAAGATATTTTGGTTCATGAATTTTAACATAAATCATATTTCTATTCCATTTTTTATTTTATTTTATTTTTGTTATATTGCTTTGCTTTTCATCAACATTGGAAGATTACTTGGTAATCATACTATAATTTTATATACCTTACTTATATATTTACATAGAGATAGATTGTGATTAGAGATAGATTGTGACTTTTATATCATATTATACTAATATTATCTAAATATATATTTATCCGTGAAATTTGAGTACACTTCTTAAAGTTACACGTCATAAAATTAGGTTATATATAATTAAATTAGATGGTATTTCATTACATCATAAAAAATAGGTAGTCCCATAATGCTACCTAGTATTTCCTCGTTTAGGTAAATATAAAAATATTAAAATAAATTAAAAAATTTCAAACCACAAAAGGTTTAAATATGTAATTATAAATTTATTTCAAAAATTTTAAAAAATAAATTTTTAAATGTTTGAATTTAACTCCGTAGGCATTCACATAATTAAATATAATTCACAAATTTTATGATTTTAGAAATATTGAGTGAAAACCAAACTTTTAAATATTTATTTTTATAAATTTTTTAAAATTTAGACTTATAATTATATTTTAAAGTTTAAAATACTCATTTAAAAAAATTATCATAAAAATAAATTATTAAATTTAATTATATATAAAATTATTAAATATTTATTAGTTAATATTTTTATTTTTATATTTATTCAAATGATGAAATGATTTTACTTGATTAATTATTTTTAATTAATTATTTTTTTTACGGTGCCATGGAGCATTATTCCATATTATTTAAATTTTTATATTTAATAAAATTATATTTTATTTTTTAAAAAATAATGTATACTACATCTATATATTTCACAATTATTAATTTTTGTATATAATTTTTTTAAAATAATTTTTTAGCTTTTCCGTTCGCCATGACGTAATATTACAAATTCTCACATGAGAACAACACATGATAGTTTATATGATATATCCAAACTCCATGTCAAGCACTAGGTGAACTAAAAAGGCATGCAGGCACTCATAATATGATAATTATAAGAAATTAATTGATAAACATGTTAGAAAAGTTATGTATTTAATCAATTACTAATGCAACTTAATTATTTTATTTTAAAATAATTAAATTCTAGTAAAAACACTCTTTATATATTAAAATAAATTATAATAGAAATAAAATGTTATAAATTTTAGTATATTGTAAAAATAGTATATTATATATTTATTTATTTATATAACAATTCAAAATTTCATGATATATAACAATTCAAAATTTTTCATGTGAATCTATGATGAATCAAACATCTAAGTTCTGTACAGATTTTCAGATATGTTTCTATGAAAATAGATAATAGTATATAATGATGCGTCATTGAATTGACTAATAAATTAAAATTTAGTTAGTGGATTTGGTGAAAATAAATGCATGAGCATGCCAAAACCCAATTAACAGAGTCTAAAAGATTTGGTCACTTCAGTTTAGTTAAATAATTCATCATTATTGTTGTATTCTAATAACAATAATCTCATACTTGTTTTGGGATCTTACGTTTTTATTGGAGTATTATCATAAAATATAACTTGAAAAGGAAATTTTTGTGTGGCAATTTATTGTGTTTTGTTTGAACAAACAAAACAAACATAAAATAAATACATAGATGAAAATTTTAAAAAATAGACTTTTTAAAGTTTAAAATACAATTATAAGTCTGTTTTGAAAAACATACAAAAACAGGTTTTTAAAAGTTTAGTTTTCGCTTCATAGGCCAAGTTTTCCAAAATACCCCTGAAACTTTACAATTCACAGATGCTGTGAATTAGGTTCACAGTCTGTGAATTACACTCACAGCTGTGATTGATCTATAAAGTGAAAATCAATGTTTAATTTTTTAAAAGTGATCTATAATTGTATAGTAAACTTTTCATGGCTTAGAAATCCAATGGACTCAATACATATTACTTCCATTTAATTATAAATTACCACCTAAAAAATAGATAGGAAAAGTTGGTGTATATATAGAGTATAGTAGAGAGGGAATGAAACACATATTTTAATTTGGGCTGATTGATCAGAGTTTCAAATATGGACCGAGTGAAAGTGTTTGTTAATTTGGGCTTAATTAAACCACTTATGAAATGATCCAATCCAATTAGTTAATGGACCTGCAACTTTTGGGCCCATAGGCTTGACAAGTCGGCCCTAAATTCCAATATTTGGGCCATGGATTTATTCTCACCAGACCCGTATATTGATCTGAATATTAATCTATGTTCAAGAAAGTTTTTTTTTTTTTTTTTTTTTTTAATTATTTTAAATAATACTTCCTCGGTTTTGTTTTATACTCACGCAGATCCATAATCTTAATCTCATTTCACATATTATTATAATAATAATAATAAGTCAAATTAAATTTTATTTTATTCATCTCGAAAAAATTAGAAAAATAGTTAATAATAATTGAAAATTATATAATTTTTAATTAATATTATAAACTTACAAAAAGGGGTTTAACACATCATGCATGTTAAGTCTAAACAGTACACTACATGTTCATAGAAATTAAAATTATATTTTTAATTTGATCAAATTCAATAAGTCGGAGAAAGTTGAATTGAAATTATGTTAATGTTTATCAATAAATTCAAAATTAGTTAAATATATTTATTTTGTAATTATAAATTAAAATTCAATTAAATTCCTCCATTCATTTTCTGTAAATGGAATTAAGTATTATCGAGTTTAAATTGAAATTTAATTCAATCTCTTGGTGAAAATATCATGCAAAAATATTCAAATAAATCGAAAAATTTATGATTCCATATTTGAAACCCTAAAAACCAACCAATGAAGCCTAGAAAGTAGAAAAATAAAAAAGGTCCCAACCCTAAAAACCATTATAGGTACAAACCCTAGAAACCTAAAAAGCACCCAACTCCATTGAAATCCCTCACCAAAATGGAAACATAGACACATCAAAATAATACTATTATCAAACACAAACAACCAAAACACTGTTTCTTTTCATAATTTTATTAAACAATTTCTGGTTAGTCTAGTGTCTCTTCCCTTCTTTCAAATTCCAACTTGTCTTTAATCTAATCAAAACCTTTATTTAACACCAACTTGACATTTTTCAATTCTTGCTAAAATAATAATACTAATCATAATAAACATGCCATCATTTTCACTCTTTCCAAGTCTTGTTATAGCAGAAGAATGTTAGTTGTACACATTTATATATTCTCATATAAAACATTTATTGATCTATTATTCACTATACAATAACTTATCCTTCAGGCTCTATCTATACATTAAAATAACTCTCAATTTTCAAATCAGAACTTGACCAAAAAACACCAACATAAATGGTATCATATCATGATTGATTTGAATCCTAATCTTTGTTTGTTTATCTATACCCTATACAACAAACAACACATCATATTGACATGGACCACAGTTGTAGTGTTCTTATCTGGTTATAAAATTTGCAGGTTTTATTATCTTATTAAATCTGTAATGAATATACAAATGAAGACAAAACAATAGACTTCCTAGAATACCCTTTTGCTATCAACAAAAAATTTGATTGTTGTTCTTAAGAGTTTCATTTATCAACTACAAGTCTAACCAAAAGCCTACAAGTCAACAAACAAACAAACACACTCACTCTCACTTCTACTCTCTACTTTTGTTTTTTGTTTCATCTTCTCTTCAATGGAAAAGGTTAACAAAAGGCGAAACAAACAAGCCAGAGCAGCAAAAACCAGACATGAATTCGAAGGTAAGTACTGTAATCTATATCTATCTGGGTTTGGTTTATGTTCTCTAGTTTGGTCTTTGAGCAGTATATGAAAGCTTATGTAAGGTTTGGAGTTTTATATGTTTTAGCAGAAGTTAGTAGTATTGAATGGGAGTTCATAGACATGACAGAACAGGAACAAGATCTCATCTACAGAATGCATAAACTCATTGGAGACAGGTAGCTGCTTAATCTATATCTATATCTATCTATATATTTATACACATATATGCAATACAACACCTATGTCTATCTACAAAAGAAGTTAGATTTGATCAAGAACATAGTTTAATCTTCTTTGTTTCTCTATATTTTATCCAACATCAATATCAGCATTGCCTTAATCCCAAACCAGTTAGGTCGGCTGTTTGAATCCTCTATATATTTTATCCATTAGGTTATATATCTTGTGGATTTTATCTATTAGGTTTAGGTTAGGTTTTTTCGAATCAGTTATGTCTTTTATGGAGATGTTTTATGTATTTTTAATTCAGTTATCTTTGTCGGATACAGCGACAAATTAGGATTAAGGATATGATTTGAGATGAATCCTATAGAGGGTAGTTTATTTTAATTTTAACACTATGATCCAAAACCAATTAGGCTGAGAAGTAGGACTTACACAAAATAATTTAAAAGGAATCCAAGTAAAAGTACAAACTCAAAAGGTGAAAATGGAGTCACCAACCATTCATTTAGTGATTGATGGTAGGACCCCAGTAGATAGAATTGCTAGGTAGATATTAAAGACTAATAAGGTGGGAGCCAACACTTTCACAAGAACTATATGCTGTGGCCACCAGACACTATTTTCTCTGCAACTGTGGTACCAGCTATATGAATTGATTGCATCTAGAGAAGAAATCATGTTTTCTATCTATGGTGAAGTGAATTACCTTCAATAGTCAAAGAAAAGAATAACCAATGATTATAATCTAAAATATTCAAAGTTTATGAAGTTATTGCTTCTGGATATAGTTTGTACTATGATTATCATTCAATGTTATTGTTATAAAGTCAACAGTTAGTAGGGGAATTTGATTGATATTGTAAAGTTTTTTATATTAGGTTAGGACCATCTGTTTCTGCAATTATTGAATATGCATGCCTATATGTACTATTCAAGCCAGAGAATATATATATAATATAAATCTGCCTTGAGACTATGAACAAACTTTTTCAGAGAAATTTATTGTAACAGTCAATAAGATAACAACCAAACTAGACCATACCCTCATTAATTTCACAGTTTAATTTCATATAGGTGAAAAAGTTTGGTGAGATCTGGGAATTTTCTTCAAATTAAGCTACAAGTATTAAAACTTCTAGAACCAAATTTTTTATAGATAAGATAGTTCGATACAATAATATTTTGGTAAGTATAAACAGTTTTAAAAGATAGAAAGACGAACTTTTCAGGTGGGATTTGATTGCCGGACGGATTCCAGGACGAAAAGCTGAAGAGATAGAGAGGTTTTGGATAATGAGGAACTCAGAAGGGTTTGCAGAGAGAAGAAATGTGAACAGAAATGGAAATATGAAGATCTTTAGCCATTAATTGTTAGAGAATTTAAATATGTATTTTATTTCTTTTGTGTCTAGATTCTTTCTTAAGCTTATAAATCTTGTGCAGCAAATGTTATATATGGTCAACCTATTTTCCTGAGCAAGAAATCAATTCAAATATCATCAGGAAACCAATCCATGATGCATAGGATTGTAGTTTTTATGATGTTTGTTCTGATTTCGGATTGAATATTTGATTGAATTGTTTATATTTCATTATTTTGATTTAAGTTATATAAACCAGCATGGGTGTTTTATGATTGGTTTGTTGTTGTTTTTTACATTCTAGACCTCTCCTTTCATAAATTCAAGCTAGCACAGGAATTGTTACTGTGAATAACTATGGTCTTTTATTAGTTTTTGAACGATGTCATATCATCAATCAAACAAAAATCCTTCCAGAACCAAAACTAAAAAATGAAATACCATCTATTCAACTATTGAAAGTTAAATCTTTAATTTAATCTGACCCAATGCAATAAAAAAATCACCCTACCTACCATTCAAACAAGACTGCAGGTCAATAGGTGTATATGCATCAAAAAGAAAATGAAAACAATGGATTGAACAAGTATAAACCAGTATAAGATTTATATAATGGATGAAAAATATTGTGTTATGTATACATGGTCACTTGTGATTATATTACATTGTATTGAGTAGTATGGTGATATAGTTAAATGATTATGATGACGATCATTAGTATACAGGACTTAGTTGTGCTAAGTGAAGAGGAAGGAGAAGAACGTACTATATGACACACCTTGTTGAAGGATTCATGCTAAATGCTGACGAAGATATTCGACTCGAGTTGGATGCTTCAGCTTCATGAGAGCCTTAACCTCATGCTTTCTAACCATTTCTCTTGAAATGTTTAAGTTTGAAGCTATCTCTCCCAATGTTCTGTCACCTTTACCGTCCAGCCCGTATCTTTGCCTAATCACCAAGCTCTCCTTCGGCTTTAGCGAATCAAGCTGGAAAAAGATTTACAGAAAGTTGTAAGTTGATGCGATTCATTGTGAGTGAGATGGTGAAACAATAATGAAATGAATATCGATCATTGAATGGCAAAAGAAAAAGGATTGTGAAAATGATTGATACCACATCATCAAGGGCAAGCCGGAGAAGAGCAGGCTGTCTTTGATCATCACCTCCAACACCATCATCATCAGTAATTGCGTTGATGAACTCTTCTTGTGTGACAGAATGCTTTGAATGGAGAGATGATACAGGTTTTGAAGCCTTCATCACTTCGCGGTATCTCTCAGGGGTTATACCAACCTTTTCTATGATCTCTTCCTCTGTTGGTAACCTTTGATGCTCAAATAACAGCTCCAGTTTAGCTTTCTGGATCTCTGTTCTAACCTGTATTAATAGAATTGTACTAGTTATGGCATGCACTTTTAAACAATAAGAATCAGGTAAGCTGTTTATAGGTTCTACAACAATGCATACCGATTCAAGGCCAAAAGGAACACGGGTGAAACTTGAAACTGTCATTGACCGTATAATAGCATGCCTTATCCAAAACAGACCATACGTGGACAGCCGAAATTTCCTTTTCGGTTCAAAGCGATCGATAGCTGTAATGAGCCCCTTCACTCCAGCTTGACATAGGTCTTGAAATTTGGGGCAATTTGCAAAATCTTGAAAGTATTTGTTCATAACAAACAATACCAACCGGAGATTGTGCTGCAGCAAATTTACATGTTATATAGTGATGGCTCCAATTGACATTCGAAACAAATTATACCGACACCATTAATACTTACCTTAATCAGCTTGTTTCGTGCTGCTCGACCAACCTCTAAGCATCTTCTTACTTGAAATGCACTCATATTTGTTGCCCCAGCTAATTCCACATGAGTTGGTTCTCTCCCCATGTCTTTTGCTAAATGCTCCTTCACTTGAACAAGTACCTAAAGGCAACAAGCAAAAACAAGTTCAGGTATTTCGACAGAGAATGTAGCAAAAACTAAATCACCTATCGCAAACCTGGATACTCACTTTCATAGGTTGCATCAATTTGAACAACCAAGAATGCTCTGTAGAAGACAAAACCGGAGGTATCTTCATCTTCTTCCAATCCAAGCTCGCCAAATCTGTCGAAGACGAATACTGTCTCACAAGTTCATCAATTTTCTCCTTTTCATCCTCAGCATTCTTTCTTTTCTGGATCGTATCAACCAATTCATCAACCTTATGCTTCTTCAACTCAACTCTCTTATCAAGACTTAACCTCTTCGGCCTCTTATTTACAACATTCCTCACCACAACTCTACCATCACCCTCTCTCCCATCACCATCACCACTCCTCTTTCTCCTCCTCCGCCCTCTCCTCACCACACCATTCAAATCTTCCAAATCCGAAACCTTACTCGGCAGGCTAAGCTTGTATATACTCTCAAGTCTAGCAGCAGCTTCATTGTAATCCACTTCCGTACAAGCAGAAACATCGTCAGTAGAAACAGCTTTAACTCTTTTCACCGACTTACTACCTTTCCCTACACCTTTCTTCTTCTTCGGCGTTTCAATCGGCAGTGGAATTTTCTCATTAGGCGCAGACAAACCCGAACTATCTGATTTATCCGATTTAAACGCCACGATCAAAGGCCTTTTACACTTTTGATTCACAAATCTCGCCTTTAATCCTAATGGAGTCCTAGCTACTGAACTAGATATGCTCACAACTCCCATACTTGTAAACTAAACACAGTAAAATCACTCTCAAACTACAAAACACTGCAACCACAGAAAATCAACCTAAATTTCATGATCCAACACCAAATCTCACAAAAATCAACTACAACAACATTCAAAATCAAAAACTAAAGCAACATATACACTAACAGGAGCAGAGAAGTACCTGTACAGAGATCGGATTCTGATGAAATCTACGGAGAATCGAGAAATTCGGTTGTTATTTACATGAATCGAACAAATTCGTGTAAATTATCGTGTCCACGAATTTTGAGTGGTACTAAAAAATGGACGGTGAAGATTTGTTGAAGGTAGATCGTACGGTGGAGAGAGTGTACAAGTAAGATGGTGATGGTTTTGGCGGGTGATATGAGAAGGCGAGGGTGACGTGGCGAGAGGGAGAAGGAGGAGGTGGTGATGACGTGGCGGGGTTTGAGTGGATGGGGAGATATTTAGGGGAAGATCTTGTGGATGAGGTTTGTTACACGTGTGTGGTTTTGATTATAGGAGGAATTTGTATGGAAATTGTGGTGGTTTTAAATGTGTTTACGTTGCTTGATTTTGGCCATTTGAATATTGGAATATTAATAAAGCTTTTGTGATGGGTTTGTTTGGTAATTTTTGTTAAATCGAATGTCAATTAAAAGATTTGGGGAATATAAAGTGAGATTGGGCTTTTGGGCTTCAGTTATGGGCTGAACAGATTTCTTCGTGTTAAGTCCTTTCATTTGGGCTTCATTGATGGGCTTTCAAGTGTTTTTTTGGTTAGCTTGATACTCAGGCAGTCATAGGTCAAATTTCCATAACAAGTGTATGGTTAAGTCATAGTCTGGGGTGAGTTGAGTTACTCGCAAACGAGTTGAGATCGATTTGAGAAATACTCGAAATCGAGCTTAAGTCGAGTCTTTTTTTTTAATCGAGTCGAACTCGAGCTCTATATTACTTGACTCATAAGGCTCGCGAGCCTTATCGAGTCTATAGTAATATTTAGAGGGGTAAATGAGTCGATTCGAGTACATCCAATTCGAGTCAAGAATAATGATATGAAATTAAAAAGGTGTTAGTGGAAAAATTAACGAGTTTTAACGAGTCGAGTTCGAGTAACTCGATTATTATTCGAGCTGGCAGCTCGAGTTCGAGCTTGACAAAACCTTTCACGGCTCGACTCGATAACACCCCTAGTCATAGGTCTAGGGGGTGTAGTCGAACTAGAGAGCTCGGGCTCGAACTCGGCTCGTGAATTCAGTTTTGAACCCAACTCGAAACTCGCCAAATTTTTTATATTCAAGTTAAGGTTTAAGCTTATAAGTGTAAATATAAATTCGGATATCAAGTTAACACACGTGTAAATCCATATTGTATATTAATATACAATATAGTAGGTTTCTGCAAGCTAGTTTACAGTTCAAACTCATCAAACTTACAAGTTAAATGCAGTTTTAATTCTAAAACTCGAGACTTGACTCCTGTACATTTGGACTCGAATTTGAAACGAATTGTGTCCGAACCGTTAACGAACTCAGGCCGTTCGCGAGGCAGGCCATCTTATTTCTACGACAAGGTCAAAAGATATGTGCTACTTAAAATCACTATTGTCTTATCAAACGTGTGACATTCCAAAACATGTCTACAATGGACGCAATTTCAAATAGAGGTGTGCCAATTACACGACAATATACAAAAACACACTTGAAGATAAGTTAAGTAGATATTTGCATGAGAACATAATAGCAACAATAATAAGGTGGTCGTTTTCGTTTTCTTGTTCTCTTTTTGTTTAAATAAAAAGAAAATCATTGTTGGCTTGACTTCGTTGAACAAGTGTTCAAAACTGACACGTGGACATGTTCGACGCGTGAATTTAACGTTAAAGACTTCGAACATTAGATTGCGGCTATTGTGTTTCTCACTACTTTTGTTGTGTTGTGTCTCTTTAATTTCAACAACCAATTCCAATCATTGAATATTTTATGTTTTGAATTAGTCCGCATATGTATACCACCTTCCTTTATGTGTTTAACGGTTCCAAGTATTACCATTTCAATATTTCATTGAATTTTTATGATCCTATTAGTCACGTAATTGGCAGATTGGAAAATACATGTTTATAGTTTTACTACTACTATATTAATAATATTATTTAAAATTTTATGAAATATAAAATATTTTAAATTTAAATTTGAAAAATTATCTTAAATACTTGTAAAAATAATTTATCATTTTATATATTTAATCAAATTTTATTCCAAATTAATTAATATCATATAATAAAATTAAAAAATCAAATAAAATAGTATGTAAAACTTTTTGTGTTCGTCAATTTAACCATGAATGTATTTAAACTTTTGATTGTAGAATAAATAAAAATTTCATAATGTTATGTTTCTAGAACCATTTTATATTATTATAATTATTATTATTTATTTTTTAAAATAGGTAAGGCCATCAAGAATCCTACTAAGTAGTCACCTCTAAACCGAACCTTACTTAATTAAAAAGAAAGAAAAAGAGTTTAAGGGAACAAAACTAGCAAGACCTAAACAGAAGGCCTAAGGAACGAATCGAGCCTAAACAAATGGCCTAAAAGAAAGCGATGACCTAAACACACGGGCCAATAAAAAGCCTACATGCAAAAACAAGAAAAAACTAAATAAATAAAAAAAAAAAAAGTCAAACTTTTGCACTCGTTAGAGTTGTTGGGCGGCAGTGTTGGCTAGGAGCGGCATTGGCGGTGAGAGAGGCCTGAAAGCGCAACTTAGCTGGCAATTTGGCGTCTACTGGCTGGTAGCGGACATTGACGACGAACAGGACCCAAGAGTGCCACTTTATTGGCTGGCAATTTGGCTTCCGTTGGCTGGGAGTGGACGCTGGTAGCGAACATGAACAGATAGCGCCATTTTTGTTGGTTGGCAAATGATATCCGTTGGCTGAGAGCGGACGGTGACGGCGAACATAAACAGAGAACGCCATTTTTCTTGGCTGGCCAATTGACTTCTACCGGTTGGAGTGGACCTTCGCAGCGAACAAGGCCTTCGAGCGCCACATTTGAAGAACCAAAAAACTGCTGAATCATGCGAATCGAAAATACGGTTAATTTTGGAGATCCCTGCAAATATAAGAAAAAAAAATCTAAATAGATAGTCCAAGTTTCTAAGATAACCTTTTGAAGTTTTGTGAGAGTATCCACTGCTTAATTGCCTTCCCTGGAGATGTGAGAGATGACTACGTTCATCCATTACGTATCGAAGACAATTGAACCATCGAGGTTTCAAGGAAAGTGATCCGAGCGTATCACAATATAATTATTAACTAGATAATTAGTCTGCGCTTCGCGCGGTTGTTAAAATATACATGGTAAAATAATTTAAAATAATTAATAATTATTAAATATTAATTAAAAATATAATTTTAAAATAATACATAATTTTATTATATATATTTTTTATAATTTATATATTTAATAAATTATTTAATTTTATTTAAATTAAGTAAATATATTTGAATAGTTATTTAAATAAATTTTAAATAATTTATTATTTTATTAATAGTATTTTTTATAATTATATATTAAAAATATTATTTAATTTTGAAAGTGTTGTTTATTCTAATAGAATAACTGAGCGATGATAATATATCAAATGAAATTTAAATTAAGTGGTAAATTAAGTGACATATTTTAATTCAATTCAAAATATATTTAATACAATTGAATTAAATGATAATTAGTAAAATAATTGAGTGGTATATATGTAATTAATAGTAAAACTTGAACTTAATTTTTAAATACTAATACTAAAATTCTAAACTGCCAGGTATATAAATTAAACCATTAATCAACCAAAACAATCTATTTCAGTAAACACAAATTAGAAACATTCACCACATCAATAAAAAATCGATTAAAGGAAACGTTAATATATATTGGTCAAACTATAACATAATAATTAAACTATAAACATATTTGATTATCAAGTTTTCGATTCTGATTTTGTAAATCTACATTCATAGAATTTCGATGTTCTATTTTTTACTTTTTGGATGCAATGTATCCAGCCAGTCACTCTCCATGAAATAAATAACAACACCAAACCACTTTTTAATTTAAAAACCTGACAAAACTTTATATTTTATTATATTTTGATAGATACACCAAGTAGTGAAAACACAAGTTATGTGCATGCATGTTGACAATTTGATAATTAGCTATATCGTCTCGTGATAAACATGCGTAATAGTAACAAGTTAATATAATTAATCAAAAGTTCAATTATTAGTGTCTGATAAGTAGAATTGATAATGTCGAAACGGTTATATGTGTATATTGATAATGAAAATACTAACTAATATTAAAATTCATATCGGTCAGATTCATACTAATTATGTAATTAAAATTTTTTGAACAAATATCATAAAAAAAAAAAATAAATTAAGCGATTTTAAAATAAGTAGGTAGGTGAAACAGAATTTTCATATAAAATATAATCTAAAAAATATTATATAGTATATATTTAATTAGTTATCTGTTAGTGATATAAAATAAATATTTATTATTTTTTATATTTTAATTTTTAATTTTATTTCAATATATATATATTTTATATATATATATATTATATTCAATACATATATTATAGATTATTCTTAATTTATATAAATTTTATTGAGGACAGTTAAAATAAAAACAATATTTATGTGGTATTAAAAAATATAAAATAAAATAATTATGTTTTATTAAATAATATACAAATAATATTTGTGTACACAAATTGTGGTGAATTAAAAAAAAAAATCAAATTTCGTTTTCTACTTTTTTCTTAAATGACTATTAAAAGTGAATTTTTATGTAATAATTAATATTATATGTATATTCTCAGTTAATTAAAATTTTTGTAAACGAAATGAGTGTATTTTTTAAAATTGTACTTTTTTTAAAAAAAAAAAAGAAAGAAAGAAATTAGATAGTATTACTCATATAATGAAATAATAATTTATAAAATTTTACTGTTTACTTTTACTTCGTAAATACACTAACATATATGTTATTACTAATAAAGTATAACAAAGGTCTTCCACTAGTTGAATTGTTTGGTGATTAAAAATAATGATTAAAGTGAATGACACTTTACCTAAAACATTTATAGTCAAGTCATTAGTGTTTCTCTTGAAGTTTTTACAAATTAAAAATGTTAACAACTAATACATGCATTTAATTAAAAATGATAAAAATTCATGCATGTTAAAAAAATTCTATCATGCCTTTGTTTTTCCAACATGTTGTATTTAGCCTCAATTGTCGAAAACAAATGTCATTTTCTACTCCCCAGTTCCATGAATGTTCGAATATTAACATCATGTATCTTTTCAAAGACTTTAGATTGCCACTTTTTTAATTATAATATGAATATTCATATTATAATTTCTACATTTTATACAGAAGCAACCAACAACTTTTTGATTAATTTCGAAAAAAAAAAACCACGATTTAAAAAAATATATATTATGGTCCGATTGCTCATTCGAATTTGGAATTTCTAACATCAAAAGTCAAATATTTTTTAAAATCGATTTGAAATCGGTGAATCAGTTCAATCTGATTTTTTATCAAAATTTTGAAATTTTTAACTCCAATTTTAAATATTAAAATTTTAAAGTGAAAATTCTTTCAAATGGACATTTTAAAATTCAAAATATAATTATAAACTTGTTTTGAAAAACATACAAAAATAAACTTTTAAAAGTTTAGTTTTCACTCCATAGGCCAAGTTTTCCAAAATACCCTTAAAACTTTACAATTCACATATACTATGATTTACGCTCACAGTCTATGAATTACGATCACAGCTGTGAATAACCTATGGAGTGAAAATCAAATTTTAGTCTTGCAAACTTTTCAAAAAAGACCTATAATTGTATAGTAAACCTTTTATGGCCTATAAATTTTTTTTCCCATTTTTAAATGATAAAAAATTTCGATAGTTAATATATTAGTAGTAATACATAATAGTAATTTATTTAATATCACCTTTCTTTTATATATATATATATATATATAGGGTTATTTTCAAAAACCCCTCATTTTTTCAAACGTTTGATTTTAAACATCCGGTTTTGAAACTTTTAGAAAACCACCCCCAAAATTTAAAAACAATTAATGGTTTTGGTTTTTGAGGTGGTTTGGTTGTGGTGGAGTGGTTTTTTAGAAATTATGATCTTTTAATAATTTTAAATTATTTTTATAAATTTATTAATAGTTTCAAATTTTATTATTTACATATTATTTTTTTTTAAAATGTTTTATAATTTTTAGAATTTTTTTTATTTTTTATATTTAATTTTGCTATATAACGACTCAAAATTATGTATTTTAATTATTATATGTTAATATTTAATGAAATAATATATATTTATTTTTATAAGTATTAATGTATATTATAATTTGTAATTTTTAATACTATAATTGAATACTAATAATATTATAGGTATTTTAAAAATAAAATTTAATAAAATAAAAAATTTTTAAATAAAAAATAATGTAGATGGACTTGAAATTCAAGTATGAAACTCTATTTTGAATAGATGTGTTTAATTCAATATGATTCTGCATTTTGAAATTTTTATAAATAATAGATTAAAGAAAAACAATTTTTTTTATATAAATTTTATTCATAACTTTGGTTGGGTAGTACAAAATGATTTTATGTAATTATTTAATTTCTGGAAGATAACAAACTACAGTTTAAAAATTATTAAATCTACCTTTTCTACTATAATTGATTAAATTAAAATTTTAATAATTTTTTTAAAAATAAATCATCAAACAAAAAAAATTTAAAATTATTAAATCTAAATATTTTTTTTTCAATTTATTAAATATAAAAATTAAAAGTAAAAAATTATTAACTATAAAGATTACAAATTTTTTTTTTTGAAGAATTCTTAAATTTATTAAAACTTTTTTTTCCAAAAACTATAAATACAACTCAGCATTATTAAAAATCATTAAAAAAAATTTTATGAAATATTTCTCAAAATACATACTTATTAAAAATTATTTATATTATGTAATATTTTGTTGTATTTAAATAATATTAAAAATACAAATTAAAAAATATTAAACCAAAAGAATTTTTCAAAATCATTCTCAAAACCCCAAAACCACTCCAAAAATCAAAACCATCAGTTGTTTTTCAATTTGGGGTTATTTTTCAAAAATTTTCAAAATCGGGTGTTTAAAATCAAACATTTGAAAAAATGGATGTTTTTTGAAAATAACCCCATATATATACATATATATATATATATACATATTATTTTTTTAAATGTCTTCGTGACTATTGTATTTTTTATTTGATTGTTATTTAGTTTTTATTAAAATTATGATAAAATTATTAGATTAATAAATAAATTTTTAATTAAAAATATGTAATTAAAATTTTAAAATTAATAAAATAAAATTTTCACATTTTTTAGATAAAGGATTAATAGTTCTTGAATGTTCTTTTTGGATGAGTTAGACCTCTTAACATGATATCAAAGTCAGTTTGAGCGTGTGGAGATGAATGCACCTTGTCATGAACCATCCTGAAAATAATTCGTTACTCCAAGCTAGTATATTAAATGTGAGGATAACGTGTAAAATCTCACATTATTTAATTAAAAGACTAATAGTTTTTATATAAGAGCTCTTTTAGTGTGAATTGGACCTCCTCTTAACAAAAATTAATTCAATTAGATTGAACTCTAACAACCATGTTCATTTAGAATGCCAAATTGATGTCTAGATCGATTTTTGAAACCCCAAATTATATATTAGAACGTAAGCAAAGGTTTAGACGATGAGCCAAATTCACACGTCACAAAAGTGTCATCATCAATCTATGTGTCTTAATAAAATTTAATTGATTTCAAAAGTCAACTATGAAAGAACTATACTATACTATTAGAAACTACGCGGAAACTCTTTTGAAGATTCTTGGTCACCTCCACTCAACATCAAGTTTTGTATCTTTGACTTTTCTCCTTGTCATGTCTTTTTCACTATGTGTTTAACAAGGAAATTATGCTAATCTATACTGGCTTTGAAGTAAAATCATTCCATTATAAGCAAAATAAATAGTAGAATTAGGTCTAAGTATATTTTTAGTCCTATATTTAGTACAGTTTTATACTTTCCTCCTTTAGTAATAATAATAATGGATTTCATTTAAACTCATCGATTTTAAAGAATGGATGAATTATATTTTTACTGGTAGATTGTGTAACACATTGTCTGTCTGATATGTTTTATGTTATTTAATATGTATATTTTAAAATATGATATAGTTTTAAAAGATAGAGGATCAATTTAAAATTATAAGTTTGAAAGGTTAAAATAAAATTATTTATCAAATATCAAAACTAAAAATATATTTTTATCATTATCACAAAATAAAAAATACATATTCTAAAGATTTAAAATTTTTAATAATTTTTAAATTATTATCCGTAAAATGAATATGAATACCCATTTTGTTTGTAGTTAAAAATATATTTAAAGTTTTTAATATTTTAAGTTTTTACACAAATTTTTCAATATCGAAAAGAGTTTCCCTAATTGGGTTAATAATTCTCCTAAAGTATATTCAAGACCATTATTATTTCACAAAAAGGCACTAATGAATATTTGTATTAGGGACTTTTTCGATAGAATTTAAAGAAATAAAAGGTATATGAGATATATAAAACTTAAAAGGACTAAAAAGAAATTTCAAAAAGAAAATAAAAACACAGTGAGTCAGTGTCTAAGTTGATGAAGAAATGGTCCACATTAGACTTTAATATAGCTAAACTTTGAAACCCAATTTTCATTCCTATGACCAAAGACCAGTCTTCTCAAAAAATCATTCAAATAATTTTTTTTCCTCGGTCAAACATACCTACACACCCTTCTCTTGTATAAAATCACAACCCTAACTCTTCCTCAAACCATTTCATTTTCCAATTTTGTTATTCTTTGTTTGAAGATGGGAGATAGAGAGCAAAACACTTTGATAAACGAGTTGATTAAAGGAAAAGAGCTAGCTAGACAACTACAACATCTTCTAAATGTTAAATCTTCTCAAGAAACTCGGGAAGTGTTGGTTCAACAAATTTATTCTTCTTTCGAAAGAGCAATTTCAATTTTGAATTGGAATATAGGCGGTCATTTTGACTTAACTGCATTACAGGCTGGACCTGTAATACAGTCGGGAGGAGGTATGGGACTTGAGTCTCCACCGTTAGATGGTAGTCCTCGTAGCGAGGATTCTGATCAAGATGGTACAAAGAAAAGGTAGCGTAAATTAAAATTTTATAGTATTAAGTTACTAAAAGGAGTTTTAATTATAAGTTGTTTTAAAATTTTAAAAAAAAAATTAAAAAATTCAGTTTTCATTTCATAAATCTAATTTATTAAAATACTTCTGAAATCACTATGTTTACACCTATATTACTACGCTTCTAATTTAATATATAAAGTGAAGCTCAAAATTTTAAAAAATTATTTTCCAAAACTTTTTAAACTAGACATTTGATTATATACTTAATCTTTTTTCTTGCTTTCAATTTTTATTTTTTCATTATTTTTTTATTATGATTTTGATGGAATTTGTGTATGAGATAGGAAGACAAGTCCAAGATGGACACACCGAGTGAGATTGCATCCAGGGACAGGTTTGGAAGGGACACTTGATGATGGTTTTAGTTGGAGGAAGTATGGACAGAAAGATATTCTTGGTGCCAAATATCCAAGGTTAGTATTGTATCTATTTATGTATATATCTATATATCCATATATAGATTGATAGATAGATATGTTAATGGTGTGTGAAATGGCCATATGTATTCACATGAAGAGATTGCTTCTTATTGTGGGTACTTGAGATTGCATGATAAACTAGAACCATATGTTTCTTTGCATGAACAGATTTCTTTATACAATAATGAGGATTAAAACCACTTGTATTTATGGTACATAATTAAGTTTTACATATAAAAAGGAGTTCCCATGCACTAGTAGAGGGAAACAAACAATGTTCTGTTGAAATTAATATATATGAGCAGACAAAACCCTAGTTTGGTATAGGGATTATTTATGTTTTAACATAAAAAGTTTAAAATAGTTACATTTTATTTTCGATTTTTAAAATTTGAGAATCGGTATGTTACTGATAAATATAGTATTATTTTTTTAAAAATTATAATTATTTTATTATTTTATAAGTTATCAAACTTATTCCAATTTAGAAATGTTTAATTATATTATAAATATTTTAAATTTTAAAAGATAAATTAAAATTTAATATTATTGTATGTGTTTTAACTGGTTGTGATGATCCATCATCACAAAGCAGTAAAACAATAATAGAATTTTACATGCATTCCAAATTTACATTAATAATGTTAATTGAGTCTTTTATTATTATATTGTAGGTGATAATTTATGATTGAATGATTTATAATATGTATTTATTGTGTTTGATTGAAAGTTTATATATTTAAGAATAAAATATTTAATATTATTAAATTTATATCATAATATTATTTGCAACTTGTAGAATGAAGATAGAGAATGATAGAGATTTCACAGATTTATAAACTTTTATATCACAAATAAAAACAATCTCTAATGTATAAGACAAATATGTTGCATGTGATAGGGGCTACTACAGGTGCACACACCGACACGTACAAGGTTGTCTGGCGACAAAACAAGTTCAAAGGTCCGATGAAGATCCAATGGTGTTCGACATAACCTATAGAGGAACACACACTTGTTCACCACCTTCAAAACCCACAACTTTAACCCCACAAGACCCTCAACCAAACATCTTATCACAACAACTCAACCCACAAGAAGAACAACTTCATAGACTTAGACAAAACCTTAGAGTTATAACAACACCAACACATGAACAAGACATTCATCAACATCATGGTTTTCACTTTGGGTCCACTTCGACATCTAATCTTCATCGAGGATTCTCTCCTCCATCTATGGTGAATAGTGCAGCAAATGATGCTTTCATGGCTTCTTCTAGTGGTGTTGTGGCTTCCACCACCACCTCTCCCACTGTGGATTTTCCTATTGGGGATTCCGAGTTCGATCACAATTTGGGTTTGTTGGAGGATTTGGAGTATTTTCAGTCACTTCGTCCTTTTCAGAAGTGAAGAAATAATTAACTGAAAAAATTATTTCAAATAGCATCTGAAACAGGTTCGGGAGGTTAAAAAACTAACCGTCCATATGGCAGTAAAATATCTCTTTATATTTTATTATCATATAAGTAATTATTTCAATATAAATACCAATAGCTTTGAATAGAATTGAGATAATATGGATTTTGATTTATGCTTTGGATGTTGTGAAAGGTACAATGAGCTATGTACCCTCTCAATCAAAAGAAATGGGAGAAATAGTGTAGGTAAAATAGAAGATTTTTATATTTCGAATCAATAATAATTTCTACATTCATTTTATCATAATTTTACTATTTTGAGGTATATTATCCTAACATTTTAATCTTTTCTCTTTATTTAAAAAAAAAAAAAAAAAAAAAAACACCTATAAACGAGTAATATATTTGAGCCGCATAATGGAGTAGCCCTCCTCTCCAACACCAATAATAGCCTGCCAATTGTTTTTTTTAAATTTATAAATAATCACCTTTATGTATAAATTAAATATAGAGAGAAAAACTATATAATATATTTAAATGGATATTACTATAATTATTTTATCCATGAAATGGGCATGACTTCATACTACGAAAAGAAATATATCTGTGAGACTTGTAATTTATTTAAATGCATAATCTCATTTTGTAATTTCATACAATATGGTTTTTAAATATTAATTTGATTTTACATAATAAATTTTGATTTTCGTGTAATAAACTACGTATTGGGCTAAACGAGTCCTATAGAAAGGCCCAATTGAAAGCCCATTTCAGAATCCAATCCAATTCGTGGTGGACAAAACAGCTCTAGTACATTTATGCAATTTTTTATTTTATTTTATTTTATAAAAAAAAATGGCATATTATATATATTTTTTTTTTGGTAAATTTAAATGTAGGAATATTTTTATTTATTTCAATTTGTTTGGGTCAATTTTAGACTAGTGTGGTAAGTTTTTATAGAAGGCAAAAACCAAGCAAATAAATAAATAACTCAATTACAACTTGGTGTAAGATTACATTACATATACGTCACACTATATATAACTAATACAACAAACAACAAAATACAAGTCATTATCATAATTAATTAAACTAAATTTAACTAATCTACAAACAAAATCATGAATGTGTCAATCAAACAAACACAGAAACATGTTTGGTATACATATATAAATCTATATATAACACACCTTCCACATTTCTCTCTTTATTTCTTCTTAAACCTACCTTAATTAGCAAATTATGTAATTAATATAAATAGTATTAATCTACCTATTTAATTTAATTTAATCATCATCAGCAAAATGTCTGTTGGATTTGTTGAGCAAGTTCTTCTGCACTGAGTTGACATTCAATTCCAATCTGTAAATTAAAAATTAAAAAATTAAAAACTTAAACTGGAACATTAAATAATCGTAAGTGAAATTGCATGAATTAGATAAGACTTTTTTTTTTAATAAAAAAAATAAAAATTGTGAGTTTCAAGACATGCATTTATGAATCACTGCTCTACAGTAGTTTTACTGTTTCCTTTCAATTAGGTTAGATTCTTATACGGTAATATAGATAAAATAATAAATAAATAAATAATCATGTTTATATAATAGTATATTTTAACTATTTATTTAGTAATTAATTAAAAATATTTTATAAGCATTTTAATAATATGCTAAGAATATTTAAAAGTAATATTTTTAATTTTATTTTACTTAAATTAAAGCTAAATTTAAAAAATCAGAGGCGCAAAAATTATAATTTTATTTTAAATAATTATTTTATTTGAGAATTTTTTTTATTATTTTAAATTGTAAGTATAAGTATTGTAAATAAATAGAGGAGAGAATAATTTATATATATATATATATCTCTAAAATTTCTCTTAATTCTCAAAATAATTTTATTTTTTTTTATAGTTTTTAAACAATTTTTTAGATAAATAAAAATAAATAATTTTAAAAATTAAAGAGAGAAAAAAAATTAAAAATACCTTGATAGTGAAGGAGTTAAGCATGGTGGAATCATCAACAGCATTAATATCAACTTTCAAAATCTCAAAAGCCAAATCTTCAAGAGCAGCAATAATCTTCACAGCCTGACCCGGAATCCGACCCGAAACCGTTTTCAACAACAAATTCGGACCCAAAAACTTCACTTCCACGTCAGCAACAGCAGATTTCGAATTGGCCACCACATTGTTACAATCAACATTCGAAGAAGAAGATGAAGAAGAAGGTGATGGTTCTATCACTACTCCTCCGGCCGCGGCGGTCGGAGAAAGGTAGCCGTTGGTGAATTTGTAGGGACTCCCCGGCTGAGGTGTTCTAGGGCTTATTGGAAGATTGAGTCTAGGGCTTAAGGGACTTAAAGGTGGTGGTGGCTTTCTAGGGCTTAATGGTGATGATGAAGATCTTGGACTTGATATAATAAGTCTAGGGCTTAGGACTTCATTGTATGCCACTTTTCTTTGCTTTTTTGATTCTAGTGATTGGAGTACTTGTTGTAGTTCGTTTATGTATTCTACCACTCCTCCTATTATTGATGCTTGGTCTCCCTACAATGGTCATTTCATCATGTAAATTAGTTTCCAAATTTATATAAATCAATAGATTATATTAAAAATCGAGAATTTAGATAAAATATTTGAATTCACTCGAGAAAGATAAAATTTTAAAAGTAAAATCGAAATTTTTTAAATATTATAAATTGAATGCTCAAATAAAATGCATGTGTTTGAGATAATATGGGTGAGTGAAAAAATATATACATATAAGCACTTTCGAAATACTGAAGCCTGTTTGGTATACTTTCCATAAGTATTTTACTACTTTTTTTAGTGAAAAAATAATTCTTTTAATTTATTTTATAGAAATTTAATAATAATACTATAGGTATATTTGCAAGGAAACGAAATAGTTTTAATATAAAAATATTTTTACCCCACTCCAATTATTTTTTGTAAAAATTTTTTTTGACTGATGAGTATTTTTAAACAACGTCGATTATTATTATTATTATTATTTTCAAATTCTTAAAAATTTTAAGAAGATGAAAATTTAGATAAAATATCAAATTTTATCTTAGAAAAAGAAATGGATGGAATTAGAATGGATAATATTTTAAAGAAGTAAAGGTGAATATGCTGAAAAACAAGGACTAAAACGAAATTATGACTCACTCTTTTGACATAGAAGCAAGGCATGAGTGATCTCAAAACAGACAAGTGTTCATTCATTTGCTTCCTCCGGTTCCTCTCCACCGTTATATGCGACATCCGCGGCGGACCATCCGTCATCTCCTCCGTCACAGCCGCCGGAGCAGAAATCTTCTGTCTTTTCCGTTTCGGCGAGTTTTCAACTTCATTCTTCTCAAACCCTAACTTCGTCTCCACGGCGGAGAACGGCGGAAACTCGGTGACGGAGTCCAAGCTCTCGAAGATGGCGAACAAATCATCTTCTCCCAACTCGGACTCGTCGAAGAAATCACTCACGTTGTCGCTCATTTTCCTGTTTGGTTCCCGAGAAAATATTAGGGTTTTTTTTTTTCCCTGGAAAATTTTGTTTTTGAGATGGGTTTGGTTTGGTGTGAGAGTAAATAGAGAAGAGACACAATTAGTTGAAAAGGACCAAACTATCACAATCACTAGAAAGAAAATTTGGTTATGAAAAATAGGGATTGTGAGTGTGAGTGTGAGAGTGAGTGAGTGATAGAGATGGAGATTTGTTGTTTAAAGGAAAATGTTGATATCAGTTGAGGAAGTGAAAATGGAAAAAGTGTGTGTGGTTTATAGAGAGAGAAGAGAGTGGACCAAATTTTGCATAGAAGTTAGCTATATAAGAGATGTGAGACATTATTTTATTATTATTTATTATTTTTTAAATAAATAAATGTTTCCTATTTTTATTTGGGTAAATAATGAATTAATATATATATATATATATATATATAATTTTTCAATTGATATTTAGTAAGCAAACCTTTCATGTAAGGTACTGAAATTATTTGTCATTGTTCAATTTTGCTTTTTAAAAATAAATTTATAAAATTTTAATTCTATAATAAATAAATTACGTTTGGTTGCTACTAAGTTAGAGTAATTTTTTTTTTTGTTATTTATAAATATTTTGTTTCAAATTTTTTAACATTAAATTCGTAATTTTATTTTAAGTTAATTAGAATTAATTTAATCTATATATAAAATAGGATTATGATCCTCTCAAACTTATTGGTGTTTTATATAAATAATATATTTTATAATTATTAGCAGTTGAGTAATGATTTTAGAAATCGCTGTTTTTATATATATATTATTTTAATAAAAATAATTTATTTGATATATTTGAAGAGGGAAAAAAATTATTTTTCATATTTTTATAATAATCATTAGTTTTAAACCTTACTAATAAAATACACATTATCAAATATCGAAACTAAACATTATATTTATAATTTTGAATATTTTATTAATAATATTTGGCTAGAAATTATACCCTTGGCTTGAATATTTTATTATTAATATTTTAGATCGGTGAATTATTGTTAAAAGTTTTAAAAATAGAATTTTTTTTTCCCTATAATATAAGAAGTTGTGGAGACATGGAATAGAATAGTAATTATGGAGGTTAATAAATTGAAATGTGATTTATTGGATGAGTATTCAAGTTGCAAAATGAGTAATAAATAGAATGTGAAATTGTTGTATTTGTGTATTGTTCTGAATAATTAGTCATTATGAAATTCAAATGGTTCGCATGTTCGAAATGTACCAATCACTGAAATCAATATGTCTATATTTGTCTATTTATGTTGCTCCAAAGTACACAATTTTTGTTGTATTCGTATATATATACTCTATACATATGTATGTTTGATTTAGAACATTTCGAAATATTTACTGTACTACAAATAAGTTGATGGGTTTGGCATATTTTGAGTTTTCAATAAGATGCCGTTAGAATATTTTCTAAAAATTATGGTACATACAATACATATATATATTTCAAAAATAAGTATTTAATTTAAAATAATATATATGTAATATTATAAAAATAGAAAATAATTTACCTAAATTATTTAAAACCTTCTCAAAATTAATTACGTAGAAATTATGTTAAATAGAATGTGAAAATTATTTTAAAATAAATTTTAAGAATTCAATTTAAATTTGTATATTTATATTATAAAATATAATAAAATTTTAAAAATATAATTTTCATCGAGTCGATCTTATCGCAGTTTACAATAACAAAATAAAATTATATATATATTTATATATATATATATATGAATATATCAGCTACATAATAAAATTGATATGAATATAAATGCAATTGCTAACTACAATCAGATTTCTATTTAAAAGTGATTTTTTATCATAATAATTTTTATATTAAAAATCATGATATTAATCATATTTTATTCAAAATCAATAAATGAATGAGTAATTATAAAATTATTTTATTATACTAATAATAAAAAAACACACTATTTTATACAAATTTAATTTAAATTTTTTAAAATTTTAATTTTAAAAAATAAAAATCAATTATTCAATTTTATAAATTCAAATTCAAATATTTAATTCAAAAGTACATCAAATTCAAAATGTATTTTTTTTTTACCTATCATTTAATGTTAAATTTAAAAGTAATAGTAAAAAGACATGGTAATAGTAGTAGTAGAAAGTAGTTAGGGTTTAAATTTGATAGTAGTGACTTTGCAATAAATATTTTCTGACATGGTTTGTGGTTACATACAGTTAAGATTTATATATACAGCCGCCCACCAATATTATTATCATCTATTTTGACCCCACTTCTCATCCATGGATAAACATCACCTTTAACATTTTATTTAAAAAATAAAATAAAATCAATAATATTTAATATAAAACATTTTCATAATTCATAAACAAAATAATAACATCATAATGATCCAATCAAAAAAGCTGAAAATGAGAAGTTATGAATTTCAGAGTCCAAAAGTGAAGAATGTTTTTTATTCTAAAAAAAGCAAATGGTTTTGAGAAAATATATTTGGTTATTTTTGGAAAATAATAATTGAATTATAATTTTCGAAGGTGGTAGGAAACGAAATGATGATTTTATGGGTACAGAAAACCATGCACAGACTTTGTATATAATGTAATGTGGACCTTTATTTATTATACACGACAAATATTCATAAAATCATATATATATATATCACCTTTCACCGTTACATTTGAATTTATTATTTTCCATTTTTATATTTATAGGTTGGTATCCGAAGTGAGACAATTATTATTGAAATATTTATGTTCAAATATGTTTATATAATTATTTTAAATAAATAATTGTAGAATGATATTGTTTAGTTGGTTATTTATATATTTATATATAATTGATAGTAAAAATATAATTTAGTTTCGGTTTTATTATATTTAGGGGGTCGGCTTGATGTAGAAGAGGCATAATTTTATTTACATAAATTATATTATCACTTCAATTATTTTGATATTTATTATTTTATTGAAAATATTTTTAAAAGTCAAGTAAATTAAAATTAAAATTATTTTTACATTTTTAAAATTATAAGTGAAACAAAAATTTACAAAGTACGGCAACCCTTAGCAAGTAAAATGATAATATAGTTATAATATTGTTATAAAACGTGAGTTATATTTTTACTTCCAATTAATAGTTATAAAATATAATTATTATATAAAAATATAATTCTATTATAAAAATCTGTCTATACCAGTGTCCAACTATTATAAATGATAAATTTTATAATTATTTGTGCTAAGGTTGTTGTAGTGAAATACTATTATTAAAAATAGTTATATAAAAAATAATATTAAAAAAATTTATTATAGAAAGAATACTATTATAGAAAACAGTTGTTATAAAAATATTTGACGGTATATTTACATTAATTTTATATAAATTTAAAGTTTTAGACATAAAAACTATATTCCAGCTGAATGAAGTTCGAATGTAAGTGAGTCAAATATACAAATCCGAATTATAAGAATAAGGAAATAAATAGATGAGAAGGTATATGATTTGGCAAGTCGAAATTTAATAAGATATAGAGCTTTGAATGTGCCAACCACGACATCTCCGTGTCTAAGATCTTCTTCATCTTCTACATTCATCTATATATGAGTATATGTATAGGTGTATGTATGTATATGAATAAAATATTGAAGTTGCAGAGCAATAAATATAAGGAAAATGGTTACAAGAAGCATGGGAAAAGGTTTAGAACATTTAAAGAGAGAAGAGAGTACTGAATTTTGGTTTTATTACAATAACTTTCTTCTTCATGTGAATCCAACTTTTTCTTATCAAACATCAATTTTCACATTTACCATTCTCACCAACCTCTACACTTCATCATAAAAACTAACAATTTATTACTAAATCATATGGTATCCTATACTATGCCCCATTATTCATTCTCTCATATCTTTCAATTTTGGAATGTTGTTTGTGCTATTGGAGAAATTTGTGTTTGGAATGGTGTAGGAGGTTGGTTGGAATAGTTTATATAAATAACTTTTTAGCTTTTTAAATCTAAAAGCATATATTAACCGTATTTTGAGTAGAAATATATTTGAATAAAAAATTACTGAAATATTGAGTTAAAATGTGTTTAAGATATTTTATATTTTTTAAATTTAAAAATAGTTTAAAATAAATAAAAATCTGAATTAAAAATCTGAATGAGATTGAAATTTAAATTGAAAAGTATTTTAGTCGAACAGTTGAAGTGATGGTATATTTTTTTATATTTTCTTTTATTTTTAAGAGTAATTTTAAACACAATTTTAGTATTTTTAAAATATTTTATTTAAAAATATTAAAAAATTAAAAATAAAAATTATATCCGAAGGATAAATAATATTTTTAAAATTAATATAAAAATATAATAATTATATCATTTTGAAAATATAAATTAATTTAATTTAATTTGAATATTTATATCTAACTATGTACTCATAAATAATATGTATAGTTTGAATTTTAAAAGAATAAACACTAATCAATAGATTTTTTTTAAAAAAAATAATAATATCATTCATTCTATATAAAATATGTAAACTTGTAAATTTGATGGGTATTTTAAAGATTTGATAAATTTATTCATTTAACAATATCACTTTCAACAATTATTCCAACATGTCCCTCAAGATTTGACAAGTTGACAAATTGCAAGATCCTAATTGAATTTGAACTCAAGAACCCTAAAATTGAATTTGAAAAAGATTCACAAAGTAGCTTTTAGTTACATTAACTAGCTAGCTAACAAAGCCAACCAAAAAAGACACAAACATATAGACATTGATAAGCTGCTTTCAACATCTTTTTGTTTGTACACTTAAAATTTAACTTTTTAAAGATTTTACATTTTCGCATATATTTTCAATATGTCATTTATAACCAACTAGCCACAATATCTTTCTCATCAATTGAATATTGCATGGGACAAACTTTTAAAACTAAATGAGTAATATTCATTCAATAAATGGATATTTCCTATTTCATATTTTACACTATATTATTTTAAATTTATCATTTCATTCTCTATTCATAAATATTACTATAATTATGTCAAAATATATATGTTTGGAAATTTTAGTAAAAAATTATAATAACTATAAAATTTGTAGTTTAATTTATTATTATTATTATTTATTTTATTAAGGATAAAAATTCTAAAAAATATATATATAATTTATGATTAGAATAAGACTGTTTTTTTTATAGAGTATGTAAAAAATTTAGTATTATTTTTAATTATAAAATTACTATATTTTTTAAAGTATAATGTTTTTTTACCAAAATCTTAAATAATTTATTTTTAAATATAAATTACTCCTTAATATTTCAAAATTAGAACAAAAATTGATTTGTTTTTTCAATATAAACAATTATTTGTATCACAAAATTAAATAAATGTTTAAATCACTCAAATATTTCAAATAATTATATTTCATATATTAAAAAAAAAATACTATTTAAAAAAATCCGAATTATTCGAAGATATTGAAAAACTATTATAAACAAAAACAAAAACCGAAAACTACAAGGACCAAACCGAAATTTCACCAAAGCAAAATAAATATTTAAAAATACAAAACACAACACACATTAATTGCAATATCATTTACTACCACCACGGAATCTACCATGGAAGACATTACTACACCATTTATTTCTTCTTCTTCTTCCTCCTCCGTCCGTCTTCTTCTCCGGCAAATCCCTCCGACCGCCTCGAAAACCGCGCCTTTCGGAATCGAAACCCTAATTTAAAAACCATACATTGCATTGTTTGATTCATATTAGATTTGTATGTCCCATGTATGTTGTTCATGTCATTTTCATGTTCTTATTCAAAGCTTATGTAAATGTAAATGTAGCCGTTGAGAGATATATAGATTGTGTATATAATATTATGGTGCAGAGAACCTATACATGCAAATTTAATTCAACATTTATTTGTTTATTTATAATGAAAATAAAAGAAAATCTTGTAGTGTATCTATTGTAAGGTGTTGAAGTAAATGTTTGTGGTGTTGTTTCCTCGTTCATTTCATGATCTTTGGTCCTACCGTTATTATTTATTATATTATAATTAATTAATAATTATAAATAATAATAATATTATTATATTATTATTTTGTAATAAGAAGTGCAAAATTAGAATTTAAGATTAGTTGTTTTATTGTTATTAGTAGAAGTTTTACTATTTGTAGAGTGAGTCATTCACTATAAAACAAAATATTTCAAAAAAAAAAGTTTTTTTTTTTTTTGAAAGTAATTTAAATTTTGAGTTTCAAAATGTGGTATGTAATTGGTAAATTTATTAATATACATATATATATATTCAGTAATTAAATCGAAATTAATTTAATTATATATGTATATATATATATATTTGTATATACTTAAAAAAAATATAATTTATGTAAAATATTAATTTTTAGTCAAAATTAATAAAAATATATTAAATTAATCTTCCAACTCAAACTTATAGATTAACTATTTAGAAAAGTTTTCTAAACAAAAAGTTAAATTTGTAAATAAATAAACTTTCACCTCTACTTTCAAATTAAAATTCAAAATTTTTAAAAATTAACCTTCTAAATTTTAGTTTCCAAATAAATAAATAAATAAAATCAAGCTTTCATCATGCCATTTAAAAAAAAAATCATCTTCAAAATTAAATCACATAAAAATTATTAAAAAAATTCAAAATGATGGATAAAATATATAAATATAATTTATGTAAATTAAACTGATAAAATTAAAAGAAATTCCTTATCTATTGTGTAATGGCAGGTAAGTACTACTAAAAGCAAAATTTTTGCAGAGTGAAATAAATTCAATATCTAATAACTGTTAATATACAGTACATAACATTGCATATGCATATGTCAGTTTGTTAGTTTGTTGTGAGTAAATGATGAGATTTTTCTTAACAAATAAATACAAAATAAGCTTTTGCATGCATGAGACTAGTTTGTAGCAGAGAAATGTAAATTATTTATATAGTACATTTTTCACTGCTTGAGGTTTGTTTTGATGAATTTAGAGAAAAAAACAATTTATTTATTTGATGTACTTTAGACAAATTTAAAGTGGTCACTGAAATGTCACCTCTATAGTTAATTAAATATATGTAAGATCCACCATATAAGACATTCTTGTAAGCATATCTCACATGGAATTTATTGTCATTTCTTCCACTATTGTCTGAGGCTTTTTTTTTTTTTTTTTTATGTGAATTAATTGTTAAATTCAATTTATGGTTTTAGCTAAATTGTGATATATATTGAATGGTTCTCATTTATTACTTGAATTGCAAAGGCAATGTTTTAGGAATAGTTTCGACAAAATGATAGTAATTCAGAAATAATATATAAAGTAGTAAAGAAATTTTACCGTAAATAAATTTATATTTTTAAAAATTATTTTGTTAGTTAATAACAAATTTAATTAACTAATTTATTTTGAAAATAAAATTTTAAAATATTACTAAAAAGATTGATAAATATAAATTATAGTCTATTAAAATAAATAATAAAATTGTCATTAATTTGATCCTTAAATTCCATCTTATGAATATAACTTCTTAATATTAATTTTTGTCAACAATTAATCTAAGTGTATGTTTGGCACTAGATGTTACATTAGATGTTGAGTTAGCGATTGAAGAAGCGATTAGCTGTTAGCTGTTAAATTAGATGTTAAAGTAGCGATTTGGCATGAGTATTTGGTAATAACAATTAGATGTTAAAGTAGCTGTTAGATGTAAAATTACGTAAACAATACAATATATTATTTTTGCCTTATAATATAATTTATTAGTATAAGTATTCATTTTTAAACATTTTTTCTTTCAAAATTTTTAATTTAAAACCAATCATCCTTTAGTTATCAATAAATTAAAAAATAAATAAAATAAATACTAACTAAAAAATATTATTTAAAGATTTTTAATCATATTTATTAAATAAAAACATTATTAAAATTAACTAATTTAGTATAAATAGAAGTCTTTAATATTACTAAGGTAGTTTAGTAATACTCATAAAATGATAAGGGCAAAATGGGAGCTTTTTGATTAGCGATTCGTGGAAAGCTACTTGAAGTAGCGTTCTGGAAATCGCTAATTAAAAATCTAATCGCTAATCAAAAAGCTTCTCCCAAACGGTTAAATTGTCAAATCGCTAATGAAAAATCTAATCGCTACTTAAAAATCTACCTACCAAACACACACTAAAAATATTGATAATAGTAATTTTAGTATTATTGATAATATAATGCAAATTAAAAATATGAAACATATTATATCATATATTCAAAATTTTTACACATCATTTATAAAAATAAATTAATACATAATTTTTTTGTTTTTATAACTTAAATCACTAATAATAATTTTACAAAAGAATTATTTCTAATAATATTATTATTATGTGCATATTCGTTACCTTGATTGAATTGGTAAAAGGGTGAATGAAGATCTAAATTTATTTGTTAGGAATTAATGTACCTCATAAAAATTTTGAATGAAAATATAAAATTCGTGTATATTTATTATGAAAAAAATAATATACAGCCAATGTCAACTGATTTGAGATTGTTGAAGTAGGTTGATTATGAACATTTTCTTTAAAAGGTATTTATACCGTATTTTAAAAATACTAAAATATACGGTATTTGAATTGGAAAAAATCCGACCCATGAAGCCACATTATGATCTCTACCCAACTCCGAATAAGTTAAAATTGAACAACATAATATAAGATGGGGACATGAGAGGATTGAAATCGGATTTCATTGATTCAGACCGAATCTTAACGGACCCCTTCCACACCTCCAGTGGTCACATTCACTTTAATTTCTCTTTTTCAGGCACTCAATAGAAAACGATTGATGATTTTATCATCATCACCATGATCATCATCATCATGAATCATCCTACTCCTACTCAGCAAAACATTGATGAAAAGAAAATCAAATCAATGCAAATGGCTCCTATATTGTCCTATTGTGGACACACTCTTTTTGTGTTTCTGTCTTGTCATGTCTTCTCTATGCAAATACAATAACTTACAGAGATTTGTCTTTGGAGTTTAAATTCTGCTTGGTGATTTAAGAAAATAGAGACAAATGCAAAATCTCTCTCTGTGTAATGCTTGTTTCTAAATGTGTGATCAAAATCTATTCATAAGTGTGTGTGTGTTTGGTTTGAGACAACTATTACCTATATGCATTCATAAAGCATAGGAATAATAAATGCTATTGGTTATTATAGCTCCATAGGCCCAGCCAGGTTGGATTATGGTTTCAGGTGGTTTGGTTTCATATGGTTTAGAAACATCAACTTGTTGAAACCAACAACTTGGTGTATGTATCATCCCATGGTTAACAAAACCATATGAAACCATTTATCCGAACTCGGTTATCAGAGTGGAATGGTACATTATTATGAAACCAAATGAAACCATTTATCCAAACATGGTTATCGAATGGAACTCTAATCTCCGTATTAGAAATCATTCAAAGTGTTGGTATAGGTGTTCAAAACTTTTCTTAGTAGAACTAGAATACCACTTGGAATTAAGAGGAAATATAGAGTATAAAGATCCTTAACCTGGAACCTGCTAACTTGACTTTAAGGTTTTTCGGTTTGAACCTCAGATAGCAGATGCAGGTACTGATAAACTCACAAATTTAGTGCAGAAGATTAATGATAGAAAGCAGTGTTATGTATGAAGGGAAGACAATACCGATGAAACAATGTGTAGAGAGCCGGTGACTACTAGGAGACTTGATTGATTTCTTTTCCTTCTTTTGAGGATTTGATATGCAATCTTCATTGAAGCTGATAACGACTTATCAGCAGCTAATATGGTGCGCTGTTCTGTTGTAGTTGTGTAATTAGCTGGCTGACTGGCCAACAATTCTTGATATTCTGCCATTCCATCGTGAATAATGTCGATGCCTAACTCCTTGGAAGCTCGGATCCAATGATCTCTTAACGATGAGGCTGAAGTTATCCGAGTTTTGCCTCCAGCAACTTCGGCTTCTGTTAGAACGACAGCCTCTAGTTTTTGGCCTGAGGAGTGTTATGATATTGATTAAATCTCTCTTAAAACTACAAAGAAAGTTGGTGAATTCATTGTTTACAGTGTTAAGGCAATAGTTTTCACTATTTTAGTACATTTTACATCTTAAGCAACTAAAGCCCCAGTTAATGCAGTAGTTTAAAATCAGGAAAACTAACCAGAAAGAAATTCCTTAGCAAATGCTAAATGATCTTTGTCATTAGCCATTGCAACTACAAGTGTCACATTTGCTTCTGGAAATGTCATTTGGATAGTGTCGACTAGCGCTTTAGCTGAGTCTTTGGTATGAGCTGAAAAACACCAGAAGAGGCAATTAGAATACACATATTAGGAGGTTATCAATGTTGAAGCATGATCAAGAGATGCAAGATGCAGGACTATGAACTTTCTGGAAATATAAAAATGTAATTGAACATTTTATGTGAAATAGCATGTAGGATTAGCTAAGCAAGCTAAGTGCATAATGTTAAGGAATAGAAGTATAGTAAAACAACCTCCATCAAGAAGAATAGTTGCTCCATGTAGTCCTAATGTCTCAGCATCTTCAGATTTTAGAAACTGACTTCTTCCAACTATTCGAGTATTTTCTAAACCAGACCTAATAGATTCATCTGAAAGTCTCCAACCTGCAAGTTAATGCAAATATAAACTCAGAGCAAGATATTTGAGTTGAGATAACAAGTTGCTATTAATTCTCTTGAATTGGAGGAATCTCCTATTAACCAAAAGTCTATAAGAAGAAGTCAAGTTTGAAAGAAATCATGGCAGGTGGAAGATGATGGTTACTGGCTAGCAGGAAAAGGAAAACTATTTGGACGCTAGCATACTTGCAGAACATTAAGTCAACATTTCCATCTGATCAAATAGGAGGCAAGCTCAATGGTAGCAGAATATCAAAATAAGAAAATTTAACTACACCTTACCAAATGTATATCAACTAACTATTGGGTTCATCCAGGTTAAACATATGTACCAAATAATATATGGCAATAATAAAAACTGACCTTGATCACGGAGGCAGAGTGCAGTACATGCTGCAGTCACTGCATTTTGAAGTTGGTGCTTTCCAGTCATGCACAGTCCAACATCTCTTAACTCAATGGACTGCATGAGCAAATATTCAAATATTCAGTTATAAAGCATATGCTTAATAAAAGAAATATCAAGAAATACAGTCTTATGACAAAATAAATACATTTTAACATTCAAGTTTTGGGACATACCAAAGGAAAATCTCTCCCAGGTTCTAGTATGATGTCACAAGATTGGCAAGGCCGACCACTTGATATACCAACTCCTTTGACAGTTGATCTATTTCCAACATCAACTGAAGATACTATAGGCGAACACATTGACAATGCCTTCTCACGAAGAATATGCTCAATATGTGGAAGAAATGGCCCACCCAAGACCAACTGAAGAAAAGAACAGACCACTTAAAATGATGTCGTTTCAGGTAACGAATAAACAATCAAATTCAAAAGATTTTACATTCATGAAACTAAAGAACATATGCTATTTCATGAGGAAAGATATTTCCCAAGAAAAATCAATAATAAGATGTATGAGAAGCCACCATTTACAAGGTCCATGATGCTGCTATCTAATATTTGTCTGTATTAACAAAGTGCTTGTATCTGATTAATATAATCTAAGCAAAATCCACAATGTCGACAATATATATAAAAAAAAAGGAAATATCTAAGAACTTAAAACTAGAGACTACGCAAATATGTCGATTTCTAATGAACTTGTATTTAAACACTGGTCAAAAGATGATGGGCAGAGGGGAAGCAGCGAAAAGAGATGCTTGGATAAACAACATGGAAAAAACATTACATTAGAATACTATAAACTAGCACATTATATCAACAAATCATTAACCAATCAAAGACATTTTAGTGAGCAGAATTCAAGCTATTAAGCCACTAGGACTACAAAGAATAACAAGATAATTTGAAATGACTAGATTCAACATGATGAAGGTTCACATTGAATTACATATAAGTGTTCTTAAGTAACTACAAAAATATCAAGTACAGGAAGAATCACCTAACTGGTCGACCATGTTTGATGATTCCAGACTTCGCAATGGCAATACTTTCAAGAGAGCCACCTAAAGCTTCCATATGTTCCTCACCTATAGTTGTAATAACAGATGCAATGAGTTCAGAACTACCAATAATATTTGTCGCATCTCGTGCACCTCCCAAACCAGCCTAATGAATTTGAAATCAAATTATGCATATTAGCATGACATTCTTTCATTTTAGATCAGAAAAGAACACTCGAGAGAGAATGTATAACCTCGATAACTGCAATATCCACATTCTCTTGGGCAAATAGCGCGAAAGCCATAGCAGTAAAAATCTGAAAATTGTACATAATTAACTAAAATGAGAATAAAAATGACAAAAGAAAAAGAAGAGGATAAACAATAGAGCGGCACATCCTATGCTTATCTAATTTATAATGTATAAGATCCATAAACAATAACTTAACAACTTAATACACATGAAAAAAAAAAACATATCAAACCTCGAAGTGTGAAAGACAACCATTCTCAAGTTGCATAGCCTTGTCGAGCACATGCCTGATCTTACTAAAAAGATCACTCAAAGCCTCTGCAGAAATTGGCTGACCTGATCTTCCAACTGATATGCGTTCTCTGATTGTTCTAATATGTGGGCTGCTTAGATAAATTCAAGCCTGTTGTCAAGAAATTATAAGATGAAAAGCAGAAGACTCTAATCTTTAGGTACATATATTATACACTTTTTGTTGCAAAAAAACAATAACTTACCTAGTATAGCAACCAACTGAATAACCTTCAGTACGTAGAATATTGGAGAGAAAAGCAGCTGTGGATCCTTTTCCCTTGGTCCCAGCAATGTGAATGGCCTATAATTGTCCATAAATTAGGACTCCTTTGCTTATACTTAACACAGAAAACTTCGCATTGAAGCTAAAATGCACATACCTTGAACGTGGAAATAGGATTACCAAGTTGGTCCAAGAGTCGTCTCATCCTACCTAAATCAAACCCATCTTCAGAATCCGTACCTGCACCCTTAGGTACACCTGATTTCTCATAATTCTTCAAAGACTCCAAGTAGTCCGTCAACTCCTTCAGCTCTGGTTCCTCTGCGTATGTAGAAATGAAGCCATTTGTTGATCCTATTAACCGCTTGGCAAATCCTATCCCAATTGGAGAACATCTCATGTGTCTAAGAATCATCATTGAACTAAACCTGTTCCAAAGCAGAGAAACTCAGTAGCAGCATAACATCCAGTAATGCAAAAACAACAAGAATCCCTAGTAGTCCCAACAACTACGAAAAGCAAAAACATCTTGACATTCAAATCGAACACAATCATGTATAAAGCAATAACAACTAGACACGATGAATTCACCTCCATAAGTTTAAAATATTTTCAACATTAACAATCTAACTACATTCAACACAAGCTTTAGGTAGCCCTAAACATCTCTCTACCAATTACATCCTCTCAACACGATCTCTCAAACAGCTAATTTTCACCAATCAATACAACAGAATCTCAGTTAACATCAAACCTCAAACCAAATAACAAAAATATGAAACAAAACAATTTTACACAAGCTTAGCAGAATACAAGCAGCATAGCATAGTTGATAAACACAATGTCATCACTCGCAAAACAGTATAGTTCAAAAATACAATAATTAGTAGATTCATTCTCTCACACAACCAAAAAACAAATAAATAAAATCTCTACAAGCTTGAGATTCAAACAAGTTACCGAAAAGTAGCGCGCGAATTTTGGCGGAGAGAGTGAGAGCCACTGTCACTGCACGTCGGAGTTGAACAGAGCTTCGAAATGTTGTTGAAGTATACAAGAGAGAAACAACAATGGGCTTGATTTGAGCTTGCTTTGGGCTTTGAACAGTTTAAGTGGGCCGATCTGATGTATATTACAAAGAGAAACAATAACTCCACCCGTCATGATCTGTATTTCCACCCAATTTCATTAAAATTTCAATAATATCATTATTAAATTAATTTAATCATTAAATCAATAAATTTAAAATAGTCAATTTTAAAAGTTTTATTTATATTTTAAATTAAATAAATACATAAATATTTTTATGATTTGTTTATAAAATTTAAAAATATTTATTTTAATTTTTATTTATTGTATATTAATTAAAATTTAATTAATTAATGTATAAAAAAATTACCAATAGTAATACATATTTTTTTATATTATTTATATATAATTAATTTAATAATTTATATTAAAATATGTAAAATAATATATTCATTTATATATAAGTAATTATATATATATTATTTTATAAAATAATAATAATGTGTGATATATATATAAATAAATAATTTTTATTATAATAATTAATTAATTATATTTAAAAAATATTTTTTTTTCATAAATGATTTTAATTAAATTGTAATATCTATTAAATTTAATTTTTGTATTTAATGCAATATAAAAGTATAATTGACACTTACCCCTTGTTTAGATGACTTCCAATGTGGTTTTATAAAGTATGGTTTAATATGGTATACTTTAATATGGTATGGTTGGAACCATCAAATTGTGTTTGGATATATGGTTTTATAATGTATGGTTAGCACTATAGAATTTTTATTTTTGTTTGGTTTGGGGGTATGATATGACTTAACTATATGTAAATGACAATAATATCCTTTCATATCTTATACTTAATTTTTAATTTTTAAATAATTATTTTTTTCATAATCACATATAATATGGCAAAAAAATTTTTAAAAAAAGAGAAGAAATTAATATTAAGCCACTAAAATACAACAATCGATAATATAAAAATTTTACATGTTCCTTAACAAACATAATTAAAATAGTAGAAATAATAATTTTATATTTAAACAATAATTATTATTGTCAAATTTCTCTAATTCTTATCATCACAGTAAAAACAAATTTCAAACATGAATAATTCAAAAGTTCATAACATAAATGTTTTTAAGAACTAATATGCAATTAGACAAAAAATTTTAAAAAAAAAAGAAAAAGAAAAAGAAAAACCGATAACTAGAACTCAATTTCAAAATCGAGAAGCACTTTGAATGTTGTGTTGAAGTTGAGTGTTCGTGAATTATTAATCGAATGCAAATCTAAAAGACTAAAGGGTAATTTTGTAATTAAAAAATATTATTAATCTAGTTTGAGAATAAAAAATATTTAAATAATGTCAACACACCGATTTGGTGGTTGAAAAAAATGACACAAATTAAACCATTGAAGACCATGAAAATATGGATGGAAGTGCAACCAAATATGGTGCGGTTTGGTTAACCAAACCACACCACCAAAAACCTTCCATCCAAACAAGGGTGAAATTTTTATTTAATGTAGAATAAGGGTCTATTTGGCAGTTGGGTGTAAATACAGATAATGTGGGTCACTCTATTACAAACTGGCTCTGTTTGACTTCCTCGTGACGCTTCGTCCTTCTACATAAATTCAGTTTCAGAGCTAAAATTGACTCCAATTCAATTCCTCTGTACTGGAAGTAGTGATGGAGTGCCGATGTACCGAGCTTGAGACGAGATGCGTCGAACTGGAGTCGGTGATTGGTAACAAAACGAGCGAGAATGAAGCTCTGGAGGCGAAATTCAAGTCACTGGAAGCCGAAAAGGCTTCAATTGTAGAGAAACTGAAGGCGCTGCAAGAAGAAATTGATAACAAGAGGAAAGTCGTCGACTTGACGAAAGAGACCGAAGAAGAAGGCACGGTAACTCAGCTGATGATTGAGAATCACGTTTTGCAGTGCGAGAAGAGAATTGCCGAGACTGAAATCCAGGGTTTGAAGCAAAAATTGATCGATTTCACGTCCAAATTTGAAGGTATATTCGTTATATATATATATATATATATATATGTTTGATCGTGTAAAGTGAAATTGTTTATTGATTGTGGTGAGAGTTTGTTTTTGTGGTTTTTTTGGCAGATAATAGAACTCCTAGTCGTGAAACCCTTTCACAGCGTAGTGATTTTGTTGATGGAGGAAAGGGAGATATAGATTTAGGATTGAATATAGGTAGGCGAATTGGAAAACGTTTACAATTTGAAGAAGATAAGAGTAAAAAAATGGCTCCATCAACTCCATGTGTTAGAAGTTTGTCTATAGGTGTGATTGATATATGTGATAGTGATGATGAAAAGGAAGAACAACCTTGTGTTGATAGGAAATCAAATGGGGATGCTAAGGATGATGATATTGAAAACTTGAATGATTGTGATGATGGTGAGGTTGTTCTGTCTGTTTTAACGCGGAAAAGGAAACGAGCATCTAAGGTTGTTGTTAGTGATTCGGAGAATGAGGAAAATGATAGTGATGATGATGATGTTCCCATTTGCAAGCTTAAGAGAATTCGGAAGATGATATCCGGTGGATTGAATTCGGAATTGAGTACCTTGCCAGGAGATGATGATGATGACATTTCAAATGTTGCGACTCCAAGGAGACGTTTAGTTTCGTTGAGGAAACTTGAAGGACAAAAGAGAATGGAAAAGGACTCTTCAAAGGATAATGTGAATGATGAATCAAAGGATGATTCAAGCAGCAATAGTGATAGCAAAGATGAGTTCATTGTTGAAAGCTCAGATGAATCTAATTATGAGGATTCTAGCGAAGATGAGTCAGAAGACAGTGAGGATTTTGGTGAGATTATATCTCAGCTCAATAGGAGCAACCGTGGAAAATCATCCTGGGAGTTTGAAGCTGACATGCTTGCAGCTTTAGGTAAGGATCCTGAACTATGTATGAGAGCTGTATGTGCGCTTTATAGACGACAGACTTCAGATGAACAGATGAGTAAGGAGACTTTTGTGAACAATCTTCGCGGTTTCAGTAAGTTCGACGCAAAAAGGTATAATAAACTGAAGTCAATTGCCTACTCTTGTTACCTGTGTATTGTGTTGTTGTCCTATAACATCAAATTGTCTGTTCTTGCATACAGAGGCTCTGATCTTGCGCAGTTTCTCACCAATGGAGGATTTGATCTGAACAAATCCGTTGAGGACTTGAAAGCTTATGATCCAAGTGGGGTTGAGAAATGCAGGACATTAGCCATTCGGTACTCGAGGCAATTGTTCGAAATCTACAAGAACAAGGAGGATCCGCATTTTCTCCCTGGTTAAACATTGCTTCACCATCAACCTTACTGATATTGCTTACAGAATCAATGACTTGTTGATAGAAACAACTAAGTAACAGAGAATGATGTTTTGATGGTTTTTTTCTTTTATCTTTTTCATACTGTGCCTGGTCCAGAAAGCTGTTTTTTTTTTTTTTTAAACTTGTGTGATTGCATAATATATATATATATATAATATTATATAATTATTATTTTTATTTATAATTTATATTTTCTCCAACTATTTTGAACTGCCACAATTATCACCAAATAGTTAGTTAAATATCTCAAAATATATATATATATATAATATTATATAATTATGTTATTTTTATTTATAATTTATATTTTCTCCAACTATTTTGAACTGCCACAATTATCACCAAAGAGTTAGTTAAATATCTCAATATTTTTTTTTCAATATTTATTTAAACGGGTAATATTAATAGTTCGGTTTCACATCATCGAAATTAAAATTAAATATAAAAAAAATTTATATAAAAAAATAGGTCGAAATTAGTAATTTTTAAATGGATTATAAGAAGATTTTTAGAATTGCTAAGTAATTAATTGAAATTCTTTTTAAATTTATTTTCATTTTAACTACTTATAAATTACAACATTCTTCTTAAATTTATTGAAATCTAGTAAATTTTAAATCATTAAAAAAAAAATCCATTAACATACCTTCATGCGAAATAATTCAATCCTTTTAAACGTATCCATTCATTAAGCTAAACTACGCTATTGCTAAATTGCGCCGGGTGCTCATTTTACCAACTCGGCGCCAAAACCAATTTGGTCCACTTTCGTCCTTATATTCTAATTCTCTGTTAGATTCTCCTCCGCGAAACCCTAGAATTCTATCAAATCGAAAGATTGGAGGTCTTTTCTCATCCGGTAATTACTTTTTGTTGTCAATTTTAAGTTTCGTGTTCTCTTTGCTCAAATTGGTGATTCGATTTTTGCTGGTTTTGTTTTTATGTTAGGGTTTAGAGATGAGTGATGATGTTTGTTGATTGATTTAATCTTTGGACTTGAGTTTGTTTTAATTGATAGGTTCTATTGGTTGTTTGACGCAGATTTGAATTTCGTGGATTTTTGAAATTGGTGGTTAGTGGTTGGTTAGTCGTGTTGTAGGGTAGTGAAGAAGGGTTTAAGTTAGTGTCTGTTTGTTATTTATAGTGGTTGTTTAGGATGAAGAATTAGAATGCTGCATTTTGTCATGTTGATAGGTTGAGGTCTGTGTATGGTTGTGGGTTGTGGAGGTTTTTTGTTATGGAAAATTGTTATGAATATGAAGCTGAAATAATCAGCTTTTAAGTAATCTAGATATTGTATTGAAGATTTATTATGATTATGGTAGGTAGGTATTAATGTTAATCTATAGTTACTGTTTATCAACTGCAAAGAGTGAATGACATTCTGAGTAAAACTTGATGCGGTTGTAATGAATGTTTGCTTTGAGAAGTTGTTGCATTGTTTGCTAATGGCGGGGACTATGTTTTTTAATTTTTTTTATTTTTCATGGTGGGGTTATTTTTTATATGATGTGGCTTTTGTTTTACAGACAGAAGGTGCACATATTTTGGCAGTGTTGTTTGTCGGTAGTGTCGATTGTGCAGAATGGCATCTGTGTCAAGTCAGCCACAGTTTCGTTACACCCAGCCTCCGTCCAAGGTTCTCCATTTGAGAAACTTACCTTGGGAGTGTACGGAAGAAGAGTTAATTGAACTTGGGAAGCCATTTGGAAAAGTTGTGAACACAAAATGCAATGTTGGAGCTAATCGAAATCAAGCTTTTATAGAGTTTGTGAGTGGAGTTCTGTTTTCATGTTTTTCTTACCTATTAAATCTTTTGATAGCATGCATATTCATCTGTTTTACTGTGCATTTTCTCTCTCAGCAAGATTTGAATCAAGCAATTGCAATGATATCGTACTATGCTTCATCCTCAGAGCCTGCTCAAGTGCGTGGGAAAACTGTCTACTTGCAGTATTCTAATAGGCAGGAAATAGTAAACAACAAAACAACAGCAGATGTTGCTGGAAATGTGCTGTTGGTAACAATTGAGGGTACTGATGCACGGCTTGTCAGCATCGATGTTTTACACCTGGTAAGCAAATTTCATGCTTTGCTTATGGTTTGAGACAGGTAAAACGAATTACCGAAGGATGTTGTCAGTGAGCTTCTGTAATAAGGTTGTGATAGCCATGCTTTAGAATGCTTTTGTTTGACATGAATGTAAATGGATCAGCAGGGCCATGTCAAGGCAATATCTTCAATGGCAGCTTAGTGCATCGGGAGAAAGAGCACATGTCTGTTTGTCTCCTTTCTCCTTTCCTTAACACTCCTCTTTCTTCCCTACTTTAGTTCCTCAACTCCTTACCCTCCATCTACTAGTTAGGAATATATTATTTCTCTTCCTTCTCTCTTTCTCTCACTTTTCTTTATCCCTCGCTCTTTTCTTTTCATATTCTGTTTTATGCTCTGGTTGTGGAATAGTTGATTAGAATGCAGTTTTTTATCCAAAATTATTGTGTAACATTTTCTTGTCAGTGCTTCAGTCCCTTAAATAATTGATTTTAGTTTTCATCTAGTGGTTAATAAGGATTGTGTATCAATTTCTGCACATTGTGTTCTGGTAATTTTGTGTGAACAATATAAACATTATTTTCTGAAGAATTACTTGAGTTATGGAGAATACCTCTCTCATCTTCTTGTCCTTCAATCTTATTTTCATTATGTGTTTGTAAGTTGTAAGAATACAGGGATGTATAATCTTGAAAATTTTAATACTAAGTTCTGCCAGCTTCACCTTATTAAATACTATGGCTACTAAATAACAAAGTAACTTAAGATCAGGATTCTTCTTTGAATTTTTGTAATAGTAGATGGTCTTACTTAATATTTAGATGTTATGGCCTGACAATAGCTATTCTTGATTTATGATTAAGTCGGTGGACATTGAAGAAATTTTTAGGAAACAATCAAGCTCCTATGTTTTGTATTATTTTAGAAATTCAGTATTTTTAGTTTCTCATTGTGCTTTGATGGCATATGTGCTGCTGGTTTATGTTTAATCCTGTAAAATTTGAATTAAAAGTATTAAGTTAAGCCTATATGATATCTTTTTTATAGCATTCCTTTTGAAAATTTTCTCATTGCTGCAGGTCTTTTCAGCCTTTGGTTTTGTGCATAAGATTACTACATTTGAGAAGACAGCTGGATTTCAGGTCTTCAGAAACTTCCTCTTGCTGCCTTTATGTTTGTGTATGTGTGTACATTTGAACATGAAATCATTCTATGTATATTTTAATCTTTGCAGGCTCTGGTGCAATTTTCTGACACAGAAACTGCCTCTTCGGCTAAAAATGCATTGGATGGAAGAAGCATCCCTAGGTGACGATAGTATTAATTATTAAAACGGTATTTAGTCCAACCATTATGGATGTGTGGATGGATGCCATCCACATGACTGGACATGAACTCATGTTGACTAATTTAGGCTACTCTTATTGCTTTGATCATTTAGATGAACTTATGGCTGTTAAAATTGTTATCAACTTTTTAATCCTTTTAAACTTAAGCAAATAAGTGGGTTTCAAATATTGAGATGAGAAGCTCAGTCATTAGTGTGTTTGCTAGGTGAATAGCTAGACACAGTTCCTTGTCATTTGCATGCTTAGATGACGTGGTGCACCTTAGTGTTGGTTTTCAGTTTTTGTGAATTCTTGTGGCACTGTAATGATCTATTGACTTTTCTTGTATTGGTTTCAGGTATCTTCTTCCTGAAAATTTGAGCCCATGTACTCTTAGGATCACCTATTCTGCTCACACAGATTTGAGCGTGAAATTTCAGAGCCATCGTAGCAGGTAATCCTCTTTGAGCTTATTCATGTGTGTAAGGTGAATGCAGGAGCTTGGTACTTCTATTATTTGTACTGAGCATTCTCTCTTCAAGTTTGATCAGTGATGATGTTCATGTTATTTTGTTTCACATGGTAGTTCTTCTGCAGCTTAGATGCTTACCACTGGCTTAACTTTCTTATGTTGATTGCCTTTACAGGGACTACACTAATCCTTATCTTCCAGTTGCTCCGTCAGCCATAGATGCTACTGGGCAGGTAATAAGGGATGAACTCTGCTTGTACCCAATCATTGTTAGGCATTCAAATTGAATTTCTGTGATTTACTTGTTGTTTTGAATCATACTTGTTTTACTGTATTCATTCTACATGCCAAATGTAACATTCTACTTCAGACTCATTTCTCATAATAGCTTTAATGTCACTGTAAAATTCTTTTAATCTAGTCCAGCCATTTATGCCTCAGTATCTGTATTGAGCTTGAAATTCTGGATAATGCTTTAAATCTGCTGTGACTATGTAGATGTGCTTCTTATTTTTTCAAATATTTTTGGTTATCTGTAGTAAAATTTTATATTTAATTATTGCAGTTCAGTGTTGGAGTTGATGGAAAGAAGCTGGAACCTGAGAGTAACGTGCTTCTTGCATCCATTGAGAACATGCAGTATGCCGTCACCTTGGATGTTCTACACATGGTATTTCAGTTGCATGATATATGAAAACTAATTAGCCAAGCGTTCTGTTCTCCTTACTGATTCTTCTCTTGCTCTATTTGTTTTCTTTTATATCAGGTCTTTTCTGCTTTTGGGCCTGTCCAAAAGATTGCCATGTTTGACAAGAATGGTGGACTTCAGGCTTTGATTCAGTACCCTGGTAAGCATCTGTAATCAAGAATTCGTGTGAAACTGTTTTTTGTTACAATGACAGGGGTTGGCCAAATAAATGCCTTTTTTCATTAGCCTAAGCTCCTTTATGATCTGCAAAGTAAAATTAAGAAATTTATGGTCTCCGTTACTTGATATTAGTTTATTATATCTTCATTAATAATACAGCCGAGTTCACCAAACTAACATTGTTTGCAAGAATGAAAGTTCTTACTATTTTTCCCTGTGTACAGCTTAAGGTTTCATTAAACATGCAATGCATTTATCTCCTTAGTTGATTCTTGCAATTTCCATAGGAGGGACTTCACCTCTAATAGTGCTTTAAGATTTGAAAGTTAAATAACAATCGTTTTATTGGCTGCAGATGTTCAGACCGGTATTGTTGCAAAGGAAGCCTTGGAGGGACATTGCATCTATGATGGAGGGTTTTGCAAGCTTCACATATCGTACTCTCGCCATACAGATCTCAGTATAAAGGTGAGCAATTCTTCTCCTGAAAATTGTGCGCAGTACCCACCATGTAATGTCTTATTGAAACATCTTGAAATACTGATTACAGATCAATAATGATAGAAGTAGAGACTACACACTCCCTAACCCTGCTGTAGTGCCTCCTCAACCATCCATTCTTGGGCAGCAACCACCAATGCCAATGATGGGTGCGACTGCTGCCGCCCCTCCTCAATACAACGGAAGCCAGTTTATTCCCCCTCCCGAACAGCCGGCAATGCATCATCAACCTCCAGCTGGATGGACTGCATCTGGTCCTGTTGCACCTCAATCCATGCCGATGATGAACAACCAGCACCCTTACATGCCACCTGGAGGTATGCATCCTGGAATGATGCAACACATCCCAGGCCAGGGTGGGCGCACACCACAACATGCCCCCCCCCAGAGAGAATAGATGCAAAGAAACAAGAAGGGTTTTGGAGAAAAAGAAGCGCCAAGCCTCTGCCTACTAAGACATGGAATTCAAATCTGAATATATGTTCTGTTTTTGTATTTTTTGTGGTTTCTCAAATCTTCACCTTCCAAATTTTAAGGTGGGAGTGATGTTGTTGCTGCTAAAACAGGCTATGGACTCTGATGATATCATTGAAACTATGTCTCTTTTTGTTTAATTGAATTTGTAGTTTCTGCCATAGCAGACCCTTTAAGAACATTTTTAATACTTTTTACAGCTCAACCTTTACCCATCATAGTATTTGCGTGTTGTCGCAGTAGTAACGGGTAGTCTTAACTTGTGTAGTCTTTTCACAGGCAAATTGAATTCGTTAGCCAATCATGATCAAATTATCACCTTTTTAATTGTGAATTATTTGAATAAAGTAATTTGAGTAGCCCGAATAGGTTGTGGAATTGATAAATACGATTGTTATTAGGCTATAGTTGAAAGTGAATTGATAACACATGTTTTGTTTGACGCCAATAGTTGAAAGATAATTGATTTCAGCTGTTGCAATAACAGAAACCGTTCAGTAGTCGAAAAATCAGTAGTCGAAAAAACGGTGGATAACAACTATCGGGTTTGGATAGTAGTAGCAGATAATAGTTGGATAACAACTATCGGATTTGGATAGTAGTAGATAATAGTTGGATAACAACTATCGGGTTTGGATAGTAGTAGCAGATAATAGTTGTTGCAAGAACGGTTGAGTAGTCAAAAGAGCGGTTTAAATAGAATAATAGCTATTGCAAATAGTTGTTGCAAGAACTGTTGATTAGTAGCGGTTTAAATAGGATAAAAGTTATTACAAGAACTGTTGAGTAGTCAAAAGAGCGGTTTAGATAGTAGTGGATAACAACTATCGGATTTAGACAGTAGTAGTTCATATAGAAGCAGTGGATAGCAACTATAATTATCTATCCGGTTATAACGGATAATAGCTCTCGCAAAAATAGTTCGGCAGTTGAAATTTGAATAGTAGTATAGAACGAAGGTAGTAATTGAAATAGCAGTTTGAATAGTAATAATCGACCATACCTGTTTGAAATAACTATTTAATAATTGAAATTTGAAATAACGATTTGAACAGTAATAACGAATATTAATTATTTTCTAATTAAAATCATTTTCAACTATTCTAATAATCATTTAATATCCACAATTTAATAATTTTAAATAATAGTTTCAAATCATTGCTAGAACCTCCAAATATTACTTTGGATTGCTACCGCAAAACATCTATTTTTACTTAATGTTATCGAAATCCCTAGTGTGGAAGAATGTTAATTCAACCAACAATGTAGACCGTTAATTAAACCATCAATATACTATTACTAATAACAAAGACTAAGATGGAAGAAAAGAATGAGATGTGACTATCAACTCAACAACGAGACACACACGGCGCCAATTTCAGTCCAGATAGATTGATTGAATTCAATAACAAGATAAGATTTTTTCCCTTCTCTTTTGTCTCTCCTCCAACAATCTACTATCTTTCTCTGCTTCTCTTCTCTCTCCGCCACCACCGTTTCCAAAAACCCTAAACACCCAACAATGACAATCATTCTCCAGGCTTCACTTCTCTCAAAACCCTCCCTTTACTTCTCCAATCTCTCTCCATCATCATTTTCTTCTTCCCCAACAAAACGTCTCCATTACTCTCTCCGTCCACTCTCACTCCCTCGTGTTCTTCTACATTCTCAAAACGACGATACTCAGCATTCTAACGCTGTGGAGTCTGGTAGTGAGAGTGGTGATCAAGTGTTGTTGGTTGAGGGGGGAGGAGAGGTAGTGAGTAGTAGTGATGGGGGAGAGGTTAAGAAAGGGTTTAGAAAGATTCCGTTTTTAGTGTTTTTGATTGGGGTTTGGACTAGGTTGAGAAATGGGTTTGAAGGGGTTTTGAAGTGGGATTGGTTTAATTGGTGGCCGTTTTGGCGCCAAGAGAAGAAATTGGATCATTTGATTGCTGATGCTAATGCTAATCCTAAAGATGCTGCTAAACAGGCTGCTTTGTTGGCTGAGCTTAATAAGCATAGGTATTGTTTTCTGTTCTTGTTTTGAAGTTTTTGTTTTTTTATGTGTTTTTGTTGTTGTGATTGTTGTTTGTGGTGTCTTTTTGATGATAGTCCTGAGGCTGTTATCAAGAGGTTTGAGGAGAGGGAGCATGAGGTGGATAGTAGGGGTGTTGTTGAGTATCTACGTGCTCTTGTCGTCACAAATGCTATTTCTGAGTATCTTCCTGATGATGGGAAGACGGATGCTGCTCTTCCTTCGTTGGTATTTGAATCCTTTTCTTGTTTTTTGTATACTAGATTGAGATGTTTTCGTCTGTGATGTTTCTGATGTGTTTGTTATTGTGGCTGTAGTTGCAAGAGTTGAAGCAGCGTGCTTCGGGTAATACGGATGAGGCTTTTGTCAACCCGGGGATATCTGACAAACAACCGCTTCATGTGGTGATGGTATGTGTAGGAGTCTTGTAGCATTGATTGGGAAGAGTGAAAACTTTAATCTTATTATTAGTGTGATAATATATGGGGTAATTGGATACATGATGCTTGTCTGTGTGGCATCATCCATTGTTTTTTTCTCAGGAACTAGTAATGAATATCTTTTTGTTTGTTAGGTTGACCAGAAAGTCTCTAACAAGTCAAGATTTGCACAAGAGCTTATCTCCACTATCTTGTTCACAGTAGCTGTTGGATTAATTTGGTAAGAAGAGTTTGTATTTCTGTTTGGTTATTCTGATGTCAGGTTTTGTTTGCTATCATGATATATGCAAGAGAAATTCTTTCAGGTTAATGGGTGCTGCTGCTCTTCAGAAGTACATAGGAAGCCTTGGTGGGATAGGAACTTCGGGTGTTGGTTCAAGCTCTTCTTATACCCCGAAGGAGTTAAATAAAGAAGTTATGCCAGAGAAGGTAATTCTTTGATTTGTTTGTTTTCCCAAGGATATCCTTATAAGCTTGTCAATCGTCAATTAGAAAAGATCAAGTGGTATGAGTTATTGGTGTAGAAAACAGTGAAGAGGTGGGATATTATATGTTTGAAGCTTTATAAAGGCCATGCTTTGGTATTTTTTTGGTGTGCTGCATTAGCATTCTTATTGGGGGGAGAGCATAATGAGTAGGATCTTGTTGCAGTGTGGGTTTCATATAGTTGCATAACACTATCAGTTATCTGCAATCATGCATTCTTGTTGAACTCTGCTAATATGTTCTTGTGCAGAATGTTAAAACGTTTAAAGATGTCAAAGGTTGTGATGATGCGAAACAAGAGCTTGTTGAAGTTGTGGAGTATTTGAAAAACCCATCTAAGTTTACCCGCCTTGGTGGAAAATTACCTAAGGTATGACAAAATTCGTTGCACATGCTGAATTAAAAATGTTTCTTTCGAACAGAAGCTCATCTACTTTAGATTAATAGGTTGCCTTTAAGTTGGATATGATGTTGTTTATGATGTTGTGGTAGCATCTAAAACTTGAAAAAGTGCAAAAGAAAGTTTTCATGTTCCATGAGGACCTACATTGATACAAAACTACTGTATGTTCAAATATTGTCAGTTTGTTACTCAGTTGGCAAAGAATGAGTAGGATTGTGATAATTTTTTTTAGTTGTGTGTAAAAAAGACTTCGAGTGAGGTTTAATCCCTCAATATCTCATTTGTTTCTAGATCAGTGATCATCTTTATTTTATATGTACTTCGCAGGGAATCCTTTTGACAGGAGCACCTGGAACAGGAAAAACTCTGCTGGCCAAGGTAAGTAGTCAAGAGTTAAGGCTCTGCCTTTGTTTATAAAGGATGGATAAAATTTCTGTAGACTTGTTTAGATTCCTGAAACTGAAGTGTATGTGATGTGTGAAAGTTGTTGATGCGTTTTGTATGTCTTGTATAGAAAAGGGAAAAAAGTTTCTTGGAAAAGTATATTTGTGTGATTTTAAGTCTTGGAAAAGTATTAGTTGTGTGTTTTCATACATTAATTTGATTATTTTACCTAGCCAGTCTGATCTGATGTAGCTTCGACATTTTTAATCTTGAAGGCTATTGCTGGAGAAGCTGGAGTGCCATTTTTCTATAGAGCAGGATCTGAATTTGAGGAAATGTAAGATAATTTATCATTCTAATTACAGTGGGACAATAAGTTGTAGATTTTTTTTTTTTTTTTAGGAATTTCTGTGTCTGTTTATCTGATGTCGATGTCTAATCATTAATATCTTACTTGGTTAAAAATAGCTTGTTTGATAGCCACTTTAATAAAGAAGCATGATTCTTAGATGTTACTATTTGCAACTTCTACTATCATGAGCTAGTTGCGCATCTTACTCATGCTTGGGGAAGTATTTTTAAGTGGTCAAAAGGATGTTCTATGAGTTTAATGTGTTATTTTATCTCTTGATAGGTTTGTTGGGGTCGGTGCAAGGCGTGTAAGATCCTTATTTCAAGCTGCCAAAAAGAAGGTTTGTTGTGTTTGAGATTGTTTGGCTACCAGTATGCTTAAGTTGATAGTGAAACCAATTATATGTTTAAGAAGTCTACACAGCATTCATGTGACCAACAATCATCTACATGGCTTTAGTTTAAAACATGCACAAGCTTAGATAGATTGACCCAAGGTTAAGTATTCAGGTTTTCCAACTGGGAGATAAAAATGTTTCTCTAGTTGTGTTCATCGATTCTTGTTATAAAGAATATTAATGTCATTGTGTTTTATAGGCACCTTGCATAATCTTCATTGATGAAATAGATGCTGTTGGATCTACAAGAAAACAATGGGAGGGCCACACAAAGAAAACTTTGCATCAACTGCTCGTTGAAATGGATGGCTTTGAACAGAATGAGGTGAGTGTATGAGATTTCTCGTGGATGGGTTGTTTTAGCTTTTATTAATACATATAAATTTTGTACTGCAGGGAATAATATTGATGGCTGCAACAAATTTGCCTGACATTCTTGATCCAGCTTTGACAAGACCTGGTAGATTTGACCGGCATGTAAGTGTTCGGTTCTATTATTCTTGAATTTTTTTAGCTAACATGCATTCTGATTGCTCTTGGAGCTTAGTGATACAATTAGAGGTTCTAAATGCATAAATATCTTTTGAACATAGCTTGTAGGGTTTAGCTGATATTTCTTAATTCCTGGAGAATTCATCATTTCAATTCTATAATAGAAGTTATATTGGTAACTCTGCTCTTTCCTTAGGAAAATTTTATTTTTAGTTTTCACTTTTCTTGTGAACTCCATCGTTGAACTATGTTCTAAAATAATCGTTTTGTTCAGAAAAGGTTGATATATACTATCTTTGAGATGATCAGTTCGTTCTCAAGCTTGACTTTTAGGTGCAACTATGTTGGGGTAAATTGTAGACATTTGATTGGATGGACATGTATAATACAATGTAAAGAATATAGCCAGTGGGTCAAATTTGATGTCCTCAGCAGAAATGTACTTGAGCAACTTTTAGAGTCTGGAGAGTCCATTTAAATTCTCTAGATGCATGTTCCTTTTGCTGTCATTTTCAGTGACTCCTTGTAGTCTATCAAAAATATTAACAAATGTTGTTTTAGATTGTTGTTCCAAATCCTGATATGAAGGGTCGACAAGAAATCTTGGAGCTGTATCTGCAGGATAAACCTTTGGCTGAGGATGTAGATATTAAATCAATTGCCAGAGGCACACCTGGATTCAATGGTGCTGGTAAGGTTTTCTATTTAAGTAGCCTTCCTTTTTATTTTCTTTTTGCCATCAAAGTTTAGAAGTGTAAAAATTACACTGTATAACTTCTATGTAATGTCCTGAATATGACCTCTTTGTAATGTTTCTTATCTTTTCTTCCATGCAGATCTTGCAAACTTGGTGAATATTGCCGCAATTAAAGCTGCTGTTGAAGGTGCAGAGAAGTTAACTGCTACAGAATTGGAATTTGCTAAAGACAGGATAATCATGGGTACTGAGCGCAAGACAATGTTCATATCAGAGGAGTCGAAGAAAGTATGTGTCTCCCTTTATTTTACAAATGAAAATTAGTCAATAGGTTTAATCTTTTAAGAGTTATGGATGTGGAGCTGAATATTCTAGTTGCCTGTTGTATTGGAGCCTTCTGATTTTGTATCTGTGTTATTTCAGCTCACTGCATATCATGAAAGTGGTCATGCAATAGTGGCTTTCAACACTGAAGGTGCACATCCCATTCACAAAGCCACAATTATGCCTCGTGGCTCTGCGTTAGGAATGGTTACCCAACTTCCTTCAAATGATGAAACATCAATTAGCAAGAAGCAGTTGTTAGCTCGTCTTGATGTTTGTATGGGAGGAAGGGTCGCAGAGGAGCTCATTTTTGGTAGGGACCACATCACAACTGGAGCAAGTAGTGATCTAAGCACAGCTACAGAGCTTGCACAATATATGGTATCTCTTCCTTCAAATTTTACTGTTTTGACTACTCATCCATGTATCTAAAGAATATTATAATCAGGTGTTTCTGATATGTCGATACTGTGTGTTTGTTGTCTTTCTTTAGGTATCCAGTTGTGGAATGAGTGATGCTATCGGACCTGTACATGTCAAAGAACGGCCGAGTTCAGAAATGCAATCACGTATTGATGCAGAAGTATGCCTCTCAAACATAGGCCATTGGTTTGCAGTCGTAGTTTTGATAATGATCTCTTTCCAAGTTATTGACCTGATTTGTTCAATTGGATCTGCAGGTGGTGAAACTCCTTAGAGAAGCATATGATCGAGTTAAAGCCCTTTTGAAAAAGGTACATTCATAAGATTCTCATCATCACAGCTATATCCATAGAAACTGTCTCTATCATTGGCACATTTTTTCCTTGATGCTATTGCTACTTATGCAAACGTTTTTAATACTTCTATCTGTTCATATATTTCAGCATGAGAAGGCCTTGCACGCACTAGCAAACGCACTCTTAGAGTACGAAACACTCAGCGCAGAGGAGATAAAGCGCATTCTTCATCCTTACATAGAAAAACGGCTTCCCGAGCAACAAGAAGTACAACAAGAGGAAGGAGATCTCGTATTGGCATAAAATACAGAACAACATCATGTGTCAGCAAGCAGGAGGAAGTTTTGTACAGTGTATTAGAAGGCACCAGTACAGGTGATTATTTATATAGGTTTCTAGAAATTCTCTTCCTTCATTGTTTTTCGCATTGCAAACGACATGCTATATAGGAAATCTATTCATATACTTGCAGTCTGGGAAGAAAACCAACTCCCCTGCTCTAATCAATAACCCACCATGAAACCATGTGTATCGTCTGTGTTATATCTTGTACAATTTGAACCAGTACCCTGTTTCGGGTAAAATTTTGAATTACGTTTATCAATCAAAAGATTATACAGAAACCATTATATTTTTCTTCCTTTCAAGAATCTACCTGTTTCAATGTGCTTTTCTAGTCTTGTTTCTGTCAAATTAGTTTAATCTTTTTCACCTTCAGTTTTCTTGATGATTTTCAAACAGCCCTAGACCAACTTGACACATTTCTTCCATGACTTGTTCTTTTCAATGTTGGACTTTTCTAGATTGATATATCATTAAATTTGTCACAGGTTTCTTGTCTCAAAAGATAAGAGCGAGCAAGTTGATTCTTGTTTTACATACATAATTATGTCATAGTGAAATCATTTTCTTCATTATTTATAAGACAGATTGCAACTGTGGAATATGGAGGCAAATTCATGTTGTGTTAATTTAAAGATCTGTGTACAAAACTAGAAGTGAAAGAAACTAACCATATTTATTGACTAATGTTGTCTGATAAATCTCTGTTACAAGCCTCTCTAACTGGAAACATAACTATCCTACTATATCTGCTCATTCAACTGAAACTAAGAACTAGAACCATAAAAATCAGATGTACAAGACAACTAAACTCTTTCCAGTACCCATTTATATACAATGGAAAAGCAACAAAACTCTGTAAATCACAAATAAATGGAAAACCTAGTCTTTCTTGTTCACTCAAATGGGGTTTTTTTCTTCAATAAGGGTTGTGGTTCATGACCTGTTTAAAGACAACATGTACGAAACAGAGTAAACATTAACAAAGTAAAGAGAGTTTGTATAGAAGTTATGATGGTGATGGTGATGGTGATGATGACTGCTACTACTACCAGTCCACCCCAGAGCCTTCTTAGACGCGAAAGCCTCAGAAGCTTCATCCATGGCTGTGGTAGCCTGCTGTCTTTCGCATCTGGTTGTTGTTTATATTTCACATGCGATCGATAGGTTCGGTCCGGTCTTGCACTGCAAGTCGCTCTGAGACATCAGCAAGTGATTTGAGGTTGCATTTGATCAACGCTTCGACAAAGTAGCATGTGTCATCCTTGGTGTTTCCTTCTGGTACGTCTACCACAAATGATTCAATCACCAATGTGCCTGGTCTTCCGTCAATGATGTCTGGATGGAGAGAAATGATAGAAGAGTAGTTCTGTGGCCAACAAGAACATAGCCAAAACATGTTTAACTGATTAGAGATGCATCCGAAGTAAACAATACAGCAAAATAAGATATCTAACCAGAAATACAATCAAACCTTTCTATATCAGTCATTCTCTCTAATGACATTTTCCTATAACAGCCGGAACCTAAAACTTATACTTAACTACCAGAAAAACGACTCTCTTATAGAGAAATTCGAATGTACTTCTCATCATAAACCTTGAATTGAGACATCTATTGACCCATCAACGTGTAAATGACCAACACACTAAATGACTATCAACATGCTATTCATGTATGTGTTATACACACACTGGAGCTTAATTCAGCTAGTTTTAAAGAACAAAACATGCTGAAAATAGAACAATGTGTGTAAAGAAGATTCAATACCCTGAGTCTGTGATCTCCACCGACGATTCGAACTCTAAGAACGTGCTCATCATCATCAAGAAATTCCAGTCTTTCAGTACTAGTAGTTGCAGGAAGACCAGACTTAACATCAACTTCTCTAAGACTCCCAATCTGTAGGTTTCCTTGCACGACACATCTGCTGATAAAGGGCTTGTACTTCTGTGGTTGATCAAATCTCCTCACCAATGACCATACCTATCCAAACAAAGCCATACACATTTCATCAGCAACCAAAGCAATCTAAAATCAGACATTGATTCAGAAGCTGAAGAAATCAAGGCAAACCAAATCAGCACAACTGTAAAATCTTGATATCTCTTTCCTAATTTTTTCACACATTTTCTCACCAACCAAACAAGGCCACATATGTTAATATCTAACAAATGAATTCAATTCAACCAATCACTACACAAACAGACAAGAATCACACCTCAAACTCAGTGAAAAAAAAAAAAAAAAACAACTACAGAAAACAAGATTCCATTCAATCAACCAATCAAAAAACCTCAAAACTTCAACCACAACCAATCAAAAACAGAATCAAATCAAAAACCAAGAACAAATCTTCAAAACCACAGATCAAGATCACCCTTCATTCAAAAACCAAAAATCAAGATTCAAAACAAAAACCCCACTTCAATAAACCCATAAAAAACATCACTTTCACTCAATCCATTGAACCCAAAAAAAAAAAAAAACATTTACCAGAGGAACAGGAGCTCTGATGCGTTTCGTAAGCACTGAACTACACTGACGATCACCAACTTCATGTGTATGATATCTCCTCTTGTACTCACTCTCACCTCCACCTCCACTCCCACCACTTCCATTCATCTTCAAAAAGCTCAAATCTTTGACTCAAAATCACCACCAAATCGGCCAAAAAAAGAAACCCTTTACAGGTAAAAACAACTAGAAGAAGAAAGTGATCGAGTTTCTAAACAAGGAGAAGAAGAAACCTCTGTTATTATTGTTGTGGTGGTTTTGGTTTTCATGGATTTTTGTGTGTGTGTGTGTGTGTTTTTAATTTTTATTTTTAATTAAAATGACCAACAAACAACTACTCTCTCAAATATCATTTTTACACACTATATATTATAAACAACAATTTCTATTTTGGACATTAGTTTGAGTTTTAAATGCCACTGGATTTTGATTTATTTACATTTTTACCATTGCTTTTGTCCTTTTGTAGACAAGTTGTTGCTTTTGACTATGCTGTCCTTTGTGTGCGGTGGTAGTTATTGGGATATGTACACTGTATCTATCTTTCAAGTGAAAATATTAATTTTTAATTATATTATTTTAATTTTATTTTCCTGATTTTGCTCATATCGTAAAATATTTCAAATTTTAAATTTTTAATTGTAAATTATAAATAATAATTAGATTATTATGTAATTTTGATTCCATTTAAATAAGAAATGTATTTATTAAATTTTTATAAATAAAATAAAATATTAAAAATATTAATTATAATAAGATTAAGATTAATAATTTTAATTTGATTAGCATTAGTTTAAAAAAATAAGTCATAATTTACTTTAAAAAATATATTTTTTAATAAACATTAAATTTTATTATAAAAAAATCATAAGTAAAATTTTTCTAATAATAACCTTTCTACATGTAATTAAATCATATATATATATTAATAAAAAAATTTAGTTATTATCAAATTCAAGCAAAATAATATATATATATATTTAAATTTTTATTCTTTGAAAGAACTCAAAAGACATGAAAAATCTCTATCATTATACACCTAATTTGGGACAAAATTTGATGATCATATATTTATAAAAATTAAATGTACAAGTCATTATCTCACATATAGTTATATCCAATATTTCTAGTTGTCTTTTCTAATTAATCTTTAAATTATAAAAACATGATTTACTATATACAAATCAAATCTATTGTACTATTGTCTCTAAATAATTAATGGAATTGACGTGATATATTTCTTTACGTAGTTAAGTAGAATTGAGAATTTATTGTTTTATAATATTTTTTATAAATTATTTTATTTTTTTACTTTTTCTTTTAAATTAAATAAACTCAGAAGTTTCATTCATATATTTATGTTCTTCTCTTATCGTCATCGACATGGTGCACGTGACCCCACACGGTTCGAAGAAAACAAAAACCAAAACACAACCGCAAGTGAGACGCGTGTAAAGCGCTTTTGGAAGTCTCTGGCGCACAAAAGTGCTTTTATTATAATAAGTTAAATGTAAGGGTGGAGTTTAGTTGGTATGTAACCAGAGTCTTGGCTTAAAGAGCTTTTGAAGAAGTTTGTTTTTCAATAAAGATTCGCGAGTGGAATCACGCGCATTGTAAGAGATTGGAGATTTCTGGCTGCGGATGCGTGCTTGGAAGGTTAGATGCACGTGATAGAAGTTAATAGATATTTTCTATTATTGATTTATTTAAAAATAAAAAACATTTTTTTTTACGTATAAAATGGTTCTTCTCATGAAATGTTTTATTACCTAATTAATATATATGCATATATGCTCATAAAAATTATATTTTTAATAAAATAATAGTTTTCGTTTCATATACATATTATTTTTTATTATTTATTTAATTATGTAATTATTATTACTAAATAAATTTGAGTATTTATTAACAAAATGGGTAGTATTTTACTACACATATTAAATAAAATATAAAAAAAAAATTTATTAAAAATAATATACACATATATATTTGAAATTATTTCTATTTAAATTTTTGAATGTATAAAAAATAAATATCAGTCACTTTTAAAAAATTAATATTTTAAACTTATTTTAAAAATATTTTTAATTTCTCTCAAAAATATTTTATAAAAGGTTAGTTATCAGTATAAAAAATAGCTTTTAGAGGTAGAAATCAAAATTTAATTTATCCAAATAAATTATTTAATGATATATATGCTTAATAATTATAAGCATGTATTTTTATTCAAATTCAAATTGTTGATATATAATTAACTATAATTTAGATTTTAGTTCGATTAAGTCTAATTTCGTATAAAAAATTAGTTTAATGTTTTTATAAAATTATAAATATATACATATTAAAAATTGTTAATGATAAATTTATATGTATCTTTCAAATAATTATTATTATTTTCCATACGTGTAATGCTGAATCAATAAAACGATAAAAGAAAAAATATATCAATCAAGGAGTAAGTAACCCTACATAAGAAAGGTCATTTGTCCTAAAAATAAATCATGAGGAAAATGCAAAATTGTGGACCAAAATTGATTTGGTATGGAGTGATATAATTAAATTTAATCATATGAGTATAGTCCATAATTTTGTCTACTTGTCTTCTTCAATTTTTTCAACTATAACCAATATTACATCACTTCACAAATAAAACCAAATATACAAATAGTATATTTCTTTTTAGGTCATATGTGTATGTTAAAAAAATATAAAATTATATATATCAAGTCATTTTCATTTATTTTAATCATATGATGGCTTTGTACATTAAATTGCTTGAATTATTTGGTCAACACTATTTTGATACTATTTATGTACATATTACAAATGGAGTGCCTTATTCTTCATTTTTTGAATTTTATTGTACACCTACATTCTATAATTTAATAGGATTTTACTTTAAAGTTTATTTTAAAATAATTGATCCAAATTTAAATTATTTAAATTTATAAATAATTTGAGTTTATATAATAAATTGATTTTTTTTAATAATTTAAAATTTTATTGTTTAATATTTGTTCATTTATAAATTTAAATTCGAGTGCAAATTGATTTTTTTAAAATTTTTTTAAAAAAAATAATTTTTAAAAGTTATTAAATTACATTTTTTTAAAATTTTTAAAAAATGTTTAATACATTTGTGTGTTAATATTTTAATAATCGGAAAGTAAGACAAAAATGATTTTATAAACTTTGTTTTGTAATATTTGTAAAAATAGATATATAAAATTAAATAAATTTATATATATTATTTTAAAATTTGGATTGAGAATGGGAAACAATATTTAGTTGGGTAGTAATTCACAATAAATAAAGTATGTGTGCTCCATAAATGCTATTTTTATATTCTTTAATTCAATAATGCATGGTGAGAAATTAATGTTTTTATTATATGTTGTTGTGTTGAAGAAATAGATAGATAAGGACTACATTGTTGTTCTATATAAACTAGTGGAGTAAATTTGAACAAGTAATTACAAGTACAAAAAAATATATTTATAATTAACCAATGTAATATTTTGAGGTTGATGTAAAGTAGTTCAAAAGGACTAATAACTATAAATATAATGACCCCATATATTAAAAATAAAATATAAAAATTGAGATTCTCTTGATGTTTTTGTTTATGGTTTTATTCTCTTTTTGTGAAGCATTTTTAGGTGAAATATTAAATCAAATCATTTCATTTATCATGCAAAGATTCTATGCTTTATTTCATTACTAGATTCCTAAATCTCACACTTAAATACAATTATCTTACGTGAAATTTGCATATATGCATAGGCTAGTTGATGGGAATTAAATAGTGTTGAAATACTGAAATATTTGAATCGGACCAAGTTTATAAATAAGAAATTTTAATTATGTGATAGTTTTTAGGAGAAAATTTTGAAATTGATATTTTGAAAAAGTGCGATAAGAGTTGCATGCAAAGTTGTAAATTCGGATCCACTAAATTGAGGATTAATATAGGATATAGATCAAATTGCATTGAATTGAACTGAACAGAAATATTCGTTTGGAGTTTGTTTAGGGTCTATGGTATTTTTGTAGAAAGGTAATTGCAAATTAAATAACTTTCAAAATGCAATAGGATGTGAAACGCTATGTTATACTTTCTTCGTATAAATTTAGTTACAACATTAGCATAGTAAATACTATTCATCAATTAATCTTGTTTTATATATTGTTTCTGATGTATAAGATAAAATATAGTCAAGTGAGATCTTATTTTATTCGCTTTAATGTCTATTTTTTAAATATATAATTATTATAATTTTTAATTATGTATAGTTAAATATATTTACGGCTAAAGTTAATTATTGGATAACGTACTGAAGATAAATGTTGCCACTAAAATGACGGGAGGAAGTATAATTTAAGGATCCAATTATTTGTAGTCAAATTTGATTTTTTATATTTTTATGTACGACTCATTTATCTCAGTAAAATTTTTATTATTTTTAAGTTTCTTTTACATTATAAAAATACATTATGTTATCGGCTGAAATTCAACTTTGGCGTTCTCTTAAATTTTATTTGTTCCATTCAAATAAAATTGACTATAGTCTTTCTGTATTATTTCCGTTTTGCATCAGATGTATATTGATAATGTAAATGGTCTTCTAAGTTAGTTAAGATTTAGTTATAACACACCATTATAGTGCAACATCTTTTCTCTAAACCATCATACAATTCTCTTTCAATGACACCAACCATAATCTTCTCCATGAACTATATAACCAATCCACAAACCTCACCAATCCCAAACCCTAAAAATGAACAAACCCTTCTTCTTCCTTCTCACTATTCTCTTCAACCACCAAGCTGAAGCAGCATTCTGGACACATTACAACATAACCATATTCAATGAGGTAAACAACACAGATCTGACAATTCACTGCAGTTCAAAGGACAATGATTTAGGAGTACATGTAGTGAAATATAACAAAAGCTTTTCATGGACATTCAAGCCTAATGTAATTGGAACCACTTTGTTTCACTGCAATTTTAGAACTCAAGAGGGTGTTATTGGAGATTATGCTGTTTTTGATTATAGAATTGGTAGTAGTGTTATTAAAGCTAATGGAAGATTAGGTACACTTGTTTGGTCTGTGAGACCTGCTAATGAAATTTGTCTTCTTGATGGGAAGTTGAAGTTGCATAATTGCTTCAAGTATGGAAGGTTTCTTGGAGATAGTTTTTAGGGTTTTTCTTTTCATGTGGAAATAAAATATCATACATATTTATATATTGATTTGGATTTTGTTGAATCTGGTTAGCGTTTTGTTTTTACTCCATAGTTCTAATTTCCCAATAGGTCTAATTTCCCAATTTATCTTTGGAATGACGTTGTTGTGAATACACTCACCATTTATGAATTACGCTCCTAGTTTGTAAATGATCTATGGAGTAAAAAATAAAATTTAAAAATTTATTTATATAAATCTATAATTATATATTTAATTTTTTTTAAGAAAAAACTTTTTTCTTTCTTGAATGTCTTATCTCAAAATCAAAAACTTTAATATCTTTACATAATCAACATAAATAAATTAAAGTGAAATAATTACAATATTCATTAGATTAATATAATCTATTTAAATCTTCATAAATGTTTTGTATTAATTAACTGTTTCCAAAACATATAGTGTATTAAGATAATACATTCACCTTACTGAAATCAATTATTACACAAAATTATTATTTAATATTTAAAATATTAGAATAAATTTTTATCAAGCCATTAAAAAAAATGAAATTTTAATAATAAATTCTATCAAATTAATATCTTAAATAATATAGATATAGAATATATTTCGATGAGATTGATTATTAAAAATAAATCTTATCAAAATTAATTACCTCTAACTATATATACCCCTCTAATTCTCCTATTTACAAATATAAAAAAATGAAGAAATATTTATTGATTTTAATTTGCATTTGTTTATTCGTCGAAATGCAAGAATGTGAGGCAGCTTTATGGACTCGTTACAATATAACAGTATTGAATGAGGTAAATAATATGGATTTGACAGTTCACTGTTACTCAAAGGACAATGAGTTGGGAACACATTTGCTCAAATTTAGACAGATTTTTTCATGGACATTTAAGCCACATGTTGGTTTTGTTACTAAGTTTTATTGCCATTTTCAAACACCACAACGTGATATAGGAAATTATGCTGTTTATGATTTGAGAATTGATAATGATATTATACAAGCAATTGGAAAATCAGCTACATTGATTTGGTCTGTGAGACCAGGTAACCAGATATGTCTTCTTGATGGAAAATTTAGTTTACATACTTGTTTTAAGTATTGAAGGGTTGGACATCTTGGGATGTTTTGTGGAATAAAATTGTGTTTTTGGTTTTCTGGAAATTGTGTGATTTATACATTGTAGTTTCAATTTCATTCATTTTTCAATAATTAATGGTGGATATCTGTCTATTTGATTTGATTGAGAGTAAAAATGGACGGGTAAAGAAAAAAAAAAAGTTGGGAATTGTATTTTGGTGGGGAACTGTCTCGATTCGATTATAAATACAAAATCGGTACGAAATAATCAGATTATTTTTCAGTTGAGTGAAAAAATATCAAAACTAAATAAATGGAAATATATATACATATATAAATTAATTAATTAAGATTAAAAAGAGAGTGATATAAAAAGCTATTAAGTACGTTAGATAATGTACATCGGAGGAATGTAATAGAGTCAAGAAAGAGGCAAAATGGATCGGTAGAGGGCCTGTAATAAAGTATTGGAATGTCTATACCAACAATTAGACATTACAAAAGACAAAAAGGGTATCTACAAGCTTGCAAAACTGATAAAGAAGAAAAGTAGAGACTTAAGTCAAGTTAAATGCTTACAGATGAAGCTCAGTGGTGCTCACAAGGATAATGGGATAAAGGAGAGATGGAAATCTTATTTTGACAGACTTTTCAACTCAGAGTATGAACAAGACTTTCATAACCTTTTGATAATAAATGGAACTTTTAGTTGGTATAAGCGTATTAGACAAAGTGAAGTAAAGGAAGCCTTGAAACATATGAATGTGGGTAAGGCATGTGGTTCTGATGGTATCCATATAGAGGTCTAGAATAACTTTGAAGAGTCGGGAGTTGTTGTTAGGATTATGACGAGAATTTATGTATACTCTGGTATTTATAATTGGTTTGTAATTCGGAAAAGATTCAAAAACTATTTTGGAAGTGTCATATTTGATTAGGAATGATATGTCCTAAAGTGGATTCTAATTAGGAAAGAGATGCTTGGGAATCCTAAATAGGAAAAGATTTTCTTAATGATTTAGGATTATTTTGTGACTAAATAACTTGGTGCTATAAATATGATGCTTGTATCTATTATTAGATATCCTGAGAGAACAATGTAGATATTGTTGGTTAGGTTTGGGAGGTTCCCCATAGGGGTCTAGGAACCATGGAGATCTTGAGTTCTCGGATAGAGTTTCGTTATCTTGTGATAGCTATATTGAGAAAGCTTGTGTGTGAGATTGTGACTAATGTAATTAGATTGAGGAGTGAGAGAGTGGTATTCTGGTTGTAATTGTCGTTTTATTGTTACATAGTGAATTAGTCTCTCGTCGTCCTAACGGTCGTGGTTTTTCCCATTTTTGGGGTTTCACGTAAAAACTTTGTGTCTTATTTTCTCTCTCTATTTATTGCCTTGTGTATGTTGTTTTATTTTGTGGTTACCAATACTCGTCTCCGCTGTAATGGATAATCGATTTGTTCAACAAGTGGTATTAGAGTTAGCCGTATTTTTCCAACAGTTGTTTGGTAACAAAACTCTTTAATGCTATATTGAAATGACATAAGATATTTAAGCAAGGAGAAAGAGTACTCCAGTACCGATGTATAAGAATAATGGAGACATCCAAAGTTGTACGGACTATAATGGAATCAAACTCATGAGTCATACAATGAAATTATGGGAAAGAGTAATAAAGTGTAGGTTGAGGATGACTACAAGAGTGTCAAAGAACCAATATGGTTTTATGTCATAGAGATCTACTATTGAAGTTGTTTCTCTCCTAGAAAATTAATGGAATTGTATTAAGAGAAAAAGAAAGATCTCCACATGGTGTTTATTGACTTGTAGAAGACATATAATTAGGTACCAAAAGAAGTATTATGGTGGATTTTGGAGAGGAAATGAGTCCATGTCAAGTATTTTTAACATCATCAAGAACATGAGAAAATGCATCAAGTAATGAGAAAACAACGGGTAGGGACACTGAAGCTGATCCCATTACCGCAAATTGCATTAAGGTTCAGCCATGAATCCGTATTTGTTTACTCTAGTAATGGATGAGTTGACCGAGAGCTTATAGGATGATGTACCTTGGTGCATGTTATTTGCAGATGACATTGTATTTATTGATTAAACTAGTGCGGGAATTAATCGTAAGTTAGAACTTAGAAATATGGAGAAAAACTCTTGAAAATTAGGGTTTTAAGTTAAGCACGAACAAAACAAAATATATATGTCAGTTCAGTCAGAGGAAGAAATAAGAACAAGAGGTGAAGTTGAATGAGGTTTCGGTTTCTAGCACCTAACAATTTATGTATCTCAATTATGTGCTCTAGAATGACGGGCGATTCGATGGTGATGTGGCACACAGAATCCAATTTGGGGGAATGAAGTGGAGGGGACATCATGGGTTCTCTACACACTAAACTATCACTAAGGTGAAATGTTAGTTTTATAGGACAGTTGTTCGACCAACAGTGTTATACGGTAGCGAATGTTGGGCACCTACAGGACAATGTCTCCATAAATGAATGTGGTGGAGATGAGAATGTTAAGATGGATGTATGGACATATAAGATTGTAAAGTATTGAATGAGCATATTACCAAAAAGAAAAAGTTTGCGTTGCAGAGGTTAGTGAAAAAGTAAGGGAATATTGACTCAGATGGTTTGGATATAAATTAAGAAAACCTCCTCATGCTGCAGCATGTAAATGTGAAATTTGTTCGTTGATAGATTCAAAAGGAGTCGAGAGAGATCTAAGTTTACTTGGAAGGAGGTAGTTGTTAGGAATTTATATATTTTAGATATTAAAATCAATTTGTGCTTTAAATATTAAAATTGATTTGGTGTATAAAAAAAGTCTTGGATGAAAATGTAAAATTAGTGTTAGACGAAAATTTTTAAAACTGGTATTGATTACTCCTTTTTATTTTATTGTAATTTATTGTCGGAGAATTAATGATTATATCTAACCCAATTGGTCTGAGTTCAAGAATTTATTGATGTTTATATATATTTAATGTCTTAAATTATATAGATATATAATGTATCTAGATGAGATTAATCATTAAAAATAAATCTATCAAAATTAATTACTTCAATATATAAATACCTCTCAGATTCTCCTATTACAAATATAATCAACGATGAAATATCTATTAATTTTCATTTCAATTCTCTTCTCCCTCCTCCAAACACAATGTGAAGCAGCTGGGTGGACGCGTTACAATATAACAATCTTGAACGAGGTAAATAACATGGATGTGACAGTTCACTGTTTCTCAAAGGACAATGAGTTGGGAACACATCTACTTAAGTTTGAACAGAGTTTCTCATGGACATTTAAGCCTAATGTTATTGCACAAACTAAGTTTTATTGCCATTTTCTAACACCACAACGTGATATAGGACGTTATGCTGTTTATGATTTGAGAATTGCTCAGCGGATTATAAAAGCTTATGGAAAATCAGGTACTTTGGTTTGGTCTGTCAGACCTGGTAACCAGATGTGTCTTCTTGATGGAAATCTTAAGTTGCATACTTGTTTTAATTATTGATGGTTAAACATGTATTTTATGGAATAAAATTATGTTATCTGAACATTTTTTTTTTGTTTTTCCTCGTAATATATTATTTATATTTATATTTTTAATATATTTATATCAATATAATGTATTAACTTAATATTTTATATAATAAATTTAAATAAAATTGCCAAATTTATATATTAAATTTATAGATACGAACCGAACTTCACTTACCCTGTATTAACCTGACTCTACTTAAAAAGAGTATTTAAAATTAAAATTTAAATTTAGAATGATTGGGTCCAATAGTTTGGATCGCATTCATTAGTCAATAACAATAATATTTCGAATTTTAAAATTAACCTGAGTTAACTCTAGATATATAGATTCGATTCAGTTTAATTTAAAGTAAAATTAAATAGAAAAATATTTTTTTAAAATCTTTTTTATTTTTTTTATAATTTTTTATTTATCATCATTTTAAGAAACCATTCCAATCATACTATAAATATAAAACCAAGACAAATCAATCCAATTATTTTCAATTCAGTTTCTTTAATTTTGAATATTTAATTAATTCTGTTAATAACATATTATTATTAAATATGAATTTAATAATTTTTAAATTAAAAAATAATTTTATAAGTTTAAATGTTACATATTTTTTTAATACTTTATACATTTATTATGAATTTATTACAAAATTAATCATTAAAAATTAAGTATTATATTTATAGTTATAGATTTTAATAACTTATTATTATACATACAAATGATTAATGTTATATAAATAAATATTAAAAGTGATAAAGTTGGAAAAATATTTATAAACTCCAAGTGCTTTTCTAACATGGATTAGGCCCTATCAACTATCTTCCTAAATGGGTTTGGTAGGATATTTTAGATTCATTTGTTTTTATTACATAAATTAATAGTAATAATAATTTTTTTAAAGAAAAAAAATCAAATCAAATCTTGAATACTATCTTCAAAAGCAATAGATCTCTTAAAAAATACAAATAACACAAGCATGTAACATCACTAGGAACAAAGTTTTTACATATACAACTTAATTTACAACTTAATCAATCAATTTCAACTAATATTACAACAAAACCAAACCAAATCATCATTATAGTTTCAATCAACAAGAGAGGCCAAAAAAGATGTTGATGTTCATGTTCACCTATTGTTCTTCTACTGTAAAATCTGGCTCAGCTGGTTTCTGCAGCAACATAGGTGGTACTCTTTCCGGAATCCTCGCCTTTCGCTTGCTGTTCCTCCTTAGAAGGCGAAGGGCATTGGCAGCGAACCGTGAGGCGTAGATGGTAGCACCTAAACTTGGTGAGCTACCACCTACGTTGGCTAATGCATCTTGCAACCTGTTCTCTTCTGCGCGTAATGACTCTTCAAGTTTCTTCTTGCTGTAACGTCGCCAAGCTGCTTGTATGAAACAAGCTGCCCATGTTCTCCATTGTTGGGAGTAGAATCTGAATGTGTGGCGAAGTTGTTTGCTGTGAAGGCGTCTGAACTGGGAAGCGACGAATTTTAAGTCATCTGCCATTAAGGCGAAGGCTTCGACTTCTGAGAGAGCTCTAACGGTTCTGGTTGAGATAGGGAGGTTTGATGAAGATTGAGGGTCTAATGCCCATGTGAGAAGCTCTTCTCCACAGAAATCGCCTGCGCCTAGATATTCTGCGTTGAAGAAGCCGGTTCTTCCTCCATTTGTTGTTACTGTTAGTAGCTTGCCTCTCATGATGAAGAGCATTTCGTCGACTGGATCACCTTCGCGTACAATGTAGCTTTCTTCTGTGTATAGTGCTGGCCTGAGACGGTCGCACATTGCATCTAGGAGTTGTTCGTCCATTTTTTCGAACATTGGTACCTTAAACACATGAAAAAGATTGTAGTTTAGGAAATGATAGATACTATGTAAAGAAGATGAACTGGAGAAGTGAAAACAGACTCACTCTCATGAGCAGCGCCAAACAAAGGTGGCGTTTGATGTCTCTTCGAAGATCTTTTGGAAGATTACATAGCAGATTCTGTTCATCTACACCTCTAGTTTCTTGCCATTTGTATTGCTCATATCGCCTGATTCGTTCCCTTAGAGTATCTGGCAACAAGCGGTGTGACATCCATTGCTCAGCATCACGTCTTTTCACTCTCATTTCTTCTAATCTGGTAGTAGTTGATTGCAGATATGTCTGTTTTAACAGTAAGTTTAAGTCGTCAAAAGCTTAACATACTTGATACTGTAAATATTGGAAATAAAGACTCTTGAACCAACCTGCATATTTCCGATGAGAAATGAAAACAAGACCAAGCCAAAAATAGAAACCGATACTGCAAACAAGATTTCCCAGACATAAGTACTTGTTTTAAGGTTTTGACCAAGAGAACTGCAAAGGAGATAAACGACAACATTAGTTACTCAATCCAATGTAAATGACGCATCAAAGTAGTACCACACAGGCCTATTTGAAAAGTATGGCATATTCACTACACATAATTTATCATAGGCATGGCATGTTCACTATCAGCGAAGCTAACTGAGAATCTAGACATCTCATCCGCCAAATTAGCTGTTTAAGAAGAATTCAAAGAAACACATAAGAATATTATAAGCACAGACCTTAAATTTTGCAGGCCCCACCAGAAACAGTAAAAACTTCTTAAAAAAACTGTAAAAAAAAGATCCCAAAATCAAAGAGTGTTGTATTTGGCATTGCAACAGGGCATAAATCACTCAAAAACGAGTTATCAGCTGGAACACGCTCACAATATATAACACAATTGGTTCGACCCTTACAGGCTCTTCTCCAACATGTGGTTTCTCTTTCTATTGAAAAGAGGTACCAAAAGGCTCCAAGTACCTAAAAGAGAAGCTTGTTAAATGGTTAAGAGAAACTCAACCAAAAAAAAAAAGGGAGCTGCACATCATATCCTGGACCATGTACACGTTTTCATTAGTAATATAATTCTAACTAATTAGACCTATCATATATTCCGTGTATGGCCACAAAAAGCAACTTTAGTTTAGCCTGCTAAGGTCATTCATGCAGAAAATGTGTTTGTATATCATAATTATATGTCTAAAATACAGAACTTACATGGCTAGCAAGCATATAAAGCAAAAGATTAAATGCAGCTCCAGCCCAGGCGGTCTCAGTGAGTATGCCAGAAGTTCTTGTAACTTCCTTGTACAATGGATAAATTCGTATCAACCTCGGGAAATATTGGAAGAAAACTATAAATTTCAGCAAGTTCTTCGTATTCAAACTTGGAGCTCCTGCCATTTTGGGGATGATAATCAGAATCACCACCTGTGCGTGTAACAGAAAAATAAAATTACAATACTACTGCAAAATCACAATTATTTAACCAAGTCAAGCCACTAAATCTTAAGAACTAAATTTCAGTGAATATTAAGAAGGTGAAATCATGTGCAATCAATTAATTATTAATCACTAACACAAGAAAATCATATACCAAATGGTCCATGTAGTATGCCATGGAAGACTTAAAAGAGACTAGCAACAGGCAAAGATTGACTTCCAACAATACTTGGTAGACCTATTGTAGCAAATATTATGACTTGAATCCCTTGTGAACATGATCATTTCGCTAACAACAAAGCAGGCTTTTATCTCATTATAACAAACTGATTGGCCACCACAAGACGATAAGTGTGTACTATCCTCAACAGTAAAGAAGATAGACTAGAAAGCAAATTTAAAGACACGATATACATTTCCAGTTACCTGAGGGAGCGGAAGAACAGCAAGAATGTCAATGAAGAAATACGAGGAAAGATATCTCTTGGCTATCAACCATGTATCTTCCACCAAAACACCTCTTCCAAATACTCTGGAATACGGAGCAATAAAACCGGTCCGAAACTGAAATATAATATGAATGATATAAAAGATATCGGTAAATGACCGCAACACACTAGCAGCAGTCTCCATTTTCTTATCCAAACTGAGGCACTTCTTGTCATCATTAACCACAGGGACATAAAAGAACAAAGGATCCAACGAAACCGCTATCAAACAAGACAACACAAAAATCTTATTCCACCTCTGTAGAAAAGGCCCTTGAGGGTCCAAAACCTTACTCTTAGATCCCAATCTGTTAACCAAACTATTAAATGAATACGATTTCAACGTTTTCTTAATCCCCCTAAACCTTTCAGAACCATTCTCGAAACCTCTATTGAACTTATCAGGTACAGTATCTACTGTCGATCGTAGCATCCCTGAATGCATTCCATAGTTCACCATATACTGTCCATCTAACCCCTTATCGGAATTGAAATCATTGAACCTAATCAACACCAATACCAACATCAATCAACACTATATGTTCCACAAAATGAAACACAAAAACAAATTTCAACAAATTAAACACCAACCTGACTTTACTCATGACTAAAACTTGCAAACAACAAAATATCCAATCAAGAAGTCAATCACAGAAATGCAAACAAGTCGAACCCAGTTGACAATTTTTCCTCTTCATATACCACCAAGTCCAATAACTCAATCTTACTTCTAATCTCCTCCACCCTGATAACAAAAACCAGGAAAAATCAAAACTTTACACACACAAAACCTCAAAAATCGAAATTTGAACTACAGATAAAAACTTCAAAGCGAATCAAAAGTTGGGTGTATTGTACTATCTGTCAAAAGAAGTCATACCTTGATTTAGGTTGTTGAAGCAGCAGCAACCATGAGAAGCTTTTTTCTTTCTTCTCAGTTTTTTTAGAGAAGAAGAAGATGAGGAAGTTTCGAGGAAAGGTCGAGTGGGGTGTTATTGAATTATGAATTTTTGTGATTTTATGACATGGTTTTTTGATTCACACAGAGATTATTGTAGATATAGATTTTGAAGTCTACAGAGAGAGAGACGACCCGAGTTGATGAGACTGTGGGGTCTGATTATAGCTTTTTCGCTAAAACGACGTCGAATGAGTGATAAATAGATGGCGAGGCAATAACAAGTTGGTGTCAAAAAATCAATTTTAATTTTTTTATTTTATTACGTGGCGGAATTTGATTGGATGATTGGTTATTCGAGGAAAAGCAAATATAGTTACACAAGTCAAAATGTTTGGCAGAGATTCTCTTCTCGTGTTGACTATTTACGACAGACAAACCTTTAAACTTATCCTCTACGGTCTCGTGCAGTGTACTCTGTACTCTGTTAATTTTTAATTTTGAATTGAAGGCCCATTTATCCAACCCAAGCCCATTTTGTATTTGGTCTTGGGCTTGGGCTTGTATGAGCTATTACACATATTCAGCACATACATAATTAGCAATAGAAAATTACGGAAAACAAAATCACATGATCGATCTCAGAAGGCAAAACTAGGGGTCCAAAAATAGACCCGACCACACACAATCGAAACCACAAATGGATTGCATGAACATGCCACGTAGCATCTTCTCTTCGATGCCAAAAATACATACAACACAACAAACACTAAACAATACAAATACAAACACAAAACACAAACCCACTTTCTTCCATATAATCATCTCAAACACCACCGCTCATGCTTCTCTCTCTAGGGTTCCACATTCTCTCTCGCTCATTCTAGAGAGAGAAACCGTTTCGAAAAGCTCTAATCCTTCCACGCAAATTCATTTACCGATTCCGCGGTTTTGGTTTTCATCGCCGTCTGATTCGGATCCTGCTCAACCTAATCATCCGACCCGTTCCGATCCGATTCTACCGTGTTTTTGTCGATTCTCGTGGATTTGTTATCGAACCTTCTGGAATTGTGTGTATTTGATCTTTTTAATTCGATAATTAATTAAATTGAAACTGTTCTGTTTTTTTTTAATATATATATATTTTTAGCTATTTTTTTTTTTGTTTTAATTTGTGTAGATATGTATATATATGCATGCATGCGATATGTGTTGTTGACAGTTATTTTTTTTTTTTTTTCTTTTCATTTTTGCATGATTTGAATAATATTTAGCTTGATGTGATGTGACGATCTTGTATTGTAAATGTAGTGTTTTTTTTTATTTGTTTTTAAGTTTTAATTTAGATATTGATGTTGATAATCATTAGGTTAGATATCAGTTTAATTGGTTTTGAAACTTATGTGCATTGAGTTATTTCTATTTAATGTTATTAAGTGGATACATTTTAGCTTTAAATTAATCATATATTTTTTATGTTGCTGTCAATTTGAGTTTGATGGTGGATATTGTAATCATAATTTTGCTTTTGTTTTTATGATTTGTCTTTCTTTACTGTTTTTAAGGTTTGATGAGATGAATGCAGATGATGTAATTTACATGATTGTTTAATTATTTATTTTTAATGCTTTTTTTGGAGCAGAAATTTTCTCTTTTGAAGGAAGATAAAGCTTAAGCATTGTTTGGGCTAGTTTGCTTGATTTAGATGGTATGCAACAGTTGTTTGAGAAGCGTGATTGTTCGAGCTGGGAATACAGGAATAATCTCAGGAAGAAAATTTTGGTTTAGTGGTACCCAGCAGAAGAACTTGCATGCAAGTTTAAGGCTTGGTGTGAATTATAGTTCAAGTTTAAAGTATAGCTGGAGTTTTGAATTTCTTAGGTGCGTAAAGATGATGGTTGATTCAAGTTCGAGTCAGGCTGCGAAAAGAGAACCTATTGTTGACGTGTTGACAGAGAAAGACGAGGAGAGTGGATATGTCAGTGGAGGATGGAAAAGGTTGTTAGATTTTGACATTTCTTAAAATTCTTTCTACAATAGTTGTATAGGGTGTATGGTTTTGATAGCAACAAATGTTTCTATGTATTTAATGCATGCATTAAATCATTCTTTTGGATGAGTTTAATAACACCACTTATATAATTGCTTTACTATATATCAAACAGGAAAGATGAAGAAACTTTTTAATGTAATCAATAGTTCTGCTCTTCATTCTTATCAAATACCATTTCTTTTAATATTGTTTGTTTTCTCATATGGCGGACAGTGAAGAAGGAAAACTTAGCTGTGGATACTCAAGCTTCAGGGGAAAGAGGGCAACCATGGAGGATTTCTATGACATCAAAACTTCAACTATCAATGGACAGTCTATATGGATGTTTGGAATCTTTGATGGTTAGTTTTCTTTCATCATATTTGTTGATTTTAATGACTAGATTTTTTATTTGGACAAAAAATAATGATGGCATTCAACTTGTTGTTTGTGCCACAGTGGGCAGAAACAAGTTAGAAAGTAGGTTGTCATGTAATTTTGATAGTCACGGTTGTATTATGGGGAATCATATTCTGTAATATTAGCTAAACAATGCTGGAGTGATAAATTAAACTTTAGCTAATTAATAGTTTGTTCCGTAAAGGAGATCAAGTATGACATTCAATATAATTACTCTATTTTTGTTGGTTAAACTTGGTCATTTACTTGTAAATAATAGTCTTGTTAAGGAAAATAATATATTATTATAAGATCATTTTTGACCTACTTTTATGGTAGTCTCCTAATATCATAAGAATTTATTAAACAGTTTGTTTTTAATACGTTGTGTGTTTCTACAGGTCATGGTGGTTCCCATGCTGCCGAATATTTGAAGGAACACCTGTTTGAAAATCTGTTAAAGCATCCAAAATTTTTGACAGACACCAAGTTGGCTATAAGTGAGTTTCAGTGTTGTCTTTGTTTCAAGAATTCAATGGAAGATCCCATGCTGATGTATTTATTTTTACATCGTGGGATTTTTATTTTTACATATATATTTTCCCCTTAATCGTGTTTGATTTGTTGGTTCTATCAAGTGATTTGGTTGAACTTGCACAGGTGAATCGTATCAGCAGACTGATGCAGAATTTTTGGAGTCTGAGAGAGATTCTTACCGAGATGATGGTTCAACCGCTTCAACTGCTGTCCTGGTTGGTAATCATCTATACGTTGCCAATGTTGGGGATTCAAGGACGGTGGTATCTAAGGATGGTGAAGGTATTTTTCAACCGTTCTAAATTTGTTGGGAGTCAATAACCTATTTTTTAAAACTATATCATTATTGTGTTGCATGCTCCATGACTGCAAAAAGTATTATAATTTATATGGATGATGTTGAATTCCTCAGATTCATCACAATAATGTTGAGTACAAAGTTTTCAGTAATAATATTGCTGAAAAATAGGTTTAAAAATTTGAAGTTTGTTTTTTTCAAGTAATTTTGTTTCATGCATGTGAATAATAGTGTTAGTGTAAATAGTTTCTTTTTTGATTCAGCTATAGCGCTATCTGAGGATCACAAGCCCAACAGGACTGATGAGCGGAAGAGAATTGAAAATGCTGGAGGCGTCGTTATGTGGGCAGGTATATAAAAAAATTGTTATGCTATGATATATATAGGAAATTGTAAACTTACACTCATGGATTGTGTCATTAGGCACTTGGAGAGTAGGTGGCGTGCTTGCTATGTCTCGTGCCTTTGGTAACCGCATGTTGAAGCAATTTGTTGTCGCTGAGCCTGAAATACAGGTAATAAGCCATATTTAACTATGTTATTAATCTATTCCAATTGTTTGTTAATCATAATGTCTGTACTATTCTTCAGGATCAAGAAATCAACCAAAATTTTGAGTTGCTTGTGCTTGCAAGTGATGGACTCTGGGATGTAGTACCAAATGAGGCAAGTGTTATATTATTTTCCTCTTTCTAGTTGTATTCCGCACTTTGCTTACATCTAAACATAAAACACATCATCTTCAGGATGCAACAGCACTCGCCCGAGTTGAAGAACAACCTGAAACTGCTGCTCGAAAGCTAACAGAGACAGCATTTACACGCGGTAGTGCAGACAACATAACATGCATAGTAGTGAAATTCCACCACAAAAATAACAATGTCACAAGTGGAGCTACAATCACAACATGAATAGCCAGTAATAAGCCTATCTATGATTGCGCTTTGCCAATTTTATCCTGATACTGAGGTCGTTTGAACTTATGCCACTCCCACACTGAATTTTTCTGGATGTGCATAAGAAAAAAAAAAGGGCAAGAAGAGGGCTCTATATTTATTTATTCATTGTTTTCTTTTTTGTTTTAAATTTTAATTTTAGTCTCAAAAATTTGCTGCTGATCATGTATTGAGTACAGTTAAATCACTGGTTTTGTTAATTATGGTCTTTATTTTATTATTATTGAGTAATTCTAATACCTTTTGTTGATTTTATTTTTGATTGAAAATCTTTTGATAAAGTCTGTCTGGTATTTAACATATGTCAGCAATTTTTACATCTTAATGCTATCTGCTAAAATAAAAAATCATCTTAAACATATATATCTGCAAATATATATCTGCAAATATTGTATGTCACAAATCTTTTGGACTCGGCAGCTTCATACCGGCAGCCTGTGCCTGTGAAGAATCATCTTCTGATGCCTGTGCCTGTGAAGAATCGTCCGTAGTTGGCTGTGCTTGTGCCGGAGAATCGTCTGTAGGTGGTTGTGCTGCCTGTGGAGAATCGTCTTCAGAAGAAGGACGATCAGTAAAGGAGTCCTCAAAATCTAGCAACACACAATGAACACATATCTGTAAAGAAGTGCTCAAAATCTAACAACACCACACAATGAAACACATTAAGCACATATTTGAACTAATGTATATAGTCTCACCTGTGAAATCTGAAAATTTTGAGGGTAAATTGAGTAAGTTTAAGTTGCATGGTAAGTTTGAGCGTAAGTTTGTGCATATGCGCCTGTATCTTATAGATGAATGGTCAGCAAAAAATGTTCCGTTAAGAACGATAGGAGGCAGTGCAGGCACTGCAACTGAGGTTCGGCCTGTGCTGTTATCTGATCCAGTCTGTATTCCTTTGAAATTGGTAGTTGAAAATGAGGGAGCAGCAGTTTGACCAGTACTCCTATTAGAAGACATTGCAGTTGAGTGAGAATGACCAGTTCTGTTAGGAGGCTCTACAGTTGACTGAGAAGCACAGGTAGTTCTATTGGGAGCCACTGCACTTGATTGAGAAGAGTGTTGTCGATGCTGGTTTTGACTTCTAGGTGCAACATACGAATTAGCTGTAGGGATGAGACTGGTGCTGGACATTGCAGTTGATTGGGAAGAGGGATGCTGGTGCTGGTTTTGACTTCTACGCACATAATCTGAACTGGTTGTAGGGATGAGACTGGTGAGAAGGACTGCAGTCCTATTAGCATGCACTACAGTTGACTGAGAACCAGTAGTAGTCCTATATGGAGGCACTGCAGTCGACTGAGATTGAGCATCAGTCCTATTAGAAGGCACAGAAGTTGACTGAGATCGAGATCGAGCATCAGTCCTATTCTCAGAAGTTGACCGAGAACGACCAGCAGGCCTATTAGGATGCACTGTAGTTGACCGAGAACTACCAGCAGACCGATTAGGATGCACTGCAGTTGGTCGAAAACGACCAGCAGTCCTACTAGGAGGCATTGCAGTTAACTGAGAATCACCGGAAGGTCTACTTGGAGGCACTGTAGTTGATTGAGAAGGACCAGCAGTTCTATTAAGAAACACTTCAGTTGATTGAGAAGGACAAGCAATCCTATTAAGAAGCACTGCATTTGATCGAGAAGGGTGCTGCTGGTGCTGGTTTTGACTACTCCGCGCAACAGATGAGCTGGTCGTAGTGATCAGACTGGTGCTGGGGATTTCAGGACTCGTCGCATCACTGGTGCTTAGATTTCCTGATCCTGTAATCGAACCAGAGGACACAACTGGAGCTGGAGTAGGAGCGTTTCTCCTAGTAGAAATTTTCTGATTCTGTGGAAAGATAAGTGAACTAACAGATATCAACCATTCTCAGACAAGTTTCGATTCAGTTGAGATTCCATATCTATCTATGTCAACAATAACTCATGAAATCATTCCATTTTCAAGAAAAAGCTAAAGTTCCTTATCAACATTCAGATGTTATGATCCAATGAAAGAATTCACTCTGTAAACTAAAGAAAATCGATTCTTGACAACAAAGTAAATCAAACCTTCAACAAAGATTCAATCTTTGATATGTTATTCAATGCAATAGCACAAAACACATAAACCAAACAACTAAAATCACAAAACTAACATGTAAAGAATCATCAAACACAACAAACCTTAATCTTAACTACAATGTAACACAAACAACATCAAGAAAAACTTAAAAAGAAAGAAAAGTTAGTAATTTTACCTCGTCTGGCGGCATAATGTAGTAGTGAAATGTTCAAAGCAGAGTAAAGGGTATAAGAATCTTGAAGCTTTTTCTCTGTTTGTTTACTGCAAATTTAAGTGAAAGTTGAAACCAGTTGAAAAACACATGAGTTCAACAGAATTCGGTTTCTTATATTGAAGGTTAAATTTACATCTTGCCCCTCAATTTTACTATTCATTTCACTTTGCCCCTATATTTTAGAAAATTTACATTTTATCCTCTAAATTTGACTCTTCATTTTACTTTTGCCCCTGTACTTCAGGATTCAAATATACTAATGTATTTTTTGTTTGGTTTCATAAATTAAGAAGTTATTTTATTATTATAATTATTTTTAAATTTAAGATAATATTAGATGTAAATTTTTTACAAATAATTATTTTTATAAATATTTAATTATTCACAAATTATTTTTTAATATATTCTATCCGTAAAAATTAATACTATATAAAATAAAAACAAATACGTTAAATGCAGTGTTAAATACAACAAATTTTCCAATTATAACTTTTTCATAATTGAATTTGATACAAATTTAATTCTTCATCAGAGTACAAATTTCCTCTCAATTAATTATTTTTAACTAAAAAAAAATTGATAAAAGCTTTCAATCACGTGATAAAAAAAGTGAAGTGTACATAATTTGCAATATAAATATTTATTTTTAATTAAAATTTTTTTTTATCTAAATAATATTCAAATTCTAAATCAATACTTAATCAAAGTAATTAACTTTGAATAATATGCATATATATATTTATATTTATTTATTATTATTGGAAAAAAGATTTTCCAACGTCTTATTAGTCTAATAAAAATTTTTATCAATCATCCGTTGCATTAGAATTTAACCATTTTTATTTGCAATTTTCTTTGCTCACCGAAAAGACATTTACGGATATAATTTATAATTTTTTTTTTCAAGTGATGTTAAATTATATTAAAATATGATTTTAGAATGATTTTAAATGTTTATGTATATAGGATAATTTAGCCTGCTTAAAATTGTTGTCATGAAAATCTAATTAAAAATAATATTTTTTTATTACAAAAATTGAAAAAAAAATTAAAAATATTTAGTAGATCAATACAGGGTACAATGGGAAAGTGTGAATGCTGGATTGTGGGATTTAGTAATGCCCAATAAAAATTATATTAAAAAAATTATTCTCTGAGATTATTTTTTGTTATTACTATTTTTATATTGATTATTGTTATTAGAACCAATACTACATAATGCTGAGAAGTATCCTTTACTAAACACTAACATTTGAATACAATCCTGTCCTAACCATTTACAATGAATGAATTTTGTCACAAATCTAAAAATATGCAGCACTGATACATGTCACAAATCTTTTTGACTTGGGGGCTTCATAGCAGCAGCCTGTGCCTGTGAAGAATCATCTTCAGCATTCCTGAAATTGTTTGCTGCAGATGAGGGACCAGGAATCATATTTTGAGGCAATGCTGGCCTGGGAGGGTTCTGTTGGCGCTGGTATTGACCAGGGTCGGCATATGGGTTGTTATATGGTCTAGACCATATTGTCTGCAAAGGGTATGAGGGACGATCATTCATATGAGGATATGCAGACGGGTTCTGGTAGTGCTGGTATAGACCAGGCGCGGCATATGATTGAAACTGGAAGTTGTTATATAGTGTAGACAGCATTGGCGCCAAAGGGTGTGAGTGTGAGGAACCAGCATTCATATGAGAATATGCAGAAGGGTTCTGGTAGTGCTGGTAATGACTAGGCGCGGTATATGATTGAAGCTGGAAGTTGTCATATAGTGTAGACAGTATTGGCGCCAAAGGGTGTGAGGAACCAGCAATCATATGAACATATGCAAAAGGGTTCTGGTGGTGCTGCTGGTGTTGATTAGGTGCGGCATATGATGGAAACTGTGAGTTGTTATATGTTGTAGACTGTATTGGTACCCAAGGGGTAGGTACATATGAGGGATCAACAATCTCTGTAGGAGGCACCAAAACAGAAGCAGGCACTGGGGTTGACTGATAACCAATAGTTCTATTAGGAGGTCTTGCATTCGACCAAGAACGATCAGCATTCCCAGGATGCCTTGACTGAGATCGATAAGCATTTCTATTAGGATGCCTTGACCGAGATTGACCAGCATTTCTATTAGGAGGCCTTGCATTTGACAGAGATCGGCCAACATTACTATTAGGAGGCCTTACATTTGATTGAGATCGATCAGCATTTCTGTTAGAAGGCCTTGCATTTGACCGAGCTTGACCAGAATTTCTATTAGGAGGCCGTCCATTTGACTGAGAACGATCAGCAGACCTATCAGGAGCAGGCCTATTAGGATGCGTTGCAGTTGACTGAGAATCGTTAGCAGCTCTACTAGGAGGTTCGACATTTGATTGAAAATGCTCAGCAGTTGTATTAGGAGGCACTGCAGTTGACGGAGAATTACCACCAGCAGTGCTAGGCTCTGCAGTAGATTGAGAAGACACTGCATTTGACTGAGGATCAGCAGTCGTATTAGGAGGCACTGCAGTTGACTGAGAACCAGCAATGCTAGGCCGTGCAGTAGATTGAGAAGGCACTGCATTTGACTGAGGACCAGCAGTCGTATTAGGAGGCACTGCAGTTGACTGAGAATCACCACCAGCAATGCTAGGCCGTGCAGTAGATTGAGAAGGCACTGCATTTGACTGAGGACCAGCAGGCATATTAGGAGGCACTGCAGTTGACTGAGAACCAGCAATGCTAGGCCGTGCAGTAGATTGAGAAGGCACTGCATTTGACTGAGGACCAGCAGGCGTATTAGGAGGCACTGCAGTTGACTGAGAACCAGCAATGCTAGGTCGTGCAGTAGATTGAGAAGGCACTGCATTTGACTGAGAACCAGCAGTTGTATTAGGAGGCACTGCAGTTGACTGAGATTCACCACCAGCAGTGCTAGGCCCTGCAGTAGATAGAGAAGACACTGCATTTGATTGAGGACCAGCAGTCGTACTAGGAGACACTGCAGTTGAGTGAGAGTCACCACCAGCAGTGCTAGGACGATCAGTAAAATACGGCTCAATATCTAATAACACCACACAATGAAACACATTAGGCTATCAATTGTGTACATATTTGAACTAATATATATTGGAGGAAATAAACTATCCCAAGTCTCACCCTGGAAATCCGAAAATTTTGAGGGTACATTAGGTAAGCTGAAGTCGCGCTGTAAGTTTGGGAATAGGGATCTGTCTTCATATGATGAATGGTCAGTTAAAAATGGGCTGTCACAAGCCATATGACTAGGCAATGCAGGCAGTTCAGTTGACTGAGAATCACCATCAGCAGTGCTAGGCTCTGCAGTTGATGGAGAAGGCACTGCAGTTCTACTAGGAGGCAAGGCATTTAATCGAACACGACCAGAAATCCTATTTAGAAGCACTGCATTTGATTGAGAATGGTGCTGCCCGTCCTGGTTTTGACTACTTGCCGCAACGGATGAGCTGGTTGTAGTGATCAGACTGGTGTTGGGGATTCCAGGACTCGTTGCAACACTGGTGCCTAGATTTCCTGATCCTGTAATCGAATCAGAGGACACAACTGGAGCTGGAGCAGGAGCATTTTGCTCAGTAGAATTTTCCTGATCCTGTGAAAGTTCATCTATCTATTAGAAACATAAGTAAACTAACAGATATCAATCATTTTCAGACAAGTTTCAATCCAGTTGAGATTCCATATCTATCTATGTCAACAACTCAATGAAATAATTCCATTTGCTAAAGTTTCTTATCAACATTCACTTCATGTTATGATCCAATGAAAAAATTTACTCTTTGTTAACAAAAGGAAATTGATTCTTGACACGAAAGTAAAATCAAACCTTCAACAAAGATTCAATCTTTGATATGTTATTCAATCCAATATAACAAAACACATAAACCAAACAACTAAAATCACAACACCAACATGTAAAGATTCATCATACACAACAAAACGGTAACATTTGATGTATCTTTCGTTTCTCCATTTCATCATGAAGCATACAATGTAACACAACCAACATCAAGAAAACTTAAAAAGAGTGAAATGTTGGTATTTTACCTCGTCTGGCAGCATAATAAGTTGTGAAAAGTTCAAAGCAGAGTAGAGGGTATAAAAAGCTTGAAGCTTTTTCTTGGTCTGTGTACTGCAAATTTCAGTGAAAGTTGAAACCAGTTGAAGAACAAGTGTGAATTCAAGTGAATTCTGGCTTTTTTATATTGAAGGTGAAATTTATATCTTATCCCTAGGTTTTACTCTTCATTTCACTTTTACCCCTATACTATTATTCCCTAAATTTGGTTCTTTATTTAACTTTTGCCCCTATACTTTAGGGAGTTTCAAATGTCTTTACGATTAACTGTTGATTTCATCCATTCGTCTAAAGTTATTTTATTATTATCATTATTATATGTATATATGAATGAATTTGGTGACAGGTCTAATAATACGCAGCTAATACATGTCACAAATCTTTCAAACTTGGCTCCATAGCATCCTGTGAACACTCATTTTCATCTTCTGCTAATACACAATGAAGCACATTAAGCAATCAATTATGTATCTATTTGAATCAATATGTATGGAAAGGAAATGAACTAGGCCAAGTCCTCTAAATCCTGAAGTTGCTCTGTAAGTTTGAGCTTCTGGATATGCTGTTGTATGGTCTGGACTGTATTCCTTCAAAATGGTTAGCTAAAAACAAAAATAATGCAGCAGGCGGAGCTACAATCACAACATGAATGTGAAATCCTTCCACAATGAATTTTTCTAGACGAGCATTTAAAAAAGGCAAGAAGAGGGCTCTATATTTGTTTATTCGTTGTACATATGTCACAGATCTTTATGTTTTATAGCAATCCTGTTAAAAACGAAATCATTCTACACATATACATCTAAGTAAATTTGGTTACAAATCTAATAATATGCAGCAGCTAATATATGTCACAAATCTTTTGGAATTGGTGGCTTCATAGCAGCAGCTTGTGTCGCCTATGAAGCATCATCTTCAGCAGCTTGTGCCTGTGAAGAATCATTTTCAGCAGCCTGTGCCTGTGAAGAATCGTCTTCAGCAGCCTTGAAATTGTTTGCTACAGATGAGGGAACAGAAACCATATTAGGAGGCAAAGCAGGCATTGCAGGCCTTCCAGTTGAGCTTCCGGGTGTAGTGTTATATGGTCCAGACTGCTTTCCTTCTGAATTGGCAGCTGAAAATGAGCGACCAGCAATCACAAATGGAGGAATTGGAGTTGGTTGGGAAGGGTTCTGGTCGCGCTGGTATGTTCCAAACTGTATGTTATGCAGTGAGTTTGAGCTTCCGGGTATGTTGTTATTCGGTCCAGGCTGTACTCCTTGGGAAGAGTTAGCTGAAAATGAGGTTGGAATTGTAGAAGGACCAACTGTCATATTAGGAAGCACTGCAGTTGGTTGCAAAGGATTAGGTGCGGCAGATGATCCGGACTGTAAGTTGTTTGAGCTTCCAGGTATGTTGTTTGGTCCAGACCCTATTTGTTCCAAAGCCGAAGGGATAGGTGAAGATGAGGGACCAGTAGTCCTATTAGGAGGCACTGCATTTGACCGAGATCGAGATCGACCAGTTCTATTAGGAAGTACTGCAATTACCCGAGGTCGACGAGGTCTATTACGAGGCCCGGCATTTGGTCGAAAACGACCAGCAGTCCTATCATTTACCTGTGAAAGTTCATCTACCTCTTAGAAACACAAGTAAACTAACAGATAATCAAACCATTTTCAGACAAGTTTTCAATC